>BTHU01000010.1:61886320-62291320 GCA_036184795.1 Tokudaia tokunoshimensis
CTCCACATCTCCCCTGCAAGCCCCTCCTCTTTATCAAGCCTTCCCAGCGACCTTGAAGGAGAGACAGAGGAAGCCATGCAGTTTAGTCTCTGTCAAAACCTACAAGAAATCTCAGAGCATCCCCCAAGCGACTCCCCCTTCCTCCATATCCAGGCCACCTTTAAGTTTCATCTTAAGGTTTAAAAATAATCAATGAAATTACAAGTTAACCGTGTGTGGAAGACAAAGAAACAAAAATTATATTGAAAGCCCTGTTTCTCTAGGCAGTGGTGGTTCACACCATTGATCTCAGCACTTGGGAGGCACAGGCAGGAGGATCTCTGAGTTTGAGGCCAGCCTGGTCGACAGAGTGAGTTCCAGGACAGCCAGGGCTACACAGAGAAACCCTGTCTCAAAAAGCCCCGTTTTTCCGTGCTCCTCATTCAGTTCTTTCAAACAGGAGTTCATCGGAGTCTACCTCCATGGTTCAAAACTGCTTTCCTGAAGAAACCTCAGCATCCTCCCTGTCTGTGATCAGAATCCCACAGACTCACAACTCCTGAGGAGCCCGTAGGCTTTCAATGAAGCCAATATAGTGACTCCACCCCTCAGTCCCGGGAACCTTCTGCAAGACTAACTCTGCTTTCCCCCACGTACCTAGGGTGGTGGTTGTTTTGTTTTAACTAAATTTTTGTCTCTGTAGTGGTAAGATCCACATCTTAATTCTTTTGATGCGCACATGTCTGTAATATCAAGTACGTTCGCATACTTCACATCCATCTCCACCATCCCTAGAACTTGCCGAGCTTTCCAAACAAAGACCTGTGCCCTTAAATACTACCCACCTGGCTTGACCACCTACACTTGCTGTCCCTGATTTGACTCCTCCTCTTAGCACCAGGTGGGAGTGACATCATTCCATATCTCTACTGTGATGGTCTTATTTTGCTCGGCAGAAGGACTTCAGGGTCCATCCATGTTGAAGCACATGGCAGGAGTTTCTGCTTTGTAAGTCGGGAATATTTCTCACTGTGTGGGCGGAGCACGTTCATCCATCTGAGGCTTTGCTTCCAGCTTTTGTGAATAACACTGCTGTGAACATGGTCGTTTAAACATCTGTATCTATCAGCAGTTGCCATTGAAACAAACACAAAAACCACCGAGATGGTCAAGCTAAGAGAAAGAAAGAAAAATAAAAGCTCAACCAGGTGTGATGGTGAACACCTTTAATCCCAGCCCTCGGAGGCAGAAGCAGGAGGATCTCTGTGAGCTCAAGGCCAGCCTACAGAAGGCGTTCCAGGACAATTGGGGCTACATAGTGAGACACTGTCTCAAAAATCAAAGAAAAAGATGAAGAGGAGGAGAACCAAAGAGGGAGCAGAGTCTTACTTGGCCCATCACTGTGGTAGCACAGCACACCAGGTCAGGAGAGAAGTAATCAATATCAACAACACTGTACTACAAACCCCGTGACCTACAACAATGACTTGGCTACAAGATATACCAGTGTAAAAGTGGTACAACTGTTACGGGCGTTACAACCTCGTCAAGGCCCACTCCATGAGATTAACCCATACGTGACACTGTGAAAATTATTTTTTACTCAGCTTTTGGGCACTGAGCTGTCCTCCCAACCCTAGGCTATATTTATTTTGAGGAACTACCATACTACACCACTAACATTTATGTTGCCAGATGAAACACAACACTATAACAGTGTGATGTCAACACTGACTGTCAAATTGACAGGCTCTGGAATCCCCTAAAAGAAAAATTCCTGGGCATGAGTTAAAGAGAATTTCTGGACTGAATAAAATGAGGTGGAAAAGCCTATCTCAGATGAAAGTGGCACTATTCTTTGAGCTGGGGACCAGGACTGAATCAAAAGGAAAAAGCGATCTGAGTGCCACATTCATCGTTCTGGGCATTCTGACTGCGGATACATGTGATGGTCTTACCCTCTGGATGCCATGCTTCTGGAGCCATGATGGATGACATCCCCTGTAAGCCAAGACAAAACTTCCCAAAAGTTAGCTCTTGTCGGGTATTTGGTTACAGTGGTAAAAGTAACAAGTACCAATGGCAACCTTCATGTTAAAAACCAGTGAGCAGAATGAGAATGCTAGAAAACAAAGAAGGAAAACCTCCCTTGGTGCTTTGGTAGTTTGAATTTGATGTTCCCCATAGTCTTGGGCATTTGTCTCCTGGGTAGACTGAATCTATGCCTGTACCTACATTCGGGCTTCCCAGTGATAGGCAGCAATGGTCCCTAGACATCAGAAGGACACTCGTTTTTTGTTCTATCACCTATAGTCAAAAGCATCCCTGACCAGTGAATGGATGCTGGGGATATATGGAAAGAATAAATTATTTTCAGTTGAATAAGTCAGGGGAAGAAGATTGAGAATAAGACACAGATCTTAACAATCTGGAGAAAAGATATTCTGAGAGGAAAAGCTATTTATGCAATGATAATAACAGTATCTAGGCTGGGGAGTAGCTCAGTCAGCAATGGAGCGCTTGATCCCTCACACTGCAAAATAATATTTGAGAGAGGGAGAGAGAGAGGGAGGGCGAGAGAGAGAGAGAGAGAGAGAGAGAGAGGGAGAGGGAGAGGGAGAGGGAGAGAGAGAGAGAGAGAGAGAGAGAGAGAGAGAGAGAGAGAGAGAGAGAGAGAATGAATATGTGTGGGAGCCACAGGACAACCTCAGGTGCAGTTTCTTTGGCAATATCCACCTTGTCTTCATCCGCCACAGACTTGGTACCTTAAAGGCTCGTACAATCCTCAAAATCTAAAGGACTGAGAGGAGGTACATTGTGTGTGCCACCATAGCTGTTACAAACACATTTTTTTTTTTTGGTTTTTTAAGACAGGGTTTCTCTGTGTAGCCCTGGATGTCCTGGAACTCACTCTGTAGACCAGGCTGGCCACAAACTCAGAAATCTGCCTGCCTCTGCCTCCCAAGTGCTGGAATTAAAGGTGTGCACCACCACTGCCCAGTTTCACAAACACATTTTTAATACCACAATGATCCACGGACTCTACCCTCTGAAAATTCTAAGACACAAACTGTTTCTTCTATAGATCTCAATTGTGATGTCTTATCACACAACAGAAAGGAACCAAGACAACACCCAGGAGTAGGAGCCCTTCTGAAATAGACATAGTAAATAATGCCTTTCAGACATATAAAAATAGCTTAATGAGGGACCCCACCACACCCAAGGCTGCACCTGATAACCAGAACCCAGTGACATCACTCAAGATAACCAGACACAGCTCACTGGACAGTATATAAGCAGAGACCAAGAGCGAGGCTCTGCTCTGCACATCTGGAGAGATGACACCTTGATTTACTCCACATCTGGAGAGTCTCCCCCAAGATCCTGACTCTTGAATCAAAGACTTCCATTAAAGAATGGACCTGACCTTCAACTAAGACATGTCACACATGTGAGCAGCCTTGGGGAGATAGGCCCTGGACCATAGTTAGGAATTTAGAGTGTGAACCTTGGGTGATAACCCCCAGCATATAAAATATAACTTTTGTTTACTAACTACATATGTCTACCTTGTTCACACCTTCTTTAGGGGGAGTAGGGGAAAGGAAGACCCAGGGGTGGGTATGGGCTCCTCATGGGGGAGATGCAGTGAACTGTCTTAGCATTGGCCATATGTAACAGTTTGGAGACTCTAGGGACTTTTCTCAGAAGAGTGAATGAAAGTTCCTGGAAAGAAGCCCCTGTAGAGGCTGGTGACTGATAACACCTCAGTGACTGTGGAGAGGCTGGAATGTTGCTGATTTAATAACCTAATCACAGTTCCTTCTAGGCTAGTGATAGCTCCCTAACAAATCATTTCTTGCCCACTGCTGCATCAGACCTAACATTCAGATGAGAACAGTTGGAATGTATTAATGTAACAAAACTCTCTTCTCTGCTAATGTAAGGGCCAAGACTGTGATCAGATAACATTGGGGGTATAGGAGAGATTCCTCCCTCCCCCTGCATCTTGCTATAACCCAACTGTGCTGGCTAATTTTGTCAAGTCAACATAGGCTAGAGTCATCTGAGAGGAAGGAATCCCAATTGAGAAAATGCTTCCATATGCTGGGCTGTAGGTAAGCCTATAGTATGTTTTTTTAGTTAATGATGGGCGAGGACCCAGCCCATTGTGGGTGGGGCCACCCCTTGGCTGGTGATAATGGGTTCTGTTAAGAAATCAGGCTGAGCAAGCCATGGGGGGATGGGTAGGGGAAGCCAGTAAGTAGCACCCCTCCATGGCTTCTGCATCAGCCCCTGCCTCTCCAAATTTCTTGACCAATTTGACTATCCTGACTTTCTTTGATGATCAACAGTGATATGTGTTAAGTCTCAAACCCTGAGACAAATGGCAAAGGTACCTATTTAACAAATCAAAGTGGACTAGCTAAGAGGTTCTCCCAGCTTCCCTCAGTCCCTACTTGTTACAGAGTATAGCTGGCATACCCCACCCTCTAACCCAAACTCTCCAGCCCAGGGTCTGGGATGCCCTTCCCCTAGAGGCTCTCCCTATATAATCCAAACATTTTGGCTACCCGTCTCTTTTGCACCTTTGCCCTCATGGCAGCTGCACCTGGTTCCCATCTCTCTCTTCTCCATCCTCCTTTACCCTCATGTCACATGGCTCAGGGTCATGTCCACTCTGGACTCTCCCAGATGTCCATACCTCTGCCTATGCTTTCCTTTTAATCTACAATAAACTTTCCTCTCTACTGTACCTAGGAGCAGCCATGCCTTTCTTTTTAATTTCTTTTTTTTTTCATTCATCTGGTACTGAAACCTGGGACCAGTCATGTCTTTTCCTTTTTATTTCTTTTTTTCATTCAGTATGGAAGTGTAAGACAAATAAGTCATTTCCTCTTCCAAGTTGCTTTGGTCACGGGGTTTCATCACAGCAATAGAAACCCTAAGACAAATTGGTACCAGGAGAGTGGGGTATTGCTGTGACAGACCTAACCGTGTTGTTTTCGGGAGGATTGTGGAAGGACTTTGGAACTTTGGGTTAGAAAAGTCATTGAGTGTTGAGAGCTCAGTGATCCGATCTGTAGGAGGATAAGAACGTTGAGAGCAGTGCAGATGACGGAGGCCTGGCTTGTGGAGTTTCAGAGGGAAGCAAAGACTCCACTGGGACTTTTGTGTGAAGAATCTATGGTGTCTACTCAATTGAGGTTTGGTACTGTCAGAGACCAGTCAAGGTCATGGGGAAGGTGCAGCCTCAATGGCGATTGAAGCCCCAGGGTCATGGAGAGAACTTGAGGCTTGGCACCAAGAAACGAGCCTAGGAGAGGCTATTGGTGAAAGTGCAGCCCAGTTGCAGTAGAAAACCCCAGCATCAGTAGATGCCAGTATCAAGGGATAACCATTTGGAACAGCAGCAGCAGTGGAATGGAGACTGCCTGAGTTTTGGAAGACAAGCTGTCTGTGCTGCAGAGGACAGAGCTGGGGAAGTGACCTAAGCCCCTTGGAGAAGCCCAGAAGATCATGAGTAGATCCCAGATATTGGACATTGAATTATTTATACCACTGTAGTTTGGTTTCGCTTTGTTCAGATTGTAACTGTGCTCTGGTTTTTCCCTCTTGAAGTAAGAAAGTATTTAACTTGCTTTTTGTTTGTTTGTTTGTTTGTTTTATTGGAGCCCACAGTTGAGAGACTTTGAATTTCTAAAAGAAATTTTAGATTTTAAGAGACTTTGGGTTTTTTTACAGAAATTGAACTGTTACAGTGTTTGAATTGGTAAGGAGGGTAGAACTTTCACATTTGTAATGTTTCCTGTTTTTCATATTTATTAATCTGAAATCTTGGGAATGAACCACAGAAAAGGAAAGGTTGTATCTTAAAAAGTGTTGTCTGTGACATTGACAAGGGGTCAAGACACTAACTCTCATATTTCCACTAATATACATTTTCTAAATGTCTTGATGTGTAACTTTTCATTACTATAAAACTTCCATGGAACTGCTTCCTCATTGAAACAGTATTTGGGGTGACGGCCATGAGGATTACAAGTTTTCTCAGAATAACCTATGCCTTTTGATTTATTCCTTTGAAGTAAGAACTGCTGCTTTTGATAACAGAAGCCTGCTAAGGACCCTCCTCCATTTTCTATTTTGGTAAGTGAAATTACAGGGTTATTTTCAAAGGAATTATAAGCTGGGAAACCAGAAGCATCTAGGGACCCATAGGGAATTAGTGCGTGCCCTCTCCCTGAGACTTCTTCCACGCAGCTTCACGATTATAGTGGGTGAGTCAGAAGGGCCTTGAACAGTCGTTAACTGTGCTCAAATTCTTGCTTAGCTGTTAGCAAGAGACTTCAACAGATCCCTGGGGAAGGGCTCCTCCCCTTCTCACATCCCCCAGATTTTCCATGTCTCTCTATCCTGTCTCAGGGGAGTTGTGGTTCCTAAGAAATGGAGGTGCTACAGAGGATGTTGTTGGTACCCTCCAGACCCCAGGCATCACTGCCTTCTGTACTCTTGAGGGGATACACCTTGCTTCCATCCCCTCCCCACCCTGAGGTAAAGCCCTCAGGCCTAGGTTCCTGAGTCCCGTATCTAGGCCGCCAGAGCCAGTGGTGAGTAGTGATGAGAGCAGGCACTTTTTATTTTTTCCTGAATCTGTGTCATATTAACTGTACTTTCCTCTTGCACAAGACCCTCTCAGTTCCCAGAAGACCAGGCCAGCCACTTCCCTGAGGGCCCACAGAGGTCTGACTTGGGGTCTTTCTCCCCAGGGGACAAGGAAGCACGTCTCCTTATTCCTTGGACATTTCCACCAGACCCTTACGGAGCTATTTCAGGAACAGCTTCTTTACCAGAGCCTGGGGAGGGCGGACTGCCGTGAGTGTTTGCTTTCTTTTCTCCAAGATGTGTTTGGCAACAGCACATGAGCTGGGTAATCCTTCCTCCAGCCTGCCCTCAGCACAGCACGTCCCCAAGGACACAAAGGTCACCAAATAAATGCAAGGCTGGCTTTAGCTGTGAGCCGAGTCTGGACACAAAACCTTCTGTGACATCGTCAGAAATTACGTCACTAGTACAGGTCAGGTGCTAGCCAGGCCACACAGGCTTTCGAGACACCCAGAAAAAGCAGCTCTACTGGGGATCACTGGGTCCTTGGAGGCCACAGGAGCTTAAGAACCTCCTGGGCCAGGGCTCTGCATCCTTTGTCTTTTTCTCCATGCCGAAGTTCTGAGTGCCAAAATAGGAAGAGATGGGTCCCCGTGGATGGCTACAAACAATCCTAAGAAATGGAGGATGCACTCAGAAATGCAATTGGTCACTTGGACTTTGGGCCTCAGAGCCAGGCATGGTGGCACACCACAGGTCTGCAATCCCAGAATTCTGGAGGCTGAGGTAGGAAGTGCACAAGTTCAAGTACTATCTGAGCTACTTAGTTAATTCAGGATCACACTAAGGTTACATTGTCAAAAAAAAAAAAGAAATAAAGGAAAGGAAAAGAGAGAGAGAAGGAAGGAAAGAGGGAAATAAGGAGAGAAGGGGGAAGGAAGGAAGGAAAAAATGGAAAAAAAAGGCCCAGAAAGTGGTGTTCTGGGGTGTTCTGTCTGTTGTCCAAATTCTCACTCCAGGGCACAAGGACTTAGCTTCTCAAAGCTCATTTTGGTCCCGGTTGATACAGCCAGGATAGTGCTGACCCAGGAGTTAAAATGTCTACAAAGACATGTCATAGTGTTTCCTGAGCTACCGTGAAGGAGGCCCAGGTCACGGCCTCTTCTGTAGTGCCAGAAAACCCAGGCCGTCTACCTTCCAGCTTTCTTTCCCAAATGGTCTTGAGAAATGTCCAGAACAGAGCAAGCACCCCACACTCTGCTGTGATCTTTACCATTTCATTATACAGACTGAAGTCTGAGCAGACCTACTGTGTGGGGCTGGCTTCCACTCTCTCAGACACAATTCCTACATGCTCTCAAGTGTCCCAAGGCCCTTCTTCCAACAAAGTACACACAGAGCGGGTCTCAGGGAGAAGGGAGACAGGGAAATAGAAATGATCCTTCACTGGGTTGCCTCTGTCCGTTTTCTTCCACATCAGCCCCTCTGGGAACTCTTCCTGTCTTGTACAAAAGCTGAGATACTGGGGCTGGGAAAGGGGATATAACAACTCTCTATGGTGTATATGGAGACTCAGCAAACCCAGGATTCCCAAAACACGTGCTTCCTACCTTTCAAACCCTGAGCAAGTATCCTAGCCTCTTGGTCCCTCAGACTTTTCATCTTGAAACTGGGCACTGGGGTGTGAAACTCCACATAGAAGAAGCCAGGCGTCCAGTGGGTCTTTGGCAGGGTTAGCCTGTGCAATTTTCTACGATAGATATTAGTGTCCTCCTCAAAGACTGTGCCTGACAGAGGCAGACCTGAAACAGCCCATTGACATCAGCTACCAGAGCTAACTGCTTCTAAGATACCGGTCCTTCTGCCAAGGACTATTCTGGCAGCTGGTAGTAGCCTCTAGGGACAACCAGGAACATACAGGAGGTACTTGAGAAGGTTCAGTGAGGGACGCAACTCTGCAGTCTCCCTGTGGGACAGTGACAGTGGGATGTTATTTCCAGCAGGCTTGAGGGGCTTACTTAGTGCAGGCCAGAGTCCTTTAGGAGTGGCCATATGTGTCATAAATGGCAGCCTGCCCCCTCCCTCCCTGGCTCTGGGTCCTTTCAGTTCCCTGTCATGTAGCCGGGTGGCTTCACCCAGCTGCCAACTTGCCAGCCTCTTTGTCCTCCTCTGCTCCAGCCTTTCCCGCCCCCTGCAAGCTGCATCCTGAGGATGCAGTGTTAATTGAGGTTCTGGTTGCTAAATTGTCCTTGGAGCGGAGCTGAGCCGAGCATGGAGGGCACAGTGGAGGCTGCTCTAGGCTGGGTCCTCAGCTGCCCTGCTGGGCGGGGAGTAGCGACAAGAACAACCTAGCGCAGCCACAGTGTGATGCCAGCACAAACATCCTCCAGCCTCAGCCACCCACCCAGCTTTGACTGTTTTCCTACCAACGCCCCTGAGGTCGAGTGTGAACACAAGGAAGTTGATTTTTCCTTATCCTATTTTTAAAACCTGGCTGGGCTGGCAGCAGTTGCCATTCAGTGCCCCAGCCTTATTTTCCAGCTGCTGCAAACAGTCCACAGAGAACTGCCCAGTGAAACCTCTGCCTGCCCTGGAACCCAGCCTGATGCCACTGGATGAGCGTTTCCCCCGGTACTAAAACTGAGTTTGAGAAGAAATCCCATCACCACCACCACCCATTTCTAGAACATTTCCATCACCCCAAAGAAAGCTCATTTTTTTTAGGTCTCTGGTTCCCGTCAGCCTGAATTCTGTTGCTGTGGTGATTCTGTCCAGCTCCTGCAAGTCACCCCTCAGCTGTCCTCTAGGCTGACACCTCAGTGCCTCAGTGCGGGCTTTCTTTCCTTTCTCCAGGTCTGTCCAGTCGCACATCCCACAGGGGATAGTGGGACAATCCTCTCTCTCTCTCTCTCTCTCTCTCTCTCTCTCTCTCTCTGGCTCTGGTAAACACTACTGTTGTAACCATTGGGAGAAGCTTCTGTCTGGACTCCTAGTTTGTGTTCTGGGTAGATGTCAGGCTAGGGTTGCCAGGCGTCTGTTGAACTGTTTGATGTCTTGAAGCCGAGCTTGCTAAGGGACTCATTCTCTCTTTACTTTGAGGTGGAGGTTTCAGGTTCAGGCAAGGGACTTTTCTGGGCAGTAGTGGTACCCTGGGGGTCAGTGTGTGGCCCAGATCTATGTAGAAAGCCTAGGTCACAGTGGAACCCAGGTTATGCAGTTGACTATATGTACTTATGTCCCATGGTCCCCTAACCAGGCATAGCGTGCCCTGGCATGTCTTCTGGGTCTCAGATTGCTTTCTGTTAAAAGACAATCATGGTAAGTGGGGTCTGCATGAGCCCTGGGAGTTATCTGGTCCTAAGGTGAGTATTTCCAGAAGACATGGGTTGACAGGCCCTGGGAGTGGGGACCCTGGCTCTCTGGCATCTCCCTCTCCTCCTGCCTGCGAGCTGAGGCCCACTGCCCCCCCCCAGGACTTGTTACTGTGCTTATGTTCTGTCTCTCATTGAACATCCCCCTCTGGAAAGCTTGGGGAATGACATGGAAATATGTTTGCTTAGCACCACACACTCTACCTGGGTCTGAGCTCGGCTGGCTGGTTTTACCACACAGACTTTTTTGCCTTGCACTCACCTTGTGGTCCATTGTGACACCTCTGCTTTTCTGGTCTATTTTCTTGCCTTTATTTGCGAACCTGGATTTATGCCTTCTCATGTGCTTTTTGGAAAACACGCCATTGTACTGCATATACTGCCTGCTGCTATCTGTGGCAGAGATGGCTGTGCATGGGCCTGGCAGCCTCTCCAGGGCCCCACAGAAGGCTAAGTGGCATTCCATGGAGGAGCCTGGCAGTAAATACTTCCAGCACTAGAGTCTGGGCAGAGATCGAAATACCCATCCACACGACATGATAAGCAAAGCTCTTCCGTGCCCAAAGGCCACCTCACACTCTCAGGACAGTTTAGAGGACAGCATGAGGTATTTATTTGGCTGAAGTCCAGCATGATCCTGGGTGGGTGTGGGGGGTCCCCTTTTAGCTGCACTTTGATTACCTCTCTACAATGAGAGCACAGATAGCTGAGCCTGGCCCTGGGAGGCTTCCAGGTAGAGACCTATCGAGTGTGCGAGCAGTTCAGAGAAGCAGAACATTAGACGCTGGCCCGCATCCGCACGACTAATGACGGTCGTTATCACCCTGAAGGGAGAGTAATCACTATGACCTACTTGGGGGACTGTTGTAATTGATGGCCTTGGAGAATCACAGAAGCAGGCAGCTGCGGGCTAGGCCATGGCTCTGGGCCCCGTGTGTGCTTGAGACCCTTGTCCTTTGGCCTGAGTTTTGATTGAAGGCCTCAAGAGTGTTTCCGGTGGGGCGACAAGGGTCTCAGCCCAGCTGATGCTCTGCATCTGGTAAAGGGGTCAATGCGAAATCTGTCTAGCTGCCTAAAGGAAATGGAGAATACTTCCCTGCTGTAGGATTCTAGACACCAAAGCAATTGGACAGAGCACTCCCATAGGCTCATTAACCAGATTCCCCTTCATGCCCTCCCCCTACCTTGGGGGAGGGGTGCTCTGGAAATCCAGGGTTCTGTACAACCCAGGGAAGTGCTCTACCCCCATCCGCCCAGCAGTCTCTGGGAACCTTATCCTTGCACTATTCTCTACAAAGGTAACCAATACAGCAGAGGCCTGTGGGCCCTCAGCCCCACCTCATACCTCAGTACCCCCACCCCCCCACACACACAGTAATGTTGGTTCCTCTGCTGTGGTGTTCTGGTGTTTGGACTCCACACGTGTTTGCTAGGTGTCCGCAGGCACTGTAGAGCTTCCCACTGCATGCACGAGGCAGCGTGGGGAGGTGAGTTCTGGAGGCCCACGTCCCTATTTCATCCTGTGTTTTCAGGGTCACTCATGTGGAGGGGAATCTAGATCATTCCTGCTTGTTCGTGTTCACTGCCGTATGGGAGGCAGTGGAATGATTGAACCATCTTGTCTTGCTAATAGGCATTAGCTTGTCCCTAGATTGTCACTGTGTCATAGTTTGGATCATACATGTCCTCCCAAGGCTCGCTGCCACAGGGAAGCTGTGGAATCTTTAGGTGGCATTGAAAGCCCTTGAAGCCAGTTTGAGACCCTGTCCTTTCCTTTCTAGCTGCTAGGAAGTGTACAGCTCCCTCTACTGCATGCCCCTACGGCTTGTGTTATCTCACCACAGGCCCCACAGACAACAGGTTCTGTGGCCTGAGCCCAAGCCAGTCTTTGTGTTCATCCCTTGAGGT
Source organism: Tokudaia tokunoshimensis (assembly GCA_036184795.1). Taxonomy (NCBI): domain Eukaryota; kingdom Metazoa; phylum Chordata; class Mammalia; order Rodentia; family Muridae; genus Tokudaia; species Tokudaia tokunoshimensis. The sequence goes on from BTHU01000010.1 coordinate 61,898,188, forward strand.
AAGATCTGGAGAAACAAAGGGTTTAGATACACCCACTCCCATTGGTAGAGGCTACCTTGAGGATATGAGTTCCTTTAAGAACTCATATATATTCATAACTCATATATATTCAGAACTCATATATATATATATATATATATATATATATATATATATAACTCATATATATTCAGAACTCATATATATTCAGAAGGCAGGGCCTTCTGAATATAGAAGGATATGTAGGCCAGGTGGGGATACGCCTGATATATATGGGGTGGGCAGAATCAAGGTGAACTAAAATGTTTCAAAAGCCTCTGCCTTATAGAAGATTGTGCCAAACTTTGCCCCACAGGCCTGGGCCCACAAGCTGACTTTACTCTAGGCTACACATGTGTGCATCTCCAGAACTGTTCCCAGGAATCTTCGTCCTTGTTCACTCTCTCCCATGTAGGCTCACACCTAGTGACTTGCTTCCAGTGAACAGAATCTCACAAAGATGACAGATTCCCTTCCAAGACACAGCTACTGGAGACTGTATCTCCCGTCACACCTGGGTAGCCTGGACTCTTGGGTAGCCACTGATTGGCTAAAAGGGTTGGCTCTCTGGTGAGGCCATTTGGCAAGCATGTGAGTGAGGCTTCTGACCACCAGCCCACAAGGCACCATGTCACACAGGAGCTTGAGAGCAGCTCTCTTCCACTGGACCCCCAGAAGTGCTGGGAGCTCCTCCCTACAGCGCCCCAGCCTTGGGATCCCTCTGGAGCCCTAGGATCTCAAAGCGAACACTTCTTGATCCATAGATGCTATTGCTTGGTCAAACTGCTAAGCTGCTTGATTTGGTTTGTATTATCTTGTTTAACTCAATATCTTAGTGCAAAAAGTAGGTAGGAGAGGGCTTGGGGTGTGGCTCGGTGGTAGAAAACTTGCCTAGTGCCTGGGGGTGGGGGGGTGGGGACAGTGGCTGAGAAGCCGCACGAAGCGAGATTAGTGGGAGCGTGACAGTCACTACAACTGAGTGAAGCCAGCTGCTCTCCCTACTCTGTGCCTGTTCAATATTTCCATGATGAAAGTGAGGCTACGGCTGAGATGCCGACGTCTGCTTCCCAGTGCAGTAGGTTTGGCTTCAGCTCATACAACTTTTGCTTTAAAATACAAAATCACTCAACCACTTGATGCAAACATCTTTTCCCTCAGCCTGGCCTCTCTGGCCTTCCTGCTCGGGGGCAGCTCTGCTCCCAGCCAGGATGCCCAGGTGCTCTGCACTCCTCTGACATGCTTACATATTTGCTGTTTGTCTCTTTCCACTAAAATGTCAGCTCCATAGGTAGGGCTTCCATGTCTGCTCTCTGCCACCTCCTCCTTGTAAAGGATTTACTTGCACTCTTTTTCGGTACCGGGCACCATGACACCCACATGACACGAGGATTGACCCATTAAAGGAGCTTGCTACCAGTGAGATGGCTCATCAAGTAAAGGCGCTTGCTGCCAAGCCGAAAGACATGAGTTCAATCCCCCGGACCCACATGTATAAGGGGTATAAAGTAGAAACTCAAATTGTTGCAGTGCCTCCCTCAAAGTCACACAGCAGACAAGGGTACAGACAGGCTTCCTGGGTCACTAAGCACTGCTTGACTTCTAGGGAAGTGTTTGGCGACATGTAGACCCTGGAATAGCTCTGACTGTGTAGAACAATCAACTTGCCACATCCACCTGAAATATCTTTATCACACCTGACCTCAGCACCACCTCCCACAAAAGCCAGACAGTTTCTCTTCTGAAAGAGTACAAACCCACCGTCCCCAGAACCTTGGAGAGTCCCTAACTGATGCTGCTGGGTCCCCAGTGTTATCCTCCTCCTCCTCCTCCTCCTTATATCAAGAGCATAATAGCCTTGGCTGAGTAAATAGAATATTAAGCCACATTGGGTGGAGTGATGGAGAGGTCGTGAAACAGGTAGACTGAGAGCCAGGTACCAAGTCATGGTCAGGGTTTCTGTGGATAGAAAGGGAGGAGGGCAAAACCACAGCCCAGGGGTAAAGGTGAAGAAAAGTGGTTGTGAGGGGAGGGGTTGCTTGATTAGATGTGTCTGCAGCCTTCTCCCACGGAAATCATTCACTTTCCCTTTGTTGTGAACAAATATATGGGGGAAAGGTCCTGGGCATGATGTAATGCTCCATTGCTCATCACAGTTCAATATTCATTCCTCGACTCCGTCTGCAAAGCCTTGCACGTCTCTCTCCGTGGGCAGGTTATAATTGGAAGTTACCACTGTTTGTTTATATGCTCACAGGATCCCTGATTTGGCTGGCAGAATCTGCTTCAGGGTGGTTCCTGTACTGTCCCGACAGCATTCTTCTAGGCCATCATAACGGTTCAATGCAATACTTCAGCTTGGATCTTCCCTGTGTGCCTGGATGGAGCCATTTCTCCAAGGTACCTGGTGGAGAGGAATAGTAAAACCTAGATCCAGGGCTAGGATGCCCCTCAGCAGGGGGCCTTGGCTCCTTCCCTCATATAGAGTGGGCGTGGCCTGTGCCCCGGCTGTGGGACTGCAGAGTCAACAGAAAGTACACTCTCCCAAAAAGCCACTCAGGATTCTTCCGGCTTTGTCCTCTCTGAATTTGCGACTCTCTCTTCCCTGTCTCTGTGGCCCTGGCTCCTGGCTCAGCTACCTGGCTTCTTCTTATAGATATTCAGGCTGTGACACTCTGGTTAAGGTTCTGTAGCCTCCTTGAGATTCCATGAACGCCCTCTTCCTGTGTGGTCCAAAACCAGAGAGTCTGGGCTCCTGAGAGGAGTAGCTGCACTTTTACGCTGCAGCAGCCCCAGTCCTGGAAATCAGAAACTCCTGGGGACAATGGGAGGGTGGATTTGGATAGAGGTTTTGTTGTAGACAGATGGACAAAGTTTTTGTATTAGGGTTCTCTAGAGTCACAGAACCTATGGAAAGAATCTCATTCTTTGTCTCTCTGTCTCTGTCTCTCTGTCTTTCTGTCTCTCTCTCTCTCTCTCTCTCTCTCTCTCTATATCTATATATATATATATATATACACACACACATACATACATGTATATATGTGTATATACATACACGTATATATCTATGTGTATATGTGTATATATATGTATGTGTGTGTATATATATAATATATATGTATATGCTTTATATAGACTCTCTATCTGTCTTTATATAGGCTTTCAGCAGAAGGCACAGCCCCTCCCGCCTCGGTATCTGGATTAAAGGCATGTGTCTTCCTGTCTCAAAACCCAGATCACAGGTGTGCCCTAGACTTCTGGACTGTAGTTCATTCCAGAAATAGTCAAGTTAACAACCAACAAAAGCCATCACAGTTGGCCAAACAAAAGTGGAGTTTCTAGTCCCCCAGGCAAAGAGCCCCTTTGAAGCACAACCATTACCAGTGAGTCAGCAGGGATGAGGAGGAGCTGAACTGATATCCACTCTCAACTGAGGCCTGCTGAGGGAGGGTCTGGCCCCTGGGGTGTCCAGATCTCCCCACAAGGCTGTTTTCCCATTTGCCTGGGCCTCTGCTACCACAAGGAAACCAGAATATGGCTTCCCCTTGGCCTCTCCCTGTTAGTTACTTCCTTGGGAGCTCTGCAGACACTGAGCACACGGTTCACAAGGGCAGCCACACTGGTGTGTGGAAGGTCACTCTGGGCAGGTGTACCAAATAGTATTTCTTGGCATCCATATGTCTGTGAGGGGTCATTGACCTCAGATCTAACATGACTGCAGGATATACCGATAGAGGGAGAGAAAGGACAGAGCAAGGGAACGGGATTACTGCCAGTTGGCTGAAGTTTCTTCTGTTCATCTCACATAGAAATCATGCAACAAAGTAACTAACACTAGCTGCCGGGAGCAGTGAGAGTCGACAGTCCTCAGCCCGCAGTGCCAACAGCTCTCCAGGCGACCGGAGCAGCAGCCTAGGCGACTCTATGGTTTTCCCCGAGTCGAGCTCCAGGCTGCTCTTCCCACTGCTCTGTGCTGTCCGATAGCTCACAGCCCTCAGTGCTGCCAGCAGCTGCCAGTGCTACTGCTCAGCCTTTTGAACGAGAGAGAAAAGGCAAACAGGTCCAATAACACCATCAGAAAGAAGCTTTCTAGGCTGTCTGCTATGGTGTAGAGCAGGTTCTCAGTCTGGGGGTCGCATATCAGACATTTACCAGTAGCAACTTTACAGTTAGGAAGTAGCAGCAAAATAATTTTATGGCTGGGGGTCACCACAACATGAGGAACTGTATTACAGAGTTGCAGCATTAGGAAGGTTGAGAACCTCTGGTACAGAGGAAAACAGTGGGACAGAAGACTGGACTGTTCATGCATAGCTCCTTAGCTATTGACCACAGGCTTTCTGCAGTCCTGCCTATCGGTGCATGCATCCCAGGGGCACAGCTGCCTTGGTTGTCAGGGGTTGGGTGGGGCCATCTGAAAGACGGGAGAGGGGTGGAGCCATATGGGGGATCAGAAACTTTTTTTTTTAAATACACACCTTTAATCTTGGCATTTGGGAGACAGAGACAGGTAGATCTCTGTGAGTTTGGGGCCAGAGTGCCTAGCAAGTTCCAGGACAGCCAGAGCCACAAAACAGGGAAAGCCTGTCCAAAAAAAAAAAAAAAATTATTGGACTGGAGAGATGGCTCAGAGGTTAAGAGCACTGACTGCTCTTCAGAGGTCCTGAGTTCAATTCCCAGCAACCACATGGTGGCTCACAACCATCTATAATGGAATCTGATGCCCTCTACTGGTGTGTCTAAAGACAGCGATGTAATCACATAAAATAAATAAATAAATCTTTAAAAATATTTATTTATTTATTAACATATATATATATATATATATATATATGTACACATAGAGACTAGAGGGAAACTTTCAATAGTTGATTCTCTTTTCAATGTGAGCTCCAGGGGTCAATCTCAGGTCATCAATCTTGGCAGCAAGTGTTCCTACCTGAGCCATCTTGCAATTGTTTTATTTAAGCAATACTCCTGCCTCAGCCATTCAAGCAACTGAGATCATTACATGCTTGCAACAACCACACCAGAACAGTGACTGGGTGATAATTCCCAACCCGTGTAATTGTCTTGCTTAAAGTGCGTACTCGAGGCTGAGGTGACGTGGTCCAGGGTTAGAGCACATTCTTTGCGAGTCTAGAGCTCTGGGTCAAAATTGAGTACTAGAAGAAAAGAAGTGACATGGACATGTGTGTCAACAGCCTTCACGGAGACAACAGGTAAATCTTGGAACTTTCCATAAGCTCATCAGTATCTTCACCCTTCTTCTCCCTCAGGCTCTGCACACCCACCAGTCTCTCCCCTCATTCTAGATGTGCCCATGTGCGCCTGTGTGTTAGCTACATCCCTCACTGCCGTGACCAAGGCGTCTGACAAGCTACTTAAGGAAGATGCAGTCTACTTTGGCTCACTGTCAAGGGGATGTGGTCCATCACAACCCATGTGGCAGGAACATGAGGAGGTGGATGACACGGTCCACAGTCAGGAGGGAGAGAGATGCAGGCTGTTGATCAGCTCCTTTCTCCTCTTATTCAGCCCAGAACCTCGGTGCACTGATAGTACCACCAGATTCAGGGTCAGTCTTCCCTCTTCAGTTAGCATTTCCGGAAAAAGCCAGCACAGACAGCCCCCCCCAGCTGCGTTTCCATAGTGATTCCAAATCCAATCAAGCTGAAGTATGAAGACGAACCAAAGCAGCGTTTCTGGTGTGAATGGAATCTTGCAGTGTCTCTCCTTTTGTGACTGGCATGTTTTCCTGAGCAACGTCCTCAAGGTTCACCCTTGTTGGGGCACGTGACAGCATGTCCCTCATGAGTCGAGTTGTCCTTACACTCCTCCTGTGCAGGCACCTGCAGACGGTCATGTGGCCGTTTCCACCTTTCTGACCACCATGCAGCTGTGAAGACTTTTGTGGTCACCGGTGGATTTTGTTTGCTTAACTTTTATTTTACATATATATGGGGGTGGTGTCAGTTCTTTAACTTACACCATGTGGGGCCTGGGAATCAAACTCAGGCTGTAAGCTTGGTGGCAAACGCCTTTATCCTTCGAGCTACCTTGCCAGCCCAGTTTTTGGTGTTTTTCAATAATTCATTATGGAATAGATAACATGCACTGTGTATACCAAATCCTAGGGACCAGGTCTGGAAGAAACTTCCCTAATCTTTTCTTGTTCCACCCAGAAGTCCACCCTGGCTCTTCCCTCAGACCAGCCCTATCATAGAAGAGGAGGGTCTCCCAAACCGGAAGCCTTCCCTGGGGCAGTTCAACCTGAACTCAGACTCTCCAGAGATTAATGGTTGCAATGACTTTAGGACATGCAATATCATGGCAGCGGTTAGGTCATGGATGCATCATGGTCTATTGGAGGCTTGATCTCTACAAGGATTCTCCAAGGAGAGTCACGACTCTATTTTTCAGACAAAGAAGCTGAGCCACTCTCCTCCCATTCCCTGCCTTCTGTTCCCATGGGAGCTCTAGGAAGCTGAGCATAGTGCTACGGAGCAAGGCCCCGAGAATGACCCGTCTGGTATTGGATTCAGGTCTACCCCCATGCCAAATGGGTAGCTTCTCTGATGCCCATGCCTCTTCTGGCAGCCACACCCACTTTGGGCTTCCACTGAGGGTGAGCTGACCCAGTGAGGTGAAATTGCCCAGCTGCCAGCTGCCATCATGATTTACAACACTAGCCAAGGTGTGTACGACCGTGTTTCTCTTCCTGTCGCTATGATATAATAGTCTGGCAAAAGCGGTTTCAGGGAGAAGTTCCAGTTCACAGTTCACCATGGTGGAGAAGTCAGGGTGGCTGGAGCTTGAGTCAACTTAGACAATGGGTCCTGATGCTGCCACAGTCAGGAAGTAGAGAGCAGCAAAGCTGATTTTCATACCAAGCTCTTCTTCTGTGTCTGGTCCAGGGCTCTACTCCATAGCGTGGAGATGATCAGTCAGCATGCAGTCTTTTCGCTTTGACTAACCTAATCGGGTATTCCCAGAGGCTTGTCTGAGGTGAGCCAAGATTCAATCTGACAGTCAGCATTAACCATCATGCTGCTTCCCTTTAACCCCTGCATCACCTAATTGACTGGACAGGATGTTGCTGCTGGCTACACCTAAACCCGCCTCTACTCTCCTCCCCCCCACCCCCGCAAGAAGCTCTAAATATTTCAGGTTTCCTCATGGGAAGAGTACTGTATTGTGATATTCCCACCCCACTGGCCATAACAAGATGAATCTTATCTCTTTCTTGGGGTAAAGATAACTTCAGCCTGGTATCCATGGCAACTAAATGAACAAAACTGATACACTGATAGTTGGGTATATTGTCAGTAATGAAACTTAACATTCCTAAGTAGGAGGAGAGTAGGAGGGACAAAGAGCCTCACCTGAAATTCCAGGCATTATCCTTTTCTGCCTGTGCCCCAGCTGCAGATGACCTTGGGATGTGCTAGAGAATACAAAAGGTAAAAAGGTAAACTGAAGGCAAGACTCCAGGATGCAGCTTTCATGACCTCATCATCCACAGTGGAGTAGGTCTCACAAATAACTCAGATCAGACCAAATCCTTCCTTAGGTCCTTAAGCTGGTACAGGTAGTCTATCTCTAGAAACCATTTTCTAGGAAGAAATGGCATGTACCCTGAGGAGAGGTCCAGTGTGACTATGCTTTCTTGTGCACTAGAGATTGTATTACACCAGGAAACGTGTTTTTTTTTCTTCCAAATTATACTGTGTTTTGAATATGCTGACAATGAACCTGCAGGCATTACACTCACTGAAGTCTTGATTCAGGTCAATCTGAACTGAGTTTTCATTCTTATCTCTTCCTGGTTCCCTTACCTGCCTGACACCTGCAGAAACTCCTCAAAGTAGGAGGCAGAGAAACCAAGCACTAAAAATCCTTTGAAACCCCAGGCCTGTCTCCAGTGATACACCTCCTTGAATAAGTCCACACCTCCTAATCCTTCCCAAACAGTTCCACTGACTGTGGACCAAGAATTCCAACTTAAGAGTCTATGGGGGGAGCCAGTCTCATTTAAACCACCACAATCCACTCCCTGACCTCATTGGCTTGTGGCCATATCATAATGTGAAATAGATTTAGTCTAACTTCAAAAGCCTTTCACAGTCTAGCTTTGTTTAAAAGTCCAACATCTCTTCTGAGACTCAAGGCAATCGCTTAGTTGTAATCCCCTACAAAATCCGAAAGCAAATCACATACTTTCAACATATGATGGCACAGAATATACATTACCATTTCAAAAGGAAGATATCTAAGCATAGTGGATCAAAGCAAGACTGAATCCCAGCAGGGCAAACTCCAAATCCTGGAGCTGCATGTCCGACATCAAAGGGCTTACTTAGATGGCTCTGTTCTTCCAGCTTTTTGCTGCCCACAACCCCTCTCTCTCTCTCTCTCTCTCTCTCTCTCTCTCTCTCTCTCTCTCTCTCTTTCTCCAGCTCCACTGCCTGTGCACAGCTCTCCCTGGCAGCCAGCCCTTGGCTCTAGAGCCTACGACATCCTAGGCCCTCCAGTGCAATCAAGGCTTCACCTTCATGTCATGGCCTCTTGGGGCATCCGTGAAGGAACTCTCCTGACACACAACTGCTCTCAGTATCTTTCCTTGACTGCAGAAGAAGATTCCACGGCCCTTTTCCTTGGGTGTCATTCATAAAGGGTGGAGAACTTGAATGACAATCCCTGGTCTGAGCGGGCTTTGGATGGAGCCTGGCATCCATCATGGCATGCCCCTGCAGCTGATTTCCTTTGTTGCTCTTTAGGAGCAGAAAATCCCTCCAAGTTTTTCCAAGTTGGAAGCTCAGCTGGGTGGAGCCTTGCCTGAGGACACCACTCCCCTGCATCAGGCCTCTAATCTTTTCACCTCTTTCAGAACAAGCCTTGGTGCTAATATTAAATTTCTTGGCATTATTTTTTTTCCTCCTCAAACTGTACATTCTGTATTTCTTTTTGTCCAAGTTGTTCCCTTTCATGGTAGACTTGCATAACAGTGATCACTAATAACCACTTGACAGAGTTAATATTAGGTTGTCTCAAAATCCCCCCCACTAAGGAAATTAGTCTAAAGCTTTCAATTTAGCCTCAGGAAAATTGTTAGGACAAGGCAGAAAGCCATATTTGCCCAAATATCACAAGAATGGCCTCTATGCCAGTTGCTAATATTGTTCCCCTTTGAAACCTTGAGCTGAGCCCCCGTAATCAACGTGTCTCTTATCACTACTCACTGTCTTTCCAAGTTCCTACTGTGACAGCCCATTAAACCCCATTTATAACACTTAGCTGCCTTCCTAGTCCAAAGTTCCAAAGACTTCTACATTCCTCTAATAAAGAGCATGGCCAGGACACAGCAATAGCCCATTCCCTGGTACCAACTTCTGTCTTAAAGTTACTTTTCTATTGCTGCGATAAAACACCATGACCAAGGCATCTTATAAAATAAAGTGTTTACTTCAGCTTATGACCTCTGAAGGTTAGCATCTATGACTGCAGAGAGCTCACATCCTGATCCACAAGTAGGAGAGAGAGAGAGAGAGAGAGAGAGAGAGAGAGAGAGAGAGAGAGAGACAGACAGACAGACAGACACTGGGAATCCTCCAGCAAGGCCACACCTCCTAATTCCTCCCAGAAAGTTCCACCAACTGTGGAACATACAAGCCTATGGGGGCCATTCCTATTCAAACCACCACAATCCACCCACATGCATATTGAACCACACACTACAGCTGGCTGGTCACCTGGCTATCATACTGCTGCCTGGAAGCTGTGAGACACCTCTCTCTCTCTCTCTCTCTCTCTCTCTCTCTCTCTCTCTCTCTCTCTCTCTCTTTCTCTCTCTCTCTCTCTCTCTCTCTCTCTCTTTGCCGGCATCTCAAGAGGGGGTAGGAGTGTTTAGCACCAGCCTGGGAAGACACCAAACTGAGACTTCAAAGTCACTCTGTTTGGTGAAGTAAATATAACACATCATGCCTTACAGCAAGCCAAGGATCAGCTGTGAGAGATGTGCCACATAGAAAATGACCAGGTCAATACTCCTTTCCCAGGTGTGAGCAGAAGGCTTTACACAGCATCGCATGGCACCTGAGCTCAGGTTCCCATTCCCAAGACTTCCACAACCCACAACAAAGGGCCTAGCTGAGCTCTCCTCCAGGAAAAAGTGGAGCTTTATTGAGGGGGTAGTGACTAAGAATCGCCCCAATAGGTTCATATATTTGAGCATTAGGGAGTAGCGCCACTTGAGAAGGATTAGGAGATGTGGTCTTGTTGGAGGAAGTGTGGTTTTAAGGTTTCAAATGCTCAAGCCAGGCCCAGTGAGTGGTTCTGCCTCTTCCTGTGCCCTGTAATCTGGCCGTAGCGCTCTTAGCTACTTCTCCGGCACCATGTCTGCCTGTGTGGCGCTGTGCTCCCTGCCACGCGGATAATGGACTCAACTTCTGAATCTAAGCCAGCCCCAGTGAAATGTTTTCCTTTATAAGAGTTACAGTGGTCATGATGTCACTTTACAGCACTAGAACACTAGGACATGATGCTTTAGCCGAAGGGATGGAGAAGGATGGGATAGGAGAACCCAGGAAGGATTTGCAGTGCTCTGCGGGGTGAACATCCTTCAGTATCCAAGGTCAGCAAAGGAGAAACAATGTTTCTGAAGTCGTGGGTACACAAGGACACGATGTGTGGTCCTGGTCCAGCTCTTGTGGGTGAGTAGCAAAGCCAGTCCCGGGGGAAGGCAAGGAACTGAGAATAGACGTCATCCTATTTTCCAAACAAACAGCTGGCATAGTGCCTTTAAACTCTGAAAAATTTGTTTCTTCTTCACCGTTTTCGTCAGCTATCCTTGGGGCTTTATAAATAGAACCACTCAAACGCAGGCAGGGGGAAATCAGGCTGCCAGTCTGAATATTCAGCACAGGGTTCAGAGCCTGGGGAAAGACAAAATGGGTGAATTAATGGCCACCAGCTACTTCCTGGGGCCTCAGAGGGAGGTAATCCTGCAAGAAGGGCAACAGGAACTGCCGCGGGCCTGAACGGATGGTCAGAAGCCCCAGGAAAGGCTGTGCCTGCCTCTGAGCATATCTGCCTTTTCCAGAAGCCCTCCGTACTTCCGGAACGCCCCATGCTTCTGGTGCCATATCGCCCAGGAGAGCCCCAAGCCCTGTGCTCTCAGTCCATCTGCCTTGCTCCTTTTAAATGCCCTCCTTCCTCCTCAAGAAGCTTTTCTCAAGAATCCAGGGCTCATCGTGGCTGCAGGCTCCTGTTTCCCCGTGGCTCTGGGTCTCCTCCGTGTGAGAGTGGCTACCGCTGTTTAAACACTGCCCTGTGCTATCACAAGGATATCTCTGTGTGGCTACAGGAGGCTACGGGTGATGCCTTCAGGATGTGTATAGTTCTTGGGAAGGCAGGGCTGTCACTGTCACAGGAGGCTGGAGGTGCCATCGCCATGCTCCTCTATCCTTTCGCTCTGGCCCACTCTTCTGCACAGGGCTGCGTGGGCCTTGTCTTAGTCCCTCCGTGGTCTTCAGCTTCCTGAACTATGCCCTTCCCTCGTGTCCCTTCTTATCACCTCCCCTGCCGTGCAAATTCCCCCCTTTCTCTTGTGTCCTATTTAAATATCTGTCCATCTCTCTTCTTCCTCTCCATCTCTGCTCCTTTGGGATCTTAGGGGTTAGGGACATAGCCTTTCCCCCCAAATGAAGGAGGGTTGCAAGTGGTGGTTCAGAAGCTGGAGGTGGAGAGGTCTAAGTTTAGGCAGAGGATGCCATTTAAGAAAGACCTGGTGTCCAGACACTGGTAAAGGGCAGCCTGTACCCAGCTCAGCCTCTAGAGGAGGGAAGCGTAGCACAGAGGCCTTATGGTGGGATACAGGCTCCAAGGAGGTAGTGAGTAGCTGGCGAGGAAGCTGGGCTAGGCAGGAAGCAGAGATGAGGACTTGGCAGTAATGAAAGGCTTTGCGTACACAAGGGGTATCTGCCTCAGCTGAGACCCCGGGGACAGGCTGGGCAGTTGCTCAGCAGGAAGCTGACAGCAGATGGGCTGGAAGTCAAAGCTGGTAGAACCCGACATCAGGCAATGTCAGGAAACAGGCTGAGTGGCTGATAGGAACTGAGGTCACAGCCCTCCTCAGGGAAGCCCCAGTCCACCCCACTGATACCCTGGCTCCCTGTTGGCACTGAACAAGGTCCATAACCTCGTCGATGGATGTCACACACAGTCGTCCCCCAGCAGCAGGAACCGTGGTGCTGACCCCATCCAATCCAGAGCCCAGCTCAGCAGCGGCAGCCAGGGTGGTGTGGGGGGGATCCTGGGGCCCGGCCTGTCTGTGGGGAGACCAGCAAGCATCTACAGGGCAGACAGCTGCACAAATGCACAGAGTGAAGGTGTCGCCCATGACATCACAAATGACCCACTGAACGGTCACTATACGGCAAGGTCTCCTCCAACAGGGACCTGGTCTTGAGCCTCTGGGCCAGAACTGAAGCCAGGCGCTCACAGGGAGTGCCATGATTGATCATTCAGGCCCAGTGGACGCATCGGGTCCCCTCATAGTTCAGCCTCTGGCATTTGGGGCTCAATACATAGATAGTGTAACCACTCGGAATCTATGCAAAATAGTAAATTAGGGTCCTGTGGAGCAGGAAAACCTGTATATACCTTATCTTACCAATGATGGCTGAATTCATGAAGTGGGTGGGGCATCTAACAGCTGCTTTTCCTTCTTGCTAGAGTTCATCTCTTGGTAACTCATTCAAAAGGGAAGCTTATCCGGAGCTGAAGGGATGGCTCAGTGGTTAAGAGCACACACTGTTTGCTCTTCATAGAACCTAGATCCAATTCTTAGTACCCAGAAGGCAGCTCACAACCATACATAAATCTAGTCCCAGGGAATCTAATGCCTCCTTCTAGTCTCTGTGGGCACCAGGCTCACATGTGGTACACAGACACACATGCAGACAAAACACTCACATACATAAAAATTTAAAAATGGAAAAAAGGAACCAACACAGTCACGTGACTCTACTCTCATATTTTTCTAAAGATTCATTTTTCTTGTATTACCTCTCTCTCTCTCTCTCTCTCTCTCTCTCTCTCTCTCTCTCTCTCTTTCTCTCTCTCTCTCTTTCTCTCTCTCTCTGTGTGTGTGTGTGTGTGTGTGTGTGTGTGTGTGTGTGTGTGTGTGTATAGGTATGTTCATGTGGGTTCAGGTACCCACAGAGACCAGAGGATTGAGATGCTTCTGGAGCTGGGTTACAGGAAGTTGTAAGCCATCTGACATGGTGTTAAGAATCGAACCCAGGTCCCCAGGAAGAGCAGTTCATGCTCTTAAGAGCTGAGCCATCTTGCTGGGTGGTGGTGTCACACACCTTTAGACACAGTCTGGAGGCAGAGGCAGGTAGGTTTCTGTGAGTTTCAGGCTAGCCTGGTCTATAGAGGGGGTTCCAGGACAGCCAAGGCTACACAGAGAAACCCTGTCTCTAAAAACAAACCGAAAGCTGAACCGTCTCTCCAGCCCTCTTGGGGATTTTCTCCTCATATTTGGTTCCAATTAGAGGCTGAGTCTGAAATTATTTTTCTTTGGATTTTGAAGATAAGTATCTTATTTTCTTTCTTGGGGGGGGGGGCTGGAAATGCTTAGAATTATTTTGCCCTCAGATTGTAAATGTTCAACATATCTGCCCAGTCTAAAATCTCTATTCATGCATCAACCCTGGTTGAGGGTACTGGGGCACCATCAAGTCAGCTCTGTGCTCTTTGGGGCACGCTCCTCTACGTCTCCTCCTCTTCCCGCCCTCTTTGTGCCACAGTTTAGAAGTCTTCGGCTCAAGCCCCTGACAGTTCATCTCTGCAGAAGTGTTCCTGCTGCTGCCCAGCCCATTTCCGGAGGCCTTTTAGCGATCAGGTTTTAATTGTCCCGGTCTCTACTGTGAGTCTTTATCTATTGAGGATGCTGCTCTGCGCATCTCTCGGAGGGCACGATTACACCTGTTCTGAATTCTTGCTTTGGTTGAATGAACTCCCTGTCCTGTGTCCGCTTCTCTTGCTTTAGAGCCAGATGCCTGCCATCCACTGTGGCTGACAGCCGAGACCAAGCCATTTTTTAAAACCCTCCCCCGTTTTGGTTAAATAGTGGTAATTTATTTCCTTTAACCACCATAATTAGTACTCCAAAACTGAAGTAACTTGCTTGTCTGCTTCCCAGCCCCACCCCTGCAGACCAGACAATGGCCAGAAGAGATGGGAATCTATTGTAAAATAGAATGTTATTAATTCTCTGAGATTCCATACAATGTATTTTGGTCATATTCACCCCCCCCAGGTGTTTATCAATCATCTACTGTCCTTTACCTTACCAGTCACCCCAGCAATGGCCTATTGCAGGTCAAAAAAGTCCACAACCTTCCTCCCCATCCCCTTCTGCCCTGTAAATGGATGCCAGGTTCTGACGCTCACAGGCGAATCCCCTCTGCAAGCGTTTCCGAAGAAAAGCCTCCACTATCTTAAGTCACTTGTTTGGTTTTAACGTGTTTTGTTGTTTTGTTACCACGTAACAGGTTAATAGAGATTGCAGGAAGAAAAGCGTACGGAGGCCCAGGGGAGAAAAGCCCACCCAAGGAAGGATTTCCAAGTGGGACCAAGGAGGGAGAAAGGGTGGAGTCCAGAAAGGGGAGTGCCCCTCACTCCCCGTGGCATGGTTTGTCTTCTCTCAGGAACTGGGACAACTTTGCTCTCCTTTCTCCTTCCAGGATCTGTGGCCCCTGCCTTGGCCTTGGCTCTTCCCTCTTGCTCCCACTGGCGACCTGCACTTCGCCTCACCATCGGCTGCTTGCGGATCCCTTGGTTCCGTCCCTTTCTTGGCACCTGCCGCTATCGCTCCATTTCTGTTTTGGTTCTTCCTGAGATGTCCAATTCTTTTTCCCCACAGGATGAACTCAACGGTGCCTAGATGACCACATCTTCCTCCCAGAATCCATACGTGCATGCAGGCGTGTGTGAATGCACCATGAATTACCCAGGCTTAAATGTGTTATGTTCACACCACAGTGTCATACTGCTCCTGCTGTCTCCATTTGTAGACCAGCCAGCATCCCACCAACAGTACCTCAGACTCTGTGCTCAAACTGCCATTATCCCTGGACATCACCAGCCTCTGCATCACTGCCTGCTTCTTCAAGCAGATTACCCACACCTTCTTCCTACCCCCACAAAACAGACTTTGTGCTGGATGTTGTGCTCAGAGTGGGTGGATCTCTGAGGTCAAGCCCAGCCTGGTCTACAGAGTGAATCCCAGGACACCCAGGGCTATGGAGTGAAAGCCTATCTGAAAAAAACAACGAACAGCAGCAAAAAAATATAAAGACACACCATTCTTGTGTTCTCTGCTTGGCTGAGTGCGTGCTTGGAGATGGGAAAGCTCTGCTCGGTCTGCCAGTGTGGGCCTTGGCTTTTATTGGAAAAGTGCCCCTCCCCCCAAAGACCATGTGTTGAAGGTGTGGTCCTGCTGGTAATATGGAGGGGGAGTCGCTAACCTGTAGGGCATAGGGCGTAGTGGAAGGAAGTTGGGTCATTGGGAGGGACACTCAAAGGGACCTTCATTCCTCCTCTTCACCTGTCTCTTCACACCTTAGGCAGAGTGAATACTGACTCCGCCGAGTAATCTCACCAGACCCAACAGCAAAAGGATCGACAGACCATGGGCTAGAACCTTTGGCCTTAGTCCCTAATAAACCAAAAATAAGCCTTTCCTCCTTTTATCTTACCCTTGCTTCATAGTCACTTGGGGAAGTTTATGATATCACAGCACACAGCATAGGCTCAGGAAGCACGGGGGCCTTTGCCCTCTTCCCTAGACTCTCTTTTCCTTGCATAAGAGAGCACCTCGTCCCTTGGAGTCCTGTGGAGTTGGGACTGTAAGTGGTCATAAGGTAGGGGCTCTGGAGGATGACCACTGGCAGGGCCTGAGGACAGGAAAGGAAAGCAGAGGCTTCAGGCTGGAGGTGGAGTCTGTGCAGGTAAGAGCTGCACCCTGCTTAGTCTGGAGGCTGACACATCCCATCCTGTCAGGCTCTTCTCAGTGGGGCTGATGTGATTCGTATCCCGGTGCTCAGACAACAGTGCCTGAGGTCCCAGACCCTGCCCAGAAGGTGCACAGGTCAGAGAGAAATGCTGCTGCTTGGGAACAACAGGCTGAGACTTCCCAGGGATGACTCCAGACTCCAGGGAGGCACAAAGGGCTCCAAGGCCCTGGAGCCAGTCTTCTGGCGCCATCATGTGGCCATGCTTATGAACTGTAGTTCCTTTGTCAGATGTGTTTGATTTCAGTGGTTCTCAACCTTCCTAATGCTGCAATACTTTAATACAGTTCCTCATGCTGTGGTGGCCTTCTCCACACCATAAAATTATTTCGTTACTATTTCATAACTGTAATTTTGCTACTGTGACGAATCATAGTGTAAATAGCTGATATGTTGCCTGGGGTCACGACCCACAGGTTGAGAACCACTAGAATTTGCCTAGCAGCAGAACTAATTAAGCATTTCTTGGAGTTTGCAGCCATTCATTAAGTGGTGAGTAGCTTGGTTGTTACTGACCTTCTGTGAAACCCAGTCTGTACAATCCAGCCAGCTGTAGCAGATCTAACCAAGGAGTTTTCAAACAGCAGATACATTCACTGGAGAAGCTGTTTATATGTGGTTTCCATGTGTTTTTATCCTGTAATTTTTTCTTTTGTGCTTCCACTTCCCTGCCAGTCCTCAGTCATGGGTGTTTGATAGCTGCTTGTCTGACGAGCCACACTCAGAAATCTAACTGCAGTCCCTCCTTGACTGCACTGATGAGGCAGCGACAGCCTTGTGCTCCCTGGGTACAGAACCCCAGCAGATAAACACAGACATTGATGCCCGTGTTTCAGGGACGGCTTTCAGACTCCTGGGGCACCTCTAGAAGGATCCAGCACATAACTCTCACCATGGCTCTGTGAGAACAGACAAGAAGCTGGGGCCTCCTCGGCAGGGAGCACCATTTTCTGGAAGGGTAGCAGCGCTTGCCTAAGGTTGCCTTTTATGAGTGTCCCTAACTGATGACAAGGGCCTCCTGGATCACCATGGGGTTGGTCAAATGCAGCTCTCAGCAACCCTAGTACAAATAGGACTAGTAGAGACTGGGTGCTAGGCCACTTCATAAAGGGCCCCAGAGACCAGAAATTCCCTGAGCAGGAAGTAGGAGGGAGAAACCCAGAGAGTGCTATAAACCTCAGCAGATATGGTGACTAGTTTTATGTCAACTTGACACAAGCTAGAGTTATGTAAAAGGAGGGAAACTCAATTCAGAAAATGTCCACATAAGATCTATCTGTAGGGCATTTTCTTAATTAGTGATCAATGGGGGAGGGCCCAGCCCATTGTGGGTGGTGCCATCACTGCAATGGTGGTCCTGGGTTCTATAAGAAAGCAGGCTGAGCGAGCCACAGGGAACAAGCTATCCCTCCATGGCCTCTGTGTCAGCTCCTGCCTCCAGGTCCCTGCCCTGTTGCGTTCCTGTTCTGATTTCCTTCAGTGATGGACAATGGATGCAGAAGTGTGAGACAAATAAACCCTTTTTCTCCCCAACTTGCTTTAGTCATTGCGTTTCAGCACAGCAACAGAAACCCTAAGACAACTTGGTACCAGAAGAGTAGGGTATGGTGGCTTGTGGAGTTTCAGAGGGAAGCAAAGACTCCACAGGGCCTTTTGTGTGACGAATCTGTGGCATCTGGTCAGCTGGAGCGGAAGAATCAGCCGTGATTGACAAGAGACCAGAAGCACTAAAGTGAAACCTTTGCTCTGCTGAGACAATGGATGGTGGTCAGCTGGAGATAAATTAGCAGTGATTAAGAAAAGACCAGCATCGCTGAGGTGGACTCTTCTGGAAAGGGTTTCCTCAGAGCAGGCACACAGATGCTGTGTTCCAGAGGTGGCCCGGGTTGTACCTCACACTGGCAGCTAAACTTGGTCATGGGTAAGAGTCTCCCAGATGCTACTGGTTTTGAAGGCACGAAGGGGCCGTGGAGAGTGACTGAAGCCGGGCACTTGAGAGGCTGCTAGTGAAGAGGCGGCTGGAGCAGCAGTGGAAACCCCTGGATTGAAAGGTCGTGGAAGTTGAGGCTTGGCACCATGAGGAGAGCCCGGAAGGGGCTACTGGTAAAAACGCAGCCCAGTTGCAGCACGAGACCCCAGCATTCTGGAGATGCCAGTACCATGGGAGGCCCGCCAAGAACAGCAGCAGCAGTGAAGTGGACCCAGTTGGAACCTAGAAGAACAAGCTGTGTGTGCTACAGAGGGTGGAGCTGGAAAAGTGACCCAAGCCTTTGAAGGAACACAGAAGACTGAGTCTTGGACACTGAATTTTTAAAGTTGGAGTTTTGTTTCGCTTTGTTCAGATTGTGACTACGTCCTGATTCTTCCCTCTTAACAAAATATACATATTTAACTTAAATCTTATTTTATAGGATTCCACAGTTGAGACTTTGGATTTTAAAAGGGACTTTGAAATGTTTTAAAAGCTGAATTGGTAAGACTGCAGGGCTTTTAAGCTTGAAAATATTTTATGTTATAATGTCCACATTAATGTGTAATCTTGGGGATGAACAAGAGAGGATAGACAGTGGCTTAACAGTGATTTGTGTGTGAAGATAGCTGAGGCTCTCTGGAGTAGGGACGAAGCCCACTCTCTAGGGACTGGCTTTCTTCCAGCCGACCAGGGCAGTGCATGACCAGACACTGCCCGGCTTATGCCAGAGTGTTCCAGAATCAAGTGATACAACTGTCACATGTTTGCAGTAAGATGCTGGCAGGGCCCCAACCAGTCCCAGGGGCAACAATGGTGTAGGACTATGGAAAGCTATGTACGGCCATGTCAAGAGGAACCCAGGACAGGCAGTGGGTTCCTGGGGCATCCTTCTCTGGTCTGGTTGGAGAATGGATGCCTTAGACCTCCCTACCTAGCCTGGGTGACAAGCTCAGCGCTTAAAACTAAAAGATGGGAAATGGAATCCCTGGCCAACTCTGAAACCCGGGCTCTCTCCTTGTCCTTTTCTCTACCTAACCCAGTCCCCAGGCAATCGAAAGATAGGTACCGAAAGGCAGAGCATGAAGGCTCAGCATGAAAGCCCAGAAACAAACTGGGTGCTGGTTTTAAATGTTTTTAGATGGGTTTTGCTACATAACTGGTCTAGACTGACTATGTAGCTCACAGTAATACTCCTGCCTCAACCTAAGTGCTGGAAAACAGGCACGTGTCACTGTGTCCATCTCACACCAGGGCTTTGAGAATGCAACTGGCCCTCAAGGGCACTGTTTTCTGAATTATTAAGAGGACAGTTGGGAGGTGGCTGGTCGGGTGTCACCACCCAGAGGTTCCACTCACAGGGAACAAATGCAGCAGCTGTAACAGCAGTTTCTAGGTCTTGTGGGAACTTGGCCTTGGGAGAAGAGTAGGGACAGGGCCCTGTGCCTACCTACCTGCGGGGTGAGGAGAAAATGGATAAAGTGTTAGGGAAGGTGCTAGCGGGAAGCGGTGCTTCCCTCAGATGAATGGAAGCAAAAAAAACCATTAGGTTGCTAGCAATGCCACCATCCAGGCCATCATGCCTTTGTTCCCATATGGTACACACGGGGGACCTTTGCCCACCTTTGTCTGTTTATCAGTGTGTGGGCCTCTCATATGCTTACATCATAAGCAGACAGCACACTAGAGGATCCTGGGGCAGGTTCTAGAGAAGGCCACAGCACAGGCTAGGTGTAAATAGCATTTATTTCTCATGTCGTCAACAAATATTCGAGCCTGCTGACTCCTTTCTGGACCGTTAATGGAATCTAGGGACACTAGAGCAAGAGACCACACCACTGGCCATAGGCAGGGTCACTGTTGGCCTCCAAAAGAGCCTGGTGGCCACGGAAAGTCAGAAAGACTAAGTAGGTAAATTGGACAGGATTCTATGGCAGAGGTAGAGTGGCACATGCCTGCCGGGGGAACCTCTGTCATCTGTCCCTGGCACTCCTCACCTTGCAGATCCTGGACCAGGGTACTCCCGTGTCTCAGAGAACACCCCTATTGTATGCAGAGAGGCAGTGGCGTGGGGCCTCTGCCTGAGGTCAGACCAACTTGTCTGGGCGCACATGCCTTCTACCCCCGTCCCAATATCGGAAGTTGTTTTGACCAAAGTGTTCACTGGCATCCTCCAGGAAGTACCAGTGCAGCACGACCCTCAGCAGGCTGTTGCCGTCCAGTCACGAGCTTCGAGCCCCAGGCTGGATGAGAGCACCACGGCACAGCCCTCAGCGGAGCCGCTTGCTGTCCAAGATGGCCTTCCAGTCGTCTGCCCACGAGTGCAGCCTGCGGCGAGGGGGCTGCAGCTGCAGGTGGCAGTTGTGGCAGGAGGTAAAGAGGATGTGCTCCCAGCTGGGGTGTGGCTCAGCCCCTGTGGAGGGAAACAGCAGCTCAGGCCAGAGACTAGGGGCTAGGTGTAGCTTGCTGGTACCAAACCAAGAGCCCCAACAGTAGGTGTTGGGTTCACCTGGCTCAGTTTCTCTGTCCACAGAGTGATCCTCTATTAGCCTGCCCTATAGAAGGCATGAGGGCAAACCGAGGCAATGTGCACAAGGTGTTCTGCGCAACACACAGGAAGCGGTCCACAGAGTGAGGCTGAGTGGGTTCTGTCATCCCATGCTGCTGTGCGTTGCCAGCTAGCTCTGGGCCCATCCTGTCCTACCTCAAGTGGGAAGCCCCGGCTAGCACACCCTACAGTTACTGGTCCCACTCCCCTTCTACACTGTCCTGACCGGATAAGCTCCTGGGGTTGTGACCTCCCAGCTCCTCTGGAAGACACTGGTTTGAGAGAGAGGCTGGCCCCATACACACAGACAGATTGGATGTCCCACCGGAGGGACTGGGGCAGGTAGGTACGATTCCCCTGGCATTCAGCAAGCTTTAGGATAGAAACTGTGTTTTCCTACTGATGTGTCCAGACAACTCATAAGAACTTCCAGGAGGTATTGTCCAGTGTATTGAAACCAGGCAGAACACACCTGGGGGAGGGGGTGGACCCTGTGGACTGACTAACTGAATTCTCAGATCGCCATGCCTAAGGCCCTTCCTCTGCCCTGCCTTGTCAGATACGTGAGCCAAGTTACTAGTTTGCTTATTTTCTGGAAAGGGGTCATGAGCTGGAAGCAAAAAAACTGGACAAATACAATGCCCAAGCCACAGTCAGAGACACCATACAGTGATTACCGAACTTACACAAAGTACCTCTGAGGGGAAGGAGGGACTAAATGTAAAGGTTTGACAATCAAAGCCGGGTCTTCACTTGCCCAACAGGTTAAATTCAATCTGGATGAGGCACAGACATCCTGGCTTCCAGTAGCCCCTGTCTCTCGGTGCAGACAGAGCTTTCCAACAGGAAGAAGCTCCTGGATGGGTACTGATAAACATCTGATGATGGTGGGAAGTGGGCTGAGGAGACCCCAGGAGGAGGGACTTGGGAAAGGGGAGAAGGCAACCGGTGCTGTCCACCCTCCCCCTGTCCAAGCCCCCAGCCTCTGCCACAGGCCACTTGCCTGTGATGTCCGGCCGGTCATCTATGAGAAGGTCGGCAGAAACCACAGTCTTGTCTCTGGTCAACACAATTTGCTCCAGAAAGTCAGGGCCAAAGTGCTTCTCCACCCAGGCATACTGGAGGCAAGAGAGGAGATTACAGTATCAGATGGAGTTGGGGGATGGGTCAGCCTAGGACCCCAGCACTCAGGAGCTAAGGAGGATATCAATGATCAACTCAGGCAGCTCTATGCCCAGGAATTTGACACTTGGGAGCTGTGTACCTGCACACTTGTCCCCTAGACTACAGAAAGGTCACAGCTCAGACCAGGACTTGATATCCCCAGAGATACATAGAATATGCTCTCAGTGCTCCAAAAAGTCTGTCATACTGGCCGCCACTGAGTCCTGTGGGGCTAAGTGACTCCCTAAGGTGGCTGAATCACAAGACAAACAAGCGGATCTGCCCAATGTCTCTGCTACGAATTTAAAGCCAAGAGAGACAGGTGCATTCAAACCATGTGTGATATACTAGGGGGAGGGGCAACAGAGTCTGGGAGAAAGGACAGTTACAAGGAGTTTGATTGCCACACCAGTACAAAGGGGGTGCTGTAGACAGCTGATGTCCCTGGGCACGCAGGGAAAGCACAGATGTCTGCAGGACTGACAGGCAGAAAGCTCGTAACAGCTACCACTGACAGAACAGTGTGCTATCTAGCAGGTCACACTTTCCTCTGCCACTGTGGGGTTCTGAATAGCCCTTTCCTTTCCTAGAATAC
Source organism: Tokudaia tokunoshimensis (assembly GCA_036184795.1). Taxonomy (NCBI): domain Eukaryota; kingdom Metazoa; phylum Chordata; class Mammalia; order Rodentia; family Muridae; genus Tokudaia; species Tokudaia tokunoshimensis. The sequence goes on from BTHU01000010.1 coordinate 61,920,564, forward strand.
TCTGGATATTGGGAAAACAGCCTTCCTTTCTTCACCACCCCAGTGAAGCTGGCAGCAGATATGGCCTGACTAGCCTGGGTCTGATTCTGTCAGGAGAACCAGGAGAGGGATGAATGGGCCCTGGGCCCAAAGCTCACAGCTGCACCACTCGGCCCTGTGTGCGGGTGCAGTGTGCCACCTGGCTATCCTTCTACATCCTCCCTGGTCTGCTCACAGACCAAGATGGGTATGGATTTTAGTCAGGGCAGCTTCCAGCAGAAGGGAACAGGAGCCTTTGCCCAGATTCCTCTGGCCCCACCTGGAGAGCAAGCAGCAGCCGGGAGCTGGAGGAAGATGGCTGCAAGCACGCACTAGTCCATATGGAACGGCCTCCCGAGGGAAAGGCTGTGTAGTCACCAATGGGCCTGCAGCAAAGCCTCAGGCAGGTACGTCCCAGCTGTGGCCTACGTGACTTGGGCAGACATGAGCAGACTACATGTGGCTCCAAGTGACCTCTAGCACAGGAAGGGCTTGGAGAACAGAACAGAACAGAGCAGGACCTGTAGAGATAGGGCTGCATGGCCTGTCCCTGTCCCACCCACCCCTCCAGGCCTCACGATGGCAACCTTGATTTTCAGATGGTTCTACCTCTTCAGGCCTTTAACTACACACATGCACAGGTACATGTATGCACGTGTGCGCGTGCGCACACACACACACACACACACACACACACACACACACTCCCCTGACACAGCAAGTTCCTAAAATGGCCTCTACATTCCACTCCTCTACCTCCTGCACCTTCGTACTCCTCCTCCTCTTTCCAGACGATGACCACGTCACCTGTATCCCTGCAAGCTGCCTCTGTGGTCTCTGACATCCTTTAGGACAGGGACCGTGGTTCTTTGGATACCTGTCCAAATAACCAAATGAGCCACTGAAGAGGACGGTCCTTTCTGGACAGACTACCTGAGGTCACTCTGACAGGGAAGGCTTTATGGCCAAGGCCTCAGTGAAGTCATGCAGGCCCTCCTGGCCATCTTCCCAGAAAGATACTGCAGGGAAACTTATTAGTCTCATAAAGTAGCTTAGCAGGGTCAAAATGCAGCCTTGGGCAGATGTGTGGTAGATGGGCTGAGTCTCTGAAGTGCTTACCTGATTGGGGTTTGGATCACCACCAGGGGTCAGGCCAGGGAAAAGACACCAGGTGACCCTGGTGCTGGCGGTGATACACAAGTGAGGATGCAAGATGGAAACCAGGGCTGCTACGTGTACTTGATGTCCACTGCCCTCTTATCCTTGTGACAACCCGGATGCATACATCCCTCCCACTCCTGCAGCCCTGTCTGCTATGAAGCGGGCTGAAGAAACTGGGAGACCCCAGGCTTCTCCCAAGCAGGAGGAGTCACCGCCCAGGCTTAGTGGCACAAGGGTTCTGAGGCAGAACAGAGTCAGTCCCTGAGCACCATGTTTCACAAACCGTTCACAGAGACGGGGAAATCTCCCTCCGCTTGGTTAATTTCCATTGTAGCCAACGGCTCTGTGAGTGACTGTCCCGCGCTTGGCTGAAGTGTCAATATCAAGTCACCACAAGTGTCTGGTCCCACACGCCCAGTCTCTGGGTCTGCCTCTCTGGCAGGGCCTGGCTACAAACCACAGAGAAACAGCTGCACAAAACAAGCAGCAGCACAGGGACCCACAGATCCTGCACAGAGACAGAAACTGAAGCTCCAAGAGGGCCGGCGATGGCTGCCACCACTGCACTCTCCTACCCCGGGGCTGGGGAGAGCTCAGATTCCTGAGCTGACTGCACTGTGGCTGGGAAATCGGAGCTGTTTCTAAATGGACACTGCTCTGCCTCCGAGCCCTGTTTGTCCTCGGAAAGTTGCCTGATCCCCGTGGGGTAACTAGAACATTGTGATGGTTGTTATTGTTGTTATTCTTGGTGGTCAACTTGACCGCCTTTATGAACGGATTTATCTCAGGTATTTTTTTATACTGATAGGAATCTGGCTAACATAAACATCTACTAATACCCAGTATATATTACTGTAACTGAACTTTAATAGCTCCAAATAATCTACCAAAAAAAAAAAAAATAGAACCACACTAAAACCCAAGCGGCTTGGTACACCTGTGAGGGATTTTTCTTAATTGAATTATTTGAAGTGGACAGATCCTACCTTTAATCTGGGTCACACCTTCTTCTGGCAGCCTGTAGAAAGGACACTGAAGAAGGAAACTTGCTTTCTTCTGCCTGAGTGCTTTCACTAGTAAGTCCATTCCTTCACTGGCATTAGAGCCTACTTCTTTGGGATTTGGCATATACTGAAGACCAGCTGAGACATCTAGCCTTGTGAACTGAACAACTACTGGATTCTTGGGCTTTCCGTTAGTAGACAGCCATTGTTGGGTTATAGCCTGTAAGCTACTCTAATAAATCCCATATATGTGTGTATATGTGTGTGTGTGTATATATATGTATACATATATATGTATACATATATATATACATATATATATACATATATATATACATATATATATGTATACATATATATATATTCATTCTATCTATCAATTCTGTTTCTCTAGAGAACCCCAACTAATTCAAGCATATTCTATCTCATGGGTGGGAAGATGTGTGGAAGCCCCTTCACTGCACCTGGCATACAGTGGGCACAGGAAGAATTCTAGCTCTGGGTTGTACCACACATCAGGGGCCCCAGGTCCTTCCCACTTCATGGTTCTGACAATGACTGAATTCTGGGACCTCCTAAGATTGTGTACCCTCAGAATATAGTTGGCATGATTAAATTAATGTAGTGTGTTCTTACAGTGTCCCCCAGAGGTCTGTGTGGTAAAGGATTCTTTCCCACGGTGGTACTTGAGAGGCTGGACCTTGTGGGAGATCTTTGTGTTACCGAAGGCCTCAAAGGGGTTATGAAACCCTGACCCTTCTCTTCCCCTTTTTTGCTCTCTAGCTATGAGGGAAGTGGTTTTGCTCTCTAATGGCTTCTGCCATGACCAGAGGATACCTCACCACAGGCCCAAGGCAAGGGGGTCAACCAATCAAACCTCTGAACAAAAAAAACCTTTTCTCTTTATAAATTGATTTATCTCGGGTATTTTTTTTTTTTTAATTTAATTTAATTTTATTTTTTTAATTTACATTCCAAATCACTTCCCCCTTCCCGTTTCCTCCCTCCCCGAAAGTCCCATAAGCCCCCTTCCCTCCCTCTTTTCTCCGTTCAACCCCCTCTCATTACTCTGTCCTGGCGTTCCCCTACATCCAGTCTTTCCAGGACCAGGGGTCTCTCCTTCCATCTTTTTAGAAATCTATTGATATGCTGATTGTGTCTAGGGTATTCTGAGATTCTGGGTCAATATCCCCTTATCAGTGACTTCATACCATGTGTGATCTTTTGTGATTGGGTTACCTCACTAAGGATGATATTTTCAAGTTCTGACCATTTGCCTAGGAATTTCGTGAATTCATTGTTTTTAATTGCAGAGTAGTATTCCATTGTGTAAATATACCACATCTTCTGAATCCATTCCTCCGTTGAGGGACATCTGGGTTCTTTCCAGCTTCTGGCTATTATAAATAAGGCTGCTATGAATATAGTGGAGCATGTGTCCTTATTGCATGCAGGTAAAGTCTCTGGGTATATGCCCAGGAGTGGTATAGCCGGATCCTCCGGAAGTGTCATGCCCAGTTTTCTGAGGAGCCGCCAGACTGCTTTCCAGAGTGGTTGTACCAGCCTGCAATTCCACCAGCAGTGGAGGAGTGTTCCTCTTTCTCCACATCCTCGCCAACAACTGCTGTCTCCTGTGTTTTTGATCTTAGCCATCCTGACTGGTGTGAGATGGAATCTCAGGGTTGTTTTGATTTGCATTTCCCTAATGACTAAGGATGATGAACATCTCTTTAGGTGCTTCTCAGCCATTAGATATTCTTCAGGTGAGAACTCTTTGTGGAGCTCTGTACCCCATTTTTTAATAGGGTTACTTGCCTCTCTGGAGTTTAACTTCTTGAGTTCTTTGTATATCTTGGATATTAGCCCTCTGTCGGATGTAAGGTTGGTAAAGATCATTTCCCAGTTAGTTGGTTGCCGCTTTGTCTTTTTGACAGTGTCTTTTGCCTTGCAAAAACTTTGTAATTTAATGAGGTCCCATTTGTCTATTCTTGATCTTAGAGTATAAGCTATTGGAGTTCTGTTCAGGAAATTCTCCCCTGTGCCCATATGTTCAAGGTTCTTCCCTAGTTTCCCTTCTATTAGTTTCAGTGTGTCTGGTTTTATGTGGAGATCTTTGATCCACTTAGAATTGAGCTTAGTGCAAGGAGATAAGGATGGGTCAATTTGCATTCTTCTGCATGTTGACCTCCAGCTGAGCCAGCACCATTTGTTGAAAAGGCTATCTTTTTTCCACTGGATGGTTTTAGCTCCTTTGTCAAAGATCAAGTGACCATAGGAGTGTGGATTCATTTCTGGGTCTTCAATTCTGTTCCATTGATCTACATGTCTGTTACTGTACCAATACCATGCAGTTTTTAACACTATTGCTCTGTAGTACAGCTTGAGGTCCGGGATACTGATTCCCCCAGAGGTTCTTTTACTCTTGAGAATAGTTTTAGCTATTCTGGGTTTTCTGTTATTCCAGATGAATTTTTGAATTGCTCTTTCTAACTCTATGAAGAATTGAGTTGGGATTTTGATGGGGATTGCATTGAATCTGTGTATTACTTTTGGTAAGATGCTCATTTTTACTATATTAATCCTGCCAATCCATGAGCATGGCAGATTTTTCCATCTTCCGAGGTCTTCTTCAATTTCTTTCTTCAGAGACTTGAAGTTCTTGTCATACAGATCTTTCACTTGTTTGGTTAGCGTCACGCCAAGATACTTAATATGGTTTGTGGCTATCGTAAAGGGTATTATTTCTCTTACTTCTTTCTCAGCCTGCTTATCCTTTGAGTATAGGAAGGCTTCTGACTTGCTTGAGTTGATTTTATATCCGGCCACTTTGCTGAAGTCGTTTATCAGCTGTAGGAGTTCTCTGGTGGAGTTCTTTGGGTCGCTTATGTATACTATCATATCGTCTGCAAATAGTGATAGTTTGACTTCTTCCTTTCCAATTTGTATCCCTTTGACCTCTTTTTCTTGTCTAATTGCTCTAGCTAGAACTTCAAGTACTATATTGAAAAGATATGGAGAGAGAGGGCAGCCTTGTCTAGTCCCTGATTTTAGTGGGATTGCTTCAAGTTTCTCTCCGTTTAGATTGATGCTGGCTACTGGTTTGCTGTAAATTGCTTTTACTATGTTTAGATATGGGCCTTGAATTCCTGATCTTTCCAAGACCTTTAGCATGAAAGGATGCTGAATTTTGTCAAATGCTTTCTCAGCATCTAATGAGATGACCATGTGGTTTTTTTCTTTGAGATTGTTTATGTAGTGGATTACATTGATGGATTTCCTTATATTGAACCATCCCTGCATCCCTGGGATGAAGCCTACTTGATCGTGGTGAATGATCGTTTTGATGTGTTCTTGGATTCGGTTGGCAAGAATTTTATTGAGTATTTTTGCATCGATATTCATAAGAGAGATTGGCCTGAGATTCTCTTTCTTTGTCGGATCTTTGTGTGCTTTTGGTATTAGTGTAATTGTGGCTTCATAGAACGAGTTGGGTAGTGTTCCTTCTGTTTCTATTTTGTGGAACAGTTTGAAGAGTATTGGTGTTAGGTCTTCTTTGAAGGTCTGATAGAATTCTGCACTAAAACCATCTGGACCTGTGCTTTTTTTGGTTGGAAGACTTCCAATGACAACTTCTATTTCTTCAGGGGTTATAGGACGGTTTAGATGGTCTATTTGATCCTGATTTAATTTTGGTACTTGGTATCTGTCAAGGAAATTGTCCATTTCCTCAAGATTTTCTAGTTGTGTTGAATACAGGTTTTTGTAGTAGGATCTGATGATTTTTTGAATTTCCTCAGTTTCTGTTGTTATCTCTCCCTTTTCGTTTCTGATTTTATTAATTTGGATACTATCTCTGTGCCCTCTGGTTAGTCTGGCTAAGGGCTTATCTATCTTGTTGATTTTCTCAAAGAACCAACTCCTCGTTTTGTTGATTCTTTGTATGGTTTTATTTGTTTCTACTTGATTGATTTCAGCCCTGAGTTTGATGATTTCCTGCCTTCTACTCCTCTTTGGTGTATTTGCTTCTTTTTGTTCCAGGGCTTTCAGGTGTGCCATTAAGCTGTTAGTGTATGCTGTCTCCCGTTTCTTTTTGGCGGCACTCAGGGCTATGAATTTTCCTCTTAGCACTGCTTTCATTGTGTCCCATAAGTTAGGGTATGTTGTGCCTTCATTTTCATTAACTTTCAAAAAGTCTTTGATTTCTTTCTTTATTTCCACCTTGACCAAGTTATCATTGAGTAGAGCATTGTTCAGCCTCCATGTGTACGTGGGTTTTCTTTTGTTTTTGTTGCCATTGAAGACCACCCTTATTCCATAGTGATCTGATAGGAGGCATGGGATTATTTCTATCTTCTTGTATCTGTTGAGGTCTGATTTGTGACCAATTATATGGTCAATTTTGGAGAAGGTACCATGAGGAGCTGAGAAGAAGGTGTATTCTTTAGCTCTAGGATGAAATGTTCTATATATATCAGTTAGTTCCATTTGGTCCAAGGCTTCAATTAGATTCACTGTGTCCCTGTTTAGTTTCTGCTTTCCTGAACGATCCATTTCAGAGAGCGGGGTGTTGAAGTCACCCACTATTATTGTGTGCGGTGCGATGTGTGCTTTGAGTTTTAGTAAAGTTTCTTTTACGAATGAGGGTGCCCTTGCATTTGGAGCATAGATATTCAGGATTGAGAGTTCTTGATGGTGGATTTTTCCCTTGATCAGTATGTAGTGTCCTTCTGTGTCTTTTTTGATGACTTTGGGTTGAAAATCAATTTTATCCGATATTAGGATGGCTACTCCACCTCGTTTCTTGGGTCCATTTGCTTGTAAAATTGTTTTCCAGCCTTTTACTCTGAGGTAGTGTTTGTCTTTGACACTGAGGTGCGTTTCCTGCATGCAGCAAAATGCTGGGTCCTGTTTACGTATCCAGTCTGCTAGTCTATGTCTTTTAATTGGGGAATTGAGACCATTGATATTAAGAGAGATTAAGGCATAGTGATTATTGCCATCTGCCATTCTTGACGCTATCTTTATGTTTGAGTGGTTCTCTACTTTTGGGTTTGATTCAAGAAGGTTATTATCTCATTTTTTCCAGGGTGTTGTTTCTCTCCCTGTATTGGAGGTTTCCACCTATTATCCGTTGCAGGGCTGGATTTGTGGAAAGATATTGTGAAAATTTGGTTTTATCATGGAATATCTTGGTCTCTCCATCTATGGTGATTGAGAGTTTTGCTGGGTATAGTAGTCTAGGCTGGCATTTGTGCTGTCTTAGTGTCTGCATGAGATCTGCCCAGGATCTTCTGGCTTTCATAGTCTCTGGTGAGAAGTCTGATGTGATTCGGATAGGTCTTCCTTTGTATGTTACTTGGCCCTTTTCTCTTACTGCATTTAGTATTCTTTCTTTGTTTAGAACATTCGGTGTTTTGATTATTATGTGACGGGAGGTATTTCTGTTCTGGTCCAGTCTGTTTGGAGTTCTGTAGGCTTCTTGTATGTTCATCGGCATCTCTCTCTTTAAGTTAGGGAAGTTTTCCTCCATAATTTTGTTGAAGATGTTTACTGGCCCTTTAAGTTGCAAATCTTCACTCTCATCTATACCTATAATCCTTAGGTTTGGTCTTCTCATTGTGTCCTGGATTTCCTGGATGTTTTGGGTTACGCGTTTTTTTGCATTTTGCATTTTCTTTGACTGTTGAGTCGATGCTTTCTATGGAATCTTCAGCACCTGAGATTCTTTCTTCCATCTCTTGTATTCTATTGTTGATGTTTGCATCTATGACTCCTGATTTCTTCCCAAGGTTTTCTATCTCCAAAGTTGTCTCCCTTTGTGATTTCTTAGTTGTTTCTACTTCCTTTTTTAGTTCCTGGATGGATTTGCTGAGATCCTTCACTTGTTTGTTTGTATTTTCCTGTATTTCTTTAAGGTATTTTTGCATTACCTCTTTCAGGATTTCTTCCTGATGACCCACGTTCTCCTGCATTTCTCTGAGCGATTTTTGTGTTTCCTCCTCATGGGATTCCATCTGTTGATCCATCGTCTCCTGCATTTCTTTAAGCAGTTCTCGTGTTTCCTTTGTAAGGGCATCTAACCGTTGATTCATTTCTTTAAGCAATTTTTGTGTTGCCTCCTTATGGGCATCCGTCTGTTGACCCATATTCTTCTGCATTTCTTTATGCAAATTTTGTGATTCCTTTGTGAGTGCATCTACCCGTTGATTCATCTCGTTAAGCGATTTTTGTGTTGTCTCCTTGTGCGCCTCCATCTTTTGATCCATGTTCTCCCGCATTTCTCTAAGCGATTTTTGTGTTTCCTTTGTAAGGGCTTCTAACCGTTGATTCATGGTCTCCTGTAACTCTTTATGAGATTTATTCGTGTCCTTCTTGTGATCCTCTAATAGCATCATGAGAAGTGATTTTAAATCCAGATCTTGTCTTTCGGGTGTGGTGGGGTATCCAGGACTTGCTGCTGTTGGAGAGTTGGGTTCGGATGGTCCCACATTACTTTGATTACTGTTAGTAACATTCCTACGTTTGCCTTTTGCCATCTGGATACCTCTGGTGTTAGTTGGTCCTGCTGCCACTGGCTGTTGGTTGGACCTCCTGTGAGCCTGCAAAGCTATTTCTGCCCCCCCTGGATTACCAGGATTCCCCTGGCACCGATTTCTGGGGCCTGCCTGCTCCTGAGTGACTTGGGAGCCCTAATGTGCTTTGCCCCAAGTGATCTTATATTGGGGAGGCCTTGCACATCTAAAGGCTCAGCCTAGTGGATTCCTGGAGCAGAGGTCGCCAAAGGGAGGCTGGCAGGCTCCTGCCCTGTGCAGGGGTGTGTGATCTCTCCTGGGGGGGGGGGGAGGGGGCGTCCCTCTGCCAGGCAGAAGTCCCACAGCAGATCTGGCGCGCTGGTCACTGCAGATCAGCCCAGCACCTGGGAGCAGGTTACACACAAGCTGCCTGAACCCGAAGCGATATTATGCCTGTCTGTCTCTGAGCCTGGCGGTCCCAACTACCTGGTCACTGGAGCAAAGATGGCGGAGGGCACTCTCCGTGGCGCTGCTCACCCTGTGGTCACGATGGCCCGCCGATCTGGCACCCAGACGACCACAGCGCCAACCCGCCCTCGGGCACAGAAGGAAGCCCCAACAGGCCGTGTCCCAAGTGATGTTATATTGGGGGGAGAGCCTGGGTACCGGTCTCTCCAGCGCAGTCCGCGGGAACAGAGGTCGCGGAAGGGAAGCTGGCAGGCTCCCTCCCTGCGCGGGGTCCCTCCACCAGGCAGAAGGTCCCACCGCGGAACTGGCGCGCTGGTTACTGCAGATCAGCCCAGCACCTGGGAGCAGGTTACACACAAGCTGCCTGAAACCGAAGCGATATTATGTCTGTCTGTCTCTGAGCCTGGCGGTCCCAACTACCTGGTCACTGGAGCAAAGATGGCGGAGGGCAGTCTCCGTGGCGCCACTCACCCTGTGGTCACGATGGCCCGCCGATCTGGCACCCAGACGACCACAGCGCCAACCCGCCCTCGGGCACAGACGGAAGCCCCAACAGGCCGTGTCCCAAGTGATGTTATATCGGGGGGAGAGCCTGGGTACCGGTCTCTCCAGCGCAGTCCGCGGGAACAGAGGTCGCGGAAGGGAAGCTGGCAGGCTCCCTCCCTGCGCGGGGTCCCTCCACCAGGCAGAAGGTCCCACCGCGGATCTGGCGCGCTGGTTACTGCAGATCAGCCCAGCACCTGGGAGCAGGTCACACACAAGCTGCCTGAAACCGAAGCGATATTATGCCTGTCTGTCTCTGAGCCTGGCGGTCCCAACTCTTTTCCCTGTTTCTTAAAGCACCGCACAGGCAGGAACTTCTCTCGGGTATTTTTTATAGTGATGGGAACCTGGCTAACACAAACATCTACTAATGCCATATGTACATGTATGTATATGTACACATACATATATCTGTAACTGAACTTTAATAGCCCCCAGATTATCTACAAAAAATTAGAACTACTAAAAGTAGAAGATACAATATGCAAAATCACTTATATTTCTATTCAGCTGGAGATTGTAATAAGGCAAAAATGATTTACAAAGAATAAACTGAAATAGGCTAAACTATTCAGGTGAAATGGCTATGAGAGGAACTTCTATGTTATATGTATTTAACACATTAAAAAACTTTTAACTAAGCCAGACTTATAATGAAGATCTGAAGTCCCAGCTACTTGGAAGGTGAGGCGAGGGGTGACATTGCTCTCAGTGAGCTTGGCCCACCAGCCAAGAATATGTACTACAGGTAAGGCAAGTTGATGGAGGCATTTTCGCAATTGAGATCCATCTTCTTAGATAACTGTAGCTTGTGTTAGGTTGACAAAAACAAACAACCAACCAACCAGGACAACCATCAAAGATCCAGCGCAGACAAGAGAAGCTGGGAGTAGCACGTGGGGGATGGAGGCGTCAGGGAGCAGCTGTGGAGGCTCCGGCCACTGCTGTGGGTAATAAGAGATGAGACAGGTGGCAGCCAGGGGCACCTCAGGCCTAAGGGAGGGGATGCAGGGAGGAAGGCTGGGAGGCTGCCTGGCTCCGGCACTAGCCTCCCACTTAGTAAATTAGACAAAAGAGACAGAAATTGAGGGTTGGCCTGTTTTTTACAGCTAAAAGGACAGAGGATCCAGATTAGCCAGAGCTCTTCTGGGATCCCTAAAATCTAAAACCCATGGGAGGAGTCAAGCAGTAATGAGAGTTGGATTGATGTAGAAGCAACAAAAGATACCCCATGAGTCCAACCTTCGATACAAAGAAAACCCAAGAACCAACATGCAGACAGGGATCTTCGCAGTGGTCTAATGTGAGAGACCGTGGTAATCAGAGAGCATTCAATGCTGGAATTAGGGGAAAGCTTTACACAATCAATGAAAGACTTTCTCACGGCCTGGCTTGTGAGGTTATGGGATGCAGGGGCAGACAGGATCATTCTGAGTGCTGCAGGAGCAGAGGAATGGAACCACGCATCCCTCCTTGGGACACACAAGAGGGAACTGCTTAGTCTGAGGCCGTACAAGGAACCAGTCCTGGCTCTTACGAGCCATTGGAGATGCTTGGTCGTCAAGCAGCTAAGGTCCCCATGGGTATCAGGGGCCAGAGGACAATAGCAGAGGGACAGGGACTCCTGAGGGAACTAGGAATGAAGGCATGATTGTATGATGCCCCATCGCAGGGCCCGAGAGGATGGTGCTCACCAGAGACCAAGGACCTGGAGACTGGAGTGGAGCTTTAGTGGCTTTGCTGTGTACTCTGTGGAGTAGGAAAGGCTTCGGAGGACTAAGTGACTTAGAGCAGCATGTAAGAGTGCCCACTGGCGAAACAGGACTGTGACATTCGTACATCTATCTTTTGAACTTTGTGTGTGTGTGTGTGTGTGTGTGTGATCCCTCAGTGATGGATTGTGATCTGAGACTTGTGAGAAGAGATAAAGCCTTTCCTCCCCAGAACACCCCAAAAGAAACATGTCCACCAGAGCACCTGTCTCAGAAAATAAATAAATAAATAAATAAATAAATAAATAAAAGGTGCTAGAGGTATAGACAGTTTGCCAAGCCAGGGCCTCCCCAGCAGCCAGGTGTGGTAGATCCACAGCTCCAGATCAATCCAGCCATGGTGCCAGCCCAGAGCCTCCCTGACGCAGGGAACCAGCCCAAGCAGAAAGCACAGCAAGGGAGGACAGGACCCAGCCACCCTCACCGAGTTCATCAAAGATGGGGAGGTGCAGGGAGGTTCCATGGAAGAGCTCCGAGGTGTGCAAGTGCGACGGCTCAGAAAGCATGCCTGAGGTTAGTGGAAGCCAAGTCAGTGCTTCTGTGAAGGGAACAGCGGATACCAATGGATAAAGTCTGCCCAACGGTTAGACTTTGCTTATGTTTGATTTAGTGTCTCTTTAGTGAAGTTCTGTGATCACCTGACACGGCTCAAAGCAGATGACAACTGACTTTCACGTGCCTCACCACGGTTGTCTCTCCACAGTCTCACTACTCATTGTGGGATGGTGGGTCAGGACCGGATCACTGCTCTGCCCATCCTGTGTAGAAAGGTTTTATTGCATAAAGACAGTACAGAGCTTACCCTTGAGTGTTTTGCAGATTTGGAGACTCATTTAAGAGACATATGAATGCACCTGAAGAAGCAAGCCATCATGGAAAGGGGCTGAAGGCCAGGTGCTGCTGTGGAATTCTTGGGAGCTTTATGGTTGGGTAAGGCACAAGTGACATCCACCCAGGTGATACATGCCTGTAAATGCTAAAGAGTACAGATCCAGAAGCCAAAAGGTGATCAATTGGGAACATCAGTGTTAAGAACAGTAACCTTGCTAGGAATTGTTGGCCACAGAGACCCTAGAAGCCCTAAAACAATAAAGGCTGTCGCCACAGTGGGCTGCATTCCAGGCCTGAATGGTAACATCCTATTGCTGAAGAGGCTTTACATTTTGGCTGCTGACTTGGATAAATAAAGCCAGTGCTGGGTCCAAAGTCTCCCCCCCATGAGAGCAACTCCTGAATGCCAGAAGTCCCTACTAAGAATGTTGGGTAGATTAAGGCCCAAAGTCCTACTCAGCTGTGGGATAGAAATGTCAGACAAGACGTGTCAGTCAGTACAGTAGTAGACACGTGGTAATAGACAGTCCCAGCTTTCTGCATGGACTCAAGGCCAATCACAGGTGGAGAATCACATCTAGTACTGGGAACTTAGACAACTGTGGGCCAGTGGGAAGCAAGTGCTGTTGACTGACTAAATGATGTACCAGCTACAGCGCTCCCCACATTTGCATTCTCAATAATGGGGTATTACTGCAGTCCGTGTCTGCTTGAATATTTTTCCATTTCCTGCTTCTTGTCATTATCCTCACTTCTGTTTTGTAGTAGTAGAAATACCAACGGCCTCCCCCAACCACCACAGTCTGGAGATGGGGGAGTGGATAGAAAGGCAAGGAGAAATGTATCAATCGTCTATGCTACCCCATCCCTGGCTCAGGGACCCTGCAGGAGAAGGAGACAGAAAGGATGTAGCAGCTGGAAGAAGGGCTGGAGCGGCAGACCTGTGCCACGGTTTGCCACTAGGACTGTAGGGGAAGGACTGGCATTGCTTCTCTCTCCTCCTTGGAATGAATTTTAGCAGCAGCCCCCTAACTGGTTTTCTAATACCACGTGTTCAGCCCTAAAAACATACATACAAGCAACACTAAACAGACTGAGAATGTTGTATTAATTAAAGAATAAGAGGTCATGAATTTGATAGGAAATGAGGAAGGGGGCATGGAAGAGATTGGAGGGACAAGGAAGAAAAGGAATGTAAGTGTTGTGGATGGGCCTGGTGCTGTTCTTGTGAACCAATCCTCTAATGAATGGAGGAGCCAATCACTGGGTGAGTAGGAGGGACTTCCGGGTTGGATGAAGAAAGAAAGGAAGCAGGAGAGAGTGAGGTCCTAAATTTGTGTTGCATTTTCCTTCATGTGGCGGCTCATCTGGGTTCAAGAGAGAAAGGTGTGGCAGCAAAGAGTGGGTTTGCCTGACGGGCACCACAAAGGCCGTGGGGGATTTGAAGCACGGGGCTGGTGTGGTAGCGACCCGCCAGTGGGAACTTAGCAAACTGGTGGAGAGATTTTGGAGCTCTGAGTCAGAGTCTCAATGGGATAAAAACGGTCAGCCATTGCTCGCCAGTGCATGACCGGCCAGGCCACTGGGGCAGAGAGTAGCAGGGCACAAGTATGGAACCATGCAGGTTCGTTTATTTCCTGCAACATGTAACTATAGTTTATTCTTTTCTTTTATCTTATTTTATGGGTTTTTTTTGTTTGTTTTGAGATGTGATTTTTCTATGTATCCCTGTCTGTCCTGAAACGCACTGTGTAAACCAAGTTGACCTTGAACTCACGGAGATCTACCTGTCTCTGTCTCCCAAGTGCTGGGATAAAAGCATATGCCACCACACCTGGCTATAACTGTAGTTTACTTTAAAAATTTTAAAAGAATAATGTTGGAAAACTCACTGTCTTAAAGTTATTATGAAACCTTCAAGACAGTGCAAAAGCGAGAGACATCAATCAATGAACCCATTCAGAGTGTCAAAATTAGACCAGGGTATATAAAAAAAAAATCCCAGACTAGTTTTCCAAGAGAGAAACAACTAGAAGTATACACCTGTAAACAAATCAGAGCCTTTACTTTTACTAATACTCCACCATATAAAAATTTAACTCAGTGGATCATGACCTACATGTGGGAGCTAAAAGTATAAAACTTCTGCACTTCAAAAACAGTTAACACTGAAGAGTATCACGTGCAAGAATAGAAACAGACTCAAACCTATCACCGTGCACAAAAACCCTAATCCAAATGCATCAAAGACCTCAATAAGACCAGATGCCCTGAATCTGATAGATGAGACAGGAGGGAACAGCCTTGAACTCATTAGCACAAGAAAAGAATTTTGAAACAGAACACCATTAGCACAGGCCCCAAGATTGACAATTAACAAACAGGACCTCATGAAACTGAGGAGCTTCTGTTATGGCAAAGGACACCATCATTCAGACAAAGCGGCAGGCTACCTAATGGGAAAAGATTTCTACCAACTACACATCTGACTAAGGGCTAATATCTAAAATATATAAAGTACTCAAAAACTGGACATCAGAAAACAACTCAATTAAAAGATAAGAAGCTTTTTATACCAAAGGACACCATTGATCAAGCAAAGAGACAGCTTACAGAATGGAAAAAATCTTTATCAGCTCTATAAATGTCAGAGAGTTGATATCTAGAAAATCCTGATGGTAAGGCCCTATTGCTGAAGACATCACATACTTATGTCATTAAATGTGGTGAAATTGAAGCTGATGTTCAATTGGAAGTTTCACTGCTAATGACTAGTGTTCATAGAGCTAGAAGATAATATACATACTACCTGAGGGGAAGAGTAATAGTCAATCTCACCCAGTGATAAATCCTGAGAATTACAACAGCAATCTGCTGCAAGCTCAACCCGCTGATGCTACAGTGGTATAAATGTTATGGAAGTAACCAACCAGCTTCTGATTGGCTACAAGGTCTGCTCCATGAGATGGAACCCATACCTGAGATGGTTAATGAGGCCAAGAACTTGAGACTCGATAGGTCATGGGCCCTGAGGGGAAATCTACAGCTATTGAGCTAAATGAACATGGCAGTAAAATGACTCCTAACGGCATACAGCTAAAAACCATAGGTTGATACACTGCTCAGTTTTCACAGCAAAGCTTCTTCCTGGAGTAGACTGTAATTAAAACAAAGCCCTGCAACTAGATAATGTGTGAAGAGGCAGACTTTTTGTCAGTCAGCCCTAAATGGGATGTTTTCATCCAACTTCTCCCTTCAAGGCTCAAGTATCTATGCTGAAGAGGGATATGGAAGATTTTAAGATCCAGAGGTGGTGGGAAACTCCAAATAGTGTTTCCAGATACAACAGTGCTAACACACAGATGAACTTGCGGAGACTGTGATAGTACCCTTGTCCTAGCTACTTTTATGTTAATCTGAGATGAGAGAACCTCAATTGAGAAAATGCCTCCATATGATCAAGCTGTAGGCATGCTTGTAGAGCATTTTCTTAACCAGTGATTGATGGAAGGAGTCCCAACCCATTCACTGTAAGTTGTAACACCCCTGGGACCTGAGTTCTATAGAAAGCAGGCTGACCAACTCATGAGGACCAAGCCAGTAAACAGCACTCCTTCATGGCCTCTGCATCCACTCCTGCCTCCACATACCTGTTGGGTTTGAGTCGCTGCCTTGGCTTCCTTCTGTGGATCATGATTCAAGATATATAAGTCAAATAAACCCTTTCCTTCCCAAGCTGCTTTTTGGTCATAGCCATAGAAACCTTAACTAAGACCACCCACAAGACCCGTACAAGTTCTACCTAGACAAACTCACAGCATCAAGATGGGGAAGTGGGCCCAGAGTCCTACCCCTAACCAAGAAAATGTTTTGCAATTGAGAGCTACTGGTAGAAGTAAAAAAAAAAAGATCTATGTTCTTTTTTTTTTTTTTTTTTTTTTTTTTTTTTTAATTTACATTCCAAATCACTTCCCCTTTCCCGTTTCCTCCCTCCCCGAAAGTCCCATAAGCCCCCTTCCCTCCCTCTTTTCTCCGTTCAACCCCCTCTCATTAATCTATGTTCTTTAATCATAGAATTAATCACATCCTAGGGCAGTCTGTATGCTCAGGAATAGTTGGCCAACACAAGTAGAATAGAATAGATTAGAAATAGACCTGTATCTACATCTTGCACAAAACTCCAATCCAGACCTAGCCTACTACCTGTGGCTAGAGAGGCCACAAACTGAGGACAATCTATTACTGCCATTTTCCTAAACCATATAACTTCTTCTTACTGCAGTCTATATCTACATACCCATAAGTGTGGCTCTCACCCTCATCAAAGGAGCTTCTTTTTGCAGCAGATGGTGACTATTAGAGAGAGACACAACTGCTCAGAATGGAAATGCACAGTGGGGTGTACAACCCCAATTGCTACACCTATGACATAACATCTAAGGCTCAGGAAAAACAACAGAAGAGGAGCCAGAAAGATTGCCTGCTTTAAATAGTGCCTTCAAGATATGACAAAGAAGCTTTACCCATGAAGCATCAACAGTATGATTAGCTAATCAAGACCTACCTGATGAGAAGACCAGTTGGCACATTAATGTGAGTGTGGGGATTTTTACAAGGCCCCAGGCCCAGATGAAGAGCTATTGAGAATCCATGGCTGCTGAGAGTGGGAGAATCTCTTTTCTCCAGGGATGAGCTCCCTCATAGGTTACCCAGGAGGCTGGCTCTAAGCCCATGTATATACAAGAAACACTAAATGGACTCAGGAAAGGGAGGGAGGGAGGGAAGAAAGGAAGGAGGGAGGGAGGGAAGAAAGGAAGGAGGGAGGGAGGGAGGGAGGGAGACAGATGCGGAGAGAGACCCACACAGAGAATAAATAAAGAAGAGCTCGTGAATTTGAGAGGGGAGACAGGGAAGGAGTTGGAGAAAGAAGGTGGGTAAAAATGATGTAAATACAGTATTCATATATAAAATCACCCCCCCAAATAACTTTAAGATGTTTTTGATAGTTCTCTGTTGAACAATGGATCTATTCAAGTGTTCCCTGCATGCCTAGCTCTACACTGGGGAGGATGGTAGTGCATCTTTGCAGACCTCAGTCTGGTAAAAGACAGAAAATAATCCAGAAACAAAGGAATGGAGCCTTTCTGAGCAGTGGCGTTACACAGGAAACCAAGGCTGAGACAGCACAACATGGCAGAGGGTGAGCATTAGACATGGTGGTCAGCTAACGTGGGGCCATCAACACAGGCACACAGAGAGGGTCGCTACCAACCCCACTGCTTACTTTGTTCTCAGTGCTGAAAGAACAAACTTAAGGAAGAAAGGTCTGGTCCTAGCTCATGGTTTGAGGGGACAGCTCTATTATGGGAGGGAAGGCATGGGGGAAGCTTGCTCATATCCAGGAAACAGAGATAGAGAATCTCAGGTTGGAAGGGGGGTTTCTAGCCCATAAACCTGCCCCCCAGTAAGTCACTATCACCAGCCAGGCCCCATCTTTGAAAGGTTTCCCCAACCTCCCATGCCAGCACCACAAACTAGGGGCTAAGTGTTCACATGAATGAGTCCCCGGAGGACATTTCACATTAGAGCTACAATACAAGTCACAGAGGGAGGAGCATCTCGGGTGCAAAGTCAGACAGGCCTTGAGGCTAGGCCAAGCTTGTTTTTTTGTTTGTTTGGTTTTGGGTTTTTACAAATTTTTTTATTATTTTATCTATATGAGTACACTGTAGCTGTCTATTTTTTATAGGGAGCTAATTACCATTGGGCTGATATGATCCACCTTATCAAGTTTCAGAGGTAACGTTAATTCTACACAGAGGTTTGAAGTGGTCGTAATAAGAGAAGCAGACAGATGCAAGGTCTGTTTCAGAAAGAGAATCCACGGGAAGCATGGACTGGATCGCTAGTCATGGTGGGGGAGGGGGGGAGGGAGAGGGGGAGGCAGCAGGGTGGACCACACCAGTAGAGCCAGTATACAGCCAGGCTCACCACAACCAACAGAAACCACAGACAGCAGCTGAACTGACCGAGTGTGGACCTTCCTATCATCACTCTACACAAAACTGTCGAGCAACCGCACCAAAGGCATTTGTACTGTATCAGGTATTAGTCACCTGAGATGGCTTAAGTACTCAGGGGAAGATGTGTACACACCATACTTGTTTCTATAAGGAACTCAAGTGCCTGCCGATTTTGACAATCACCCAGGGCACCTGTTCTAGCCAGGCGTCCAATTGTTTGAGCCAGCTAAAGTTGAAGCTGCCCCCTGGCCTTCGAGGCTCAAGTGCAGGGGTCCAGCTGAGTCTGAATCTGAGAAGCTGGCTGAGACCACACTGGCACTCAGAGTTTCTGACTCAAAAGGTCAGTGTTACTGAAAATGTCTATTTCTAACCAGTCCCCCAGGGGAGGTTGACCCCACCAGCCCAGAACGTCCTTGGGAGATAGGTGCTCTGATACAAAGTGGGGACCCATCCTTCACTCCCAGGAGCTGTGGATCCAACACCCATTCCCTCGTGGGGAAATGAACTCAGCGAGGGGTCGGGACGACCCCAGCTGGCACGGCAACTACTCACATAACCCACAGTAGCTGCCATGGGTGTGAGAGCCTCCCTAAACACGGCATATAACAACTCCAGGCTAAGCCGGGTGGTGGTGGCGCATGTCTTTAATCCCAGCACTTGGGAGGCAGAGGCAGGTGGATTTCTGAGTTCGAGGCCAGCCTGGTCTACAGAGTGAGTTCCAGGACAGCCAAGGCTACACAGAGAAACCCTGTCTCGAAAAAAAAAAAAAAAAAAAAAAAAAAAAAAAAAACCCAAAAAACAACAACTCCAGGCTAAGGACAGCATTTCGTGGGAAGAGAGGCAGGTGGAAGATACTCAGAAGCCTGAGTTGGGGAAAACTGACTGGGAACCCAGCCTCCTGAGTGTCTGGGAAACCTATAAGGTGTGGTGGCCCTATCCTCCCCACACAGAAAGCAACCGGGAGCTTCTACGGTACAAAAAGCTCCCCTCCTTACCTCTACTTCTTTCAGTAAAGACAAAAGAGCACATAGGAAAACAAACTTACACTTCCTGGCTTAGACTTTCTGTTTTGGGGGGGGGGGGGTATGACAGATCTCACTGTAGTCTAAGCTAGCCTTGAATTCACTATGTAGCACAGGCTTGCCTGGAATTTTTGATCCCTGTCTCAGCCTCCTGAGCGTTGGGATATTCACCACCATGTGCAGCTCTTGGTCGGACTTCTCGTGTGGGCTAAGTGCCGGAGCACTTGCCTGGCACGTGTGACATTGAGTTCCATTCCCAGTACCACGAAGGCGAGTGTGAGAGTGAGCGTGAGGGGAGGGGGGATGTTCATGCCGGTCGTCCTTGAGCTTCTAGCCCCTCACCAGGCGTGGTCCTCTCTCTGATCCCTGTTGCCTCCTTACCAGACTTCACTGGGCCGGGCACATCTGACAAATGTGGCGAGTACCCTTCCCACCAAGCCCATATCGGAACAAGCCCAGCCAGCACGAGATGAGCCTCAGGCTGGTGCAGAGAGAAAGGGAGCACCGGACGAGGCCCTGTGCCACACAGCAGCTCTGTCCTGGGATGGGCTCCTTACCTTCTCGTAGGGACAGTACTTGAACATCTTGATGGGGCTTGTACAGATGAAGACATCAGTGCTGCCAGAAGAGAAAGTACAGTGAGCCCTGTGGCTATCTCCACGCCGCTGCACACCGCCCGCCTCTGTTAGCCGAGCCCTGCCAGGCACTGAGACTGCACCTGTCATGGGAAAACCCACTGTTCTGTGTCTTCCCACACAAGACGCTACAATGCACAACTTCCACCCCCACTCAAAGGTCTTGGATAGCTGCAAATGATCTGCCCTGACCACAGGTGACCGACTCTGAGGTGGGGCAATATTTGCAGGACTAGACCTGGAAGGTTAGCTTGGCTAATCGCATACACTCTAGCTGAATAAGAAAACGGGGAGAGAAATGGGCGTTCACCAACAAGCACAGCACTGAACGGATTCAGAGGACTGGAGGCTCAATGGTAGAGAAGGTGTATCTAGCACCAAAGAGGGAGGAGGAGAAGAATAAAGGAAAAAAAAAATACTGCAGAGCCTATAGACAGCTGAAGGAGAACTTCATCCCCAGCTGATTGAAAGGAGTAAGGAGGGCTGGAGAGATGGCTCAGTGGTTAAGAGCACTGACTGTTCTTCCAGAGGTCCTGAGTTCAATTCCCAGCAACCACATGGTGACTCACAACCATCTGTAATGGGATCTGATGCCCTCCTCTGGTGAATCTAAAGATAGCAAGTGTGTACTCAAATCTTTAAAAAAAAAAAAAGGAATAAGGAAAGGAATAAAGGAATTCCATTCCATCCCCGGGCTGTAGGCTGCACAGGAAGGGAGGCAGACTCCACCAAGACAAGTTCTCTGGCACGGAGCCTCAAGAGGGGTTTTGCATGATAAATGCACCTTCATGGCTCTGGGTTACTGATCCTGACCCAGAAGGGCTTCTGCTCCTCCCCGCACCCACAGGATGGCTTCCCAGTCACCACCACCACCACACTGTCAAACAGTAACAGCATCGTGTTCTACTCCGTATGGGATGGCCCATCAAGCTGAGCTGTGAGAGTGGTGTTTCTGGGACATTTTAGCAAATTAGTCACTGGGATGATCTGTGGAAGCCTATGTGGTAGTCTCTGGGGAGTTTTGCTTGTATCTGCTCAGTGTTCAGGAAAAGAGCAGGTGCAGAGACAACACGGTTGGCAGGGCCTGCCCCAGCTTCTGTGGAAGCTGCCTCACATGAAGGTCTAGCCTTAGACCGGCTTTTCCTCACATATCCCAAATCTTAGAGGGAATGCCAGCAGGCAAGCTGTCTTCCCTCTTCTCTGCTGCTCCTTCCAAAGCCTGACTGCTCAGGCTCGAGCCATACAACCTTCACCCTCCCTGCCTTGCTGCCACCATGCGCTGCCTACCCCAGAGCTCAGAATGACATTGGCCAGATCTCAGTCCCAAGCTTTGCCTGCGCTCAACTCTTCAGCCTCAAAACAGACAGCCTGGTCAGTCCTGACCCCTGCATGCTGTCCTTCCTTCACCTAAATGAAATCTTTATACTAAGGAGGCACAGGACAGAATCTTGTTATGTTGCCCTGTAGGGCCTTGAATCTGTTCATCTAATCCCTCTGCCTCAGCTTTCTGAGGTGCTATCTGGCTCAAACTGATCATTTTCCAAACAGCTTTATTGGGATACAATTGCCATGCAAGCATGCATGTGGTATACATACATATATGTACACGTAAGCACACATAAGTATAAAATATAAAAATATAAAATATAAATATAAAAATCTTTGAAAACAGCACTTATTAAAAGGAGACGTTTTTGATAAGCTGGGGTACACACATGCCACAAAAGCAGATCTCCACTGTCAAAACTAGAACATACTCTCTCCCTCACCTGTCCCTAACTGACCTTCTGACCCCAGAGACCCAGCAACACCTCCCCCATCTCCCCACCCTTCCCCTACCTGCCCCTGCCTGACCTCCTGACCCCAGAGCCCCAGCAACCACCAAGCTGCTTTCTCCAGCTACAGATCGCTTTGCATGTCCTAGAGCATCTGGAGTGGGTTTTCTGTCGGTCTTCTCTCGCTCGGTGAACTATTCACCCACACTGTTAAACACACCAGCTGCTTGTATCTTCTTAAAAATCAAGCAAACTGGTTTTAAGGTTTTTTGGCGTTGTTTTGGGTTTGGTGTTGTTTGCTTTGTTTTGTTTTTGAGACAGGGTCTCACCATGCAGCCCTGCTTGGCAAGGAGCTTGCTATATAAACCAGATTGGCCTTGAACTCAGAAATTCACCTACTTCTGCCTCCTGGGGGCTAGGATTGAAGGTATATGCCACCACTCCTGTCCCAATTTTAAGTTGTGCTGAGATAATCCATATAACTCAGTTTGCTAAATTTAAGCAGAATCATGGGCAAATCTCAAAGTAAACCCTTACATTTGGGGTCAACTGGCTTTAAACTGAGTGCCAAGACAATTCAATGGGAAAAATAGTCTTTTCAACAAAAGGTAAGAGACTAATCAGATACTAACACAGCTGACAGCTCATAGAGGGGAGCTGTGTGTGGTGTATGGTTGTGTATGCCTTTAATCCCAGTGGTCAGGAGGTAGAGACAAATAGGCCTCCATTATTTCAAGACCAGCCTGGTCTACATGGCAAATTACAGGCCAGCCAGAGCTACATAGTGAGACTCTATATGAAAAAGAAAAGAGAGAGAGAGAGAGAGAGAGAGAAAGAGAGAGGAAGAAGGAGGAGGAGGGGGAGGAGGAGGAAGAAGAGGAGGAGGGAGGGAAGGAGGGAGGAAGGAGGAAGGGAAAAGGACCATGGAGACTGAGGCATTTACCTAGTCTGGTGGTTTCAATTACAATGGCCCCCACAGGCTCATATATTTAATGTTTGGTTCCCAGCTGTTGGACTGTTTGTTAAGGATTAGAAGGTGTGACCTTGTTGGAGGAGGTGTCACTAGGAGTGTCTTTGAGGTTGAACTAGGGCAAATTCCAATCTCTCTGCCTCCATCTTGCAGATAATATAGAAGCTCCCAGTTGTTCCTCCAGTGTGATGTGTGCCTGTGAGTCACCATGCTCCGCAACATGATGGTCATGGACTAACTCTCCAAAACTATATGTAAACCTCCAAAGAAATGCTTTCATTTATAATTTGTCCTGGTCATGGTGCCTCTTCATAGAAAAGTAACTGAGACACCTAGTACATATAAAACCCTTGATTCAGTTCTTAACAATAGATAGATAGATAGATAGATAGATAGATAGATAGATAGATAGATAGATAGATAGATAGATAGATATGATGATCTAAAAATAAGACCCAAAGTTATGCGGCTGGAGAGATGGCTCAGCAGTTAAAAACACTGCTTGATCTTCTAGAGGATCCGGGTTCTACTCCCAGCACTCACATGGCTCAGAACCACCTCTAACCCTAGTTCCAGAGGATCTGACACCTTCTTTTGGCCTTTTCAGGCACCAGGCATGAATGTGATACACAGACATGCATACAGATAAAAACACCCGTATACAAAATAAAAGAAAAAACCACGAGAGACCGTAGTTATATCCACCACCAAGATGGCTCGAAAATAAAAGACAATGATAAGTGTTGACAAGCTTGCCAAGAAACTGCAGTCTTTCTAAAGTTAACTGGAAATAGCTTGATGGTTCTTTAAAACATTAAATATAAAATTACCTATGACCCCACAGTTTTACTCCAAGGGATATGCCTCAAAGAATCAATAGCAGGTGTTCAAACAAATGCTAGCACAGATGTTCACAGCAGTCCTACTTACAAAGTCAAAGGACAGAAACAGTCCTAATGTCCACCAAGTAATGAATGGACACACACATAAAATGCAGCCTATCTATGCAATTGATTATTCCATTGTCTAAAGCATAAGTATGTGGTTGGGGGTATAGCCCCATGGTTATAGCACTTGCCTATCATACACAAGTCACACAAAAAAAATCCATCCCAGGTCACATCGATTTATAGAGTAAAAGAGTAAGTATGACAGACACTACAAAATAAATAAACCTTAAAAGCATTGTTTCAGAAGCCAGACCACATGCTAGATGATAGCATTTACATGAACTGTCTATAACGGCAGAGAGTAGATCGGTCGTTCTTAGGAACCACAGAAGGCCAGGAACAAGCAGTGTGCTTATAGGTTTGACACGTTCTTTGAAGGAATGACGATAAAATTCTGAAACTGAGGGTAGCAGTGGCTCAATAGCTTTGCAAGTGTTCTGACAGCCCCTGAACTCTACACTTGAAATGGGTGAGTGTCAAGGTATGGGGTACAAGTCAATAAGGCTGTGCTTGAACAGATCTCAGGGAAGCACACCGCCCAAGTTCCGACAGGCTTCAGAGGACCGTAGAGGGTGGGTATGGAGTGAGGGCTTCAGTCCACACAAGCTCTGTTTACCAGGACGAAATGACATCCCTGACCTTGGCTCACACTCCAGTCCTTGGAAGGCTGAGAAGGGCTGAGAAGAGAAGGGCAAGACAGCAAGGTAAAGGTGAGGCCTGGACGGAGTCCCAGGGCAGGAAGACATACTTACTTCTGCAGACTGGCCATCTGTTTCACAGCTTCCACAGCTCCCGGAAGAGGCTCAAGTTCAAAGAAGAAATCCTTAGACTCCCAGATGCTGATGGCCTTCTCCTGAGAAGCCAAAAAAGCAAGTCACCTCCAGGTTCCCACTGTCCTCACCACCCTCCTCCTGGAAACATACACAGCTGGGCGGAACTGCTGCTAGGTAGAAAGCGGGTTCGAGGTACCCTACACTCATCCCAGACCTGTTTCCTGGGGAGGAATCTAAGGAGTTACCATGTGTTGGGCCCCTCTATCAGGAACAGGGTGGCGGCTTCTGTTAGGGCCTAGCAGAGACGAGCTAAGTGTCACCGCTGGGAGAGCCGTCTGATGTTCTTGGGTTGAGGATCGTCTTAACAAAAGCACACATTTGTGAGGCGTGCCTAGCACAGCCAGAACTCAGCAGGGACTGTGGGAAAACATTCATGATCGCAAGAATAGTCACTAGAGTTGGAGCCTGAGGAACCTGCAGACTCTGAAGCACACATTGGTCTACATGGTCTACAAGGGTAGGAATATGGGGAGCTGGAAAAATGGCAGCTAGGAGAGTCCCGAGTTCCTCAACACACAATCAGAACACCTCTTCTCTTGCCAGGTTTATGTGCTGAAATACCAACACATTATTTTATTAAGACAGGATCTCTTTGTGTAGCTCTCACTATCCTAGAACTCTCTATGGAGACCAGGCTGGGCTCAAACTCACAGAGATCCACCTGTTTCTGCCTCCCCTCCAAAAAAGGGAATTTTGTTGCTTGTAAAGTTTGAAAGCCAACAAATCCAGACTCTGTGCCAGGCACGGTGGCCCATGCTAGTCCTATTACTTGAGAGGCCAGTTTGAACAATAAAATTAAAAACTTTGTCTCAAAATACAACCCTGTCTCAAAAGAAACACATTCTTTTTAGGTATAGGAAAACTGATGTCACACAGAAAAACAGTGGCTGAATAAGGCTCCCCTTTCTACCATGTGGGAGTAGACCAGAACTCCCATTCTTAGTGCCAGATCTCTCCAGGGCCAGACAAGGGGAAGACAGACATCTCAGCCTCTGAGAAGGGAGCTTCTCAGTGTTGCACATGTGTGCAGTACAGGAAATATCACTGCCTGGTTAAGAGAGCACCAATCCTCTGCCAACTCCATGAGCAAACACACGCTGTTACTGAGACATTCTCAAGTTCCATCCTTACAACCTACAAGGACCAAGGATTTCTGGTTCACAATCTAAGCACGTTTTTCTTCAAGGCCACTTAGGAGTAACACCATCAGGACTTGAACTCATATTTGGAGGCAGTATGACCCTTGCTGTGGGTCTACTCTGGACTGGCCACCACCCTCATGGAGCTCCCCTCCAACAGCAGGAAGACAAGACCCACCCCTCCCAATGTCCTGGAGAGACAGAACAGGTCCAGAGTTCCAACGCCAAGCCTACAGAGTCAACTTCCCAGCTCCTATCCTCCTGTTGCTGTGAAGTACTGGCAGAGGACGTCCTTTCTCTGGGCTCAGTACCACAGGGAGTGAAGACAAGGGTGCAACCGGTCCTCATGGGCCATGGAGTCAACATCCATGGACTCAAACAACCACAGAAAATAAAAGGTGACAATTACTGCCTGAACTGAACATTCAGATGGAGGCCTTTTCTGTGTCATTTCTCCTTACCTTCAATATCCCAAACCATCTCCATGATATTCACACTGCCCTCCACATTGTAAGCCACCTACCTAGAGAAGGCTGAGCTGTGTAGAATCGCACAAACACCCCGCTGCTTTATAGGACATACTTTTGAACATCTGTAGATTTTGGTGTCCTCAAGGTCCTGGAGTCCCCAATACCAAGGTGCAAGAATCCAAATTTGAAAGTAGCTACATCTATTATACCTAGATTGTTTGGTTTAACCACAGATATTTAGACAACTAGGCCACGGGGAGGTTCTGGGTGTTCTTCAGTAAGCTGAGGCTTGGAAAGGGAATGAATAGAAACCAGTAAGTTCCCCCCATCCCAGCAGCCTCTTCCTGCCCCACACTTTTTCACTTTGCAGTTGGAAGTCAGGAGTTAGTGCTTTTGGGCCTGGAGTGTCTATACAAGGAGCTACTGAGTCACTGTTCCTTTTCTTTGTTGTTTTATGGTGCTGAAGAGAAAACCCAGGGCCTCACACATCCTAGGCAAACACTACTGGTAAGCTAAACCCCTAAACCTTCATTGTATTCTCCTTTTCCTCTTCCTTCTCTTCCTCCATCTCTATCTCTTCTTCCTCCTTCTCACCCTCCTCCTCTTCCTCATCCTCTCTATGGTAAGGTTTGAAACAAGTCGGCTTGCAGAGTCTGGGCAGATTTCATTTTAACCCATTAATATATTCCCGGGTCTGGAGAGATGGCTCAGAGGTTAAGAGTACTTGTTGGTCTTGCAGAGGACCTGGGTTCAACTCCAGCACCTACATGTTAACTTCAGTTCTAAGGCTTTGTATACCTTTTTCTGACCTTTGTACACCAGGACCACACATAATGCACATGTATATATAAAGGCAAAACACTCACACACATAAAACTAAATTTAATATATTCCTACAATGAAATTATGTCCCCCAAATTCAAATGTTGGTCGGTCATCTGTAAGCAAAACCTATGCAGTGCAGTTGATGGCTGAGGTGACAGGAGTGACCCAGAACATTGCTGTAGGTTTAAAGTTTTCATAGTTCTCAGCACAGGAGAGATCAGCTATCTGGGCTCTGTGGAGTTGCTTGCAGCAGTACCATCTGTGAATGAATAGAAATGACACCCCATGTCCCTGTTAAATACCTGTCTCTCAGTAAATCAAATGACTGTGGGGGGGGGCTTCTTTATCATGTAGTGAGGGGCCTGGGAGCTGGGGGTGGGGTGGGGTTGCAATGCTAGGGTCTTTCACTAGCTAGACAATTTTCTACCATCAAGCTGTATTACCAGCCCCGTAAGCCATGTTGAAATCAAAAGAGAAAGCAGAATGAGAATGGGACAGTAGGGTGGTTGGAGAGAATTGTGTGGAGCAGGCTGACCTGCTGCTGGGGCTTGAATCCCATCTGTGCTCCTTACTACCCCATGACGTGATGGCAGGTATCCTCCTGTGCAAGGTGGAAACAGTAGCATCTTCCCACAGCAAGATAAGGGAATGGAGAAAGTGCGAGTGAAGTCCTGTGGGAATGTGTGTCTCTGACATAGGCAGAGCTGAGTTAGGACCCCAGAACCTCAGACCCATGGAAGAAGGGCAAAGCCCCACCCCTACCCCTGGCATGGGACTCAGAAGCATGAAAAAGCCTTCCTCTGGTCCAAGTACAGATTCTCACAGCGTGTGCAGAAAATTACCACCCTAGCTTTCTCCCTTGAATGTTTCCCGCCTGCACACAGCTCCCCTGCACACGGCTCCCCTGTAGACCGCCTCTGCCCTGGTTAGCTATACCTATGCCCCATCTCTGTTCATCAGAATACACCTGCCTTTCTGTTCAACACTATAAACACCCTGAGCTTCCAAGAGTGCTGTGGTTTCTCCAGCAAAGAGCCCAGTTTTCTGTTTGTGTGTCTTTTTCTTCATTACCTCACTGCCCTCACTCCTGGAAGGCTGTGAAGAGCGAGAGATGTTATAAACCTGATACATTAAAAAAACAAACAAACAAACAAACAAAACCAAAAACACCCCTCTGACCATCAAGCCCTCTATCTATGGCCCCTAGACAACCAACTGAGAAACGCCAGAGTTTCTAAGTTTATGCTGAGCAGATTCCCCCTATACCTTTCATAATACAGTTTAAGTCTTCTGAACTACACTACCAAAAAGCCTGGATTTTGTATAGTCATGGGGGTGGGGATGCTGGGGGGGGGTGTGCCCAAGGGTTCAGCAAAAACCTTACACTGGTCAAGAAGGACGTTTCACTCTACCCAGCCTGAGTCCCCATGTGACACTATGAAAGTCACATTCTCTAGCATACAGTATCACCTTTTATGCTTCCATGGATTGGGGCAAAAGAGGATAGAAAAGCCACGCCTGTCAATTTCATCGGGAGGAATATCCATCCATGTCTGTGTAAGAGACTTAGACTGCTTGGTCTATTTTTTTTTTAATGTAACAAATAATCTGAGGCCAAATACCGAGAATTTAAAATACAAGCCCAGCATGGTGTTACAGGCTTGCAGCCTCAGTTTCTTGAGAGACTAAAGCAGGTGGATTAAAATTTTAGGCCTCCATAGGCTACACAGTGAGTTAAGGACAAAGTAAACTGAGGATTGGAGATGTAGGTCAGTGGTAGGGAGCTTGTCTAGTCTCCAGGGGACTCTGGGCTCAATCTCCAATACCGAGGGGAAGTGGATACTGAAGGCAGTGGCGGGAGTGAGGAAGGGAGGGGAAAAGGGAGTCAAGATTGACACCTGGGGAGGGGAGTTAAGGAGACTGCTGGAACCCAGCAGCAGCTGAATGGTGGGTCCCTCCAGCTCTGTGGCCCTAGTCCTCCCAGGATCCCCGCTGTACAAAAGAACCCGCCAAAGGTCATTGGAGGAGTCGAGCTGGCTTGGGGCTGGACAGCTGCGGCCTCAGTTTCCCCTCCCGTGGGGCTCGGCAGCGGGGCCGGCGGGTGCTCACGCTCAGCCCGGGCTGCAGACGTCCATACTGCTCCGACACCCAGAAGCCGCGCCGGTCCTCCAGCGCCACGAAGGGCAGGTCGGGGAAGCGCGCGCGGAACTTCCGGAGGAAGCCGCCCTCAAAGTCCGCCAGCACGCCGTCCATGTCCACCAGCACCCGCAGGGCGCGGCTGCTCGCCCGGCTCCGCTCGGCCCGTAGTGGGGCACCGCGGGGACGCGCGCAGCAGCCGCGCAGCCTATGCATCGCCCCGCTCCTCGCCCGGGGCCCACAGCAGACGCAGCCTCCACCGCGGACACGGACGCGCAGGCTCTGGCCCAGAGCGAGGCCCACGCTCAGCCCCGCCGCCCTTAAAGGGACACGCGCCCGGAGAAGGTGAGCGCGACGTGGGTGCTGATCGCCCTGGGACATCCAGTCCCAGGTTACAGTCGTCTGTGAAAGCCAGACTGGAGCACTCCTCCGACTGCGGCAGTGGTGGATGGAGGAGCCCATCCAGCAACCTGAAAAAACAACCCAGTGTCCTCAGGCATTTATTGAGCGCCTACTTCGTTGAGCTCTGAACCCAGCAAAGTTTCAGCCATCTCGGATTGTGGGTACAGGTTTTTAAACTGCTTGTTATTCCCAGGTATAGACAGGGAGGGTTTCAAGTTTTAGGCACAAGTAAAGGCAGATACACCTGTTATGTGTTATCCTCTTTGGTCATATAGGCTGTTTGCAACCACAATCTTATAAAATTTAAAGATATCAGAGGGTAAGCCTTCAAATCTATAAAGGTGCTAAGAAAAACATATGTTCTTTGTCCAACCTAACATTACTGGATTCAACAGTGACTCTTTAAATATGTCTATAAATTTGTTACTATGCCTCCTGTTATTAAAAAAAAGAAATTAGTAGGTAGAAAAATATTTCAAAGGATGCAAACATGAAAGTATTTTTGGTAAAGAAAGATCTCTCTGTATGTTAAATCTTGGTCCTTCCAGATCTGGATTCCCAGCACCTTGTCTATTAGCAGCTCACAATCCTCTAACTCCGAACACAGAGGATATATACAGCTCCCTCTGCTGGCCGCCTTTGGAACTGCATGCACGTGGTGGACAGACATACATGTTGACAAAACATCCAAACGCAGACAGACAGACAGACAGACAGACAGACACAGAGAGACACAGAGAGACAGAGAGAGAGAGACAGAGAGAGAGACAGAGAGATAAAGAGGGAGAATATGTTTTTAAAGATTTTTAAAGGAGACTCTGTCCTAAAGAGGAGAGGGATGGCTAGATGTTTCCAAAATAAGAAAGATAAAGGACAAAGCTAGAAAGCTCATGTCCCAGAAGGCCAAGCAAGTTACATGGGAGGACCAGGCAATCTGTTGTGAGATTATGTTTTCTGGAAGTGACAGAGAAGCTTCGCCCCTAATACAGCCATAATATGGCTGCCTAAATAAGACCGGAACAAGCAAGCACTGGTAGACATGGAAGAGAGAAATTCCCCGGGCTCCCAGGCAGTGGCTCACAATAGTCTGTAACTTCAGTTTCTGGAGATTCAACACCCTCTTCAGGCCCCCTCAGACACCAGGCATGCGTGTGGTACCCATACATACATTCAGGCAAAACCTTCATATATTCAAAATAAATATCTTTAAAAGAAACTCACCCTCCCTGTCATCTATGAAATTCATACTTTAAATTCATAAGACAAGAACCTAGAGCCACTGACTCAGTAAAAGTTTTGCGATCATGAGCTTCTGGAGTCCTAACTCTTGAGGTAAGCCCCCCTGGAGCTAGAGAGCTTGTCATAGTCAAGGATCTTCCTATTTCACAAGGTTTTTCGAGGCGGTAAACAAGAGCTGGGAAGAGGCGGCTCTTCTGTGGGGGTCCCTGCAAACTGGGCAGGGAGAAGCCTGGTTGCAGTTTCAAGAGCCAGACCAAGTTGGACCTTTTATTAATGCAGTGCGTGAGTTATCCGTGGGCCTCTAACTAACCCTTCACCCTTGTGCCTGTTGGTAATCTGAGTAAACTCATCGGTTCGCCAAGCTAGCCTTGGGTGAAATATCTTCTTTGATCTGTCCTATCTCTCCAGGAAAAGCCACACAGCACAATCCATAAAACATTCCACTTCAGCTGTACTTTGTTGGCAGGATAGAGTAGCATAGTCACCCTGAGCTTCAAAAATGGTAGAACAAAAAGAAGCGGAACACTTGCAAATTGTCTGGGGTGACTCCCACTGCAGTACTGGTAATCCTCAAAATCCTGGCCAGGGTGACCATCTTTCAACAAGATGTCATTTAGTGTCCCTGTGCCAGCCTGCAGCAGGAAAGACCGTCTTTCCCGGGACAGTGTCTGCTGAGCCCAGCAGGCTGCGGGTATAACCTGGGATGGAGTGATGCGCATAGCATATCACTTTCCCAGAGTCTGGTTTGTCTGCCTCACATTTGCTGAGCCTGTAGTCACATCTGCTGCGTTAACACAAGGTAGCCACCTGAGCTTAGGTTTGCATTAACACTGTTGCAGGTTAGCACTGTACCTCAGGAGACAGAATGCACTGCCTAATGTCTAAGTCCTGGGTCCAATTCCTAGCACCACATAGATGATATATAGTGAAGCACATCTGTACTCCTGGTGTGTGTCTGTAAACAGCACTAGATAAAATTGGAGCTTACTGGTTTGGGGCTTTTTCATGGTCCTATAATTAAATCTTATTAATTAGACTCATTTATTTCGCCAAATGGAACTTGACATTTTTTCTTCAGTTTGCCTGTGCCCTTCTTATTTGGGGTGAATGGTGTCTCAGGAAAGTCATATGACACACCAACACCTGCCTGAAAGAGTCACTGTAGGTGTGGAGCCTTTAGACTACAGTATCAGGACACTTCCAGCCTAGAGCATGGGAACAATGCAGATTTAAACAATTCAATGAGAAGGGTGAATCAGCAAAGGCAGCACCATCTTGTACTGACTCCATGTGGTGTTTTCTTAAACAATTCTCAACCCTCTACACCCTGACAGTCATATCTCCCTTGGCAATCCAATTGAGATTTCTGAGAGATGGACCATGGTCCAGATGCAGTAACCAAAATAATGTTTATACAATCTTAAAATGATGGAAGGAGATACAAGTCAAAAGTAATATTATAGCTAAAATAGTTACTATGTTGTATCTAAAATAGTTACTATGATCTGCCAGAAATGAATGTTTCAAGGTTCTTCTGACCCTTATTTAACTTCCATGTAAATTATGGTCTTCATGGGTTTTGCCTTTAAAAACACTGCACTCCTGAGCTTTGGCAACAACTTTGAGGCATGAGTCTATTCTTGGTTGATGGCTAATAAAGGTCTTATATACTCTTAATTGGCTTAATCAGTGTGGTTGTCTGTATCTTTCTCAAGTGGATTATGACAAGGGGAATAAGTTGTGTATATCTTTTGGCTAAAGGGTCCAGAATAGGATTGTTTTAGACAAGATTGGCTCTAGTGACTCAGGGATGTCATAGGACTTACTTCTTTGTTTCTGTGTTTTGAGATACTATTGGCTCTCGGTACTACTAGGTTTTTCTATTTGAAAAATCAATTAACTGTGGTTCAAGAATATTCTTTAAACATTTCTTCTGAGACAGGGATGGTGGCTCCTACCTTTAATCCCAGCATTTGGAAGGTAGAGTATAGGTAGGCGGAGCTCTCTGAGTTCAAGGCCAGCTTGGTCTACAAATCAAGTTCCAGGTCAGCCCGGGCTGCAGTGAGACACGGTCTCAAAAATAAATGATCAGATAAATAAATAATAGACTAAACTTTTCATTTGTAGTGGACATATGTATACTTCCCCTTACACCATACAGCATAACAACTATTGACAGCGATTACATTGTATTGTTAGTAAATGTAACTAGTGATGGCTGGAAGTCTGAGGGAGGATATGCATCTCTCACATTCAAACACTTCAGCATCTTATATTGTACTGCCCGAAGTAACTCCATTTTGTCCTAGATTTAGCTCACCCCTTGTGAAGCAAAATTCTCTGTACAGATGATTCTCACACTGCCATGTTTGCAGCTTCTAGACCTAGAGGTCTATTGTTTTACAACATAAAACAAATTGCTTTAATCAGTTGATTTGAAACCTTAAAACTTTGACACACACCCCCAACTGCCTCTGGTATGAAGTTAATCGTGGGTTTTGACTTTATAAGCCCTAACCCTGCCTTGGTTTTCAGCCAAGAGTACTTTGTGAACAGAAACCTGCTCCCAGATACCAGGACTCTTATTGGCCTTATACATGTGGTCTCTAAGTGCCAAGTCTGGTGTTTCAGACAAACTTCTGAAGACAAGTAGGGTTTGGGGGGAGTTCCCACAGCATCATATTGCTCCTGCCTCCTCTAGGATTACCTGCTTGCCCTTTCAAGTCACACAGTGAACCTTACCAAATGCTTTGCTTTTTAACAGCTATACAAATCTTAATAGATTATTACACATGCTACGGAGAAGCAAGGTTTCCCTTGTGTACTATATTCTAGAAGAAATGGTGGTGGCATGTTCTTTTCTGAAACACCAAGCTTGTTTGGGTCTTAGGAATTTTGCTGTAATTGACTCCTCTGGCCCTGCCAGTCATCCTGGAACCCAACTCTCCTGCCTAGCTATAAACAGAAACAAATGATTGTTGGCCAGGTCAGGACATACAAGCAGTAAATATCTGCTACCCTACACCCAGTTGTCTGTAACCTCTACCCTGTCCTGAGTCTCATCCCTGCCGAAGGTTGCATTCATCACATGTCTGGACCTTAAGATTGCCATTCTCAGGACTAGAGAGATGCCTTGGCAATTAAGAGCATTGCCTGCTCTTCCAGAGGACCAGGGTTCAATTCCCAGCACTCGCATGGCAGCTCACAACTGTCTGTAACTCAAGTTCCAATGGATCTAACTCTCACACAGATATGCAGGCAAAACACTAGTGAACATGTTTTTTTATTTAAATATCATGTATAAGAGAATATGGAGGATATAGAAATATATATCTATATAATATCTTTTTATATTGGACGTAGACTAGACTGCCTCAAGGACTCAAACATGTTTGAACCATTTTGGCTCTGAGTTAGCCTCTCTTTTAAAGCTTTTCCAGAAAACCAACATGGGTGGACACTGCATTCAGATGGGTGCAGGAAGATTATTAGAAATGAATACAATTGCTCTTTACCCTCCTGTGGGAGGCAGCTACATGGTTTAAAAGAAAAAAAAATGACACAAGTCTGCCAAGAATAAGTCAAATGCCTTGGTTATCACATGTCCCGGAGAGAGAGCAGGCTGTCTGGTTATCCCGGGTTCATCCACCTAATGCTAGGTTTGGGAGTTCCTCGGGGCCACAGGTTTCTGTAGAATCTGAATACCTAATTTCTCATCAGGTCAGAACGACTTTATGATTCGACAAAGCAGGGGAGCAAGACCCTCTGCCATGGGAACAAGGACAACAGAAGGCTTCTGAAGAGATGAGGGCATCCAGACATGCCCGCACTCTGGCGCATGCATGAGCATGCTGGCATGGGGGGGGGCTCCTGGCCCACTCTGGTGCATGCATGAGCGTGCTGGCATGGGGGGGGCGCTCCTGGCCCACTCTCACACATGCATGAGCATGCTGACATGGAGGGGGAGCGCTCCTGGCCCACTCTCACACATGCATGAGCATGCTGACATGGAGGGGGAGCGCTCCTGGCCCACTCTTGTGCATGCATGAGTGTGCTGGCATCAGGGGGCTCCCTGGCCCACTCTTGTGCATGCATGAGTGTGCTGGCATCAGGGGGGTTCCTGGCCCACGCATTGCTGCCATGGTATTGCCTAGCGGCAGACCTTTCCAAGCAGCTTAACTCCATGGCGCAAGACTGGGCGCCTGGCTCTAGGCACTCACTGCCATTGCCATCATAGTGTCAAAGACTGACAGATTGATTATGGGAAACGAGTTAATACTCTTAGCCCCACACTCACAGTGCTGACGGTGGAGTTCAGGGGACAATACTGGCTAACTGATGCCTGGACGATCAGCTACCAGGAAATGTGTGAGGACTGCACATTCACCTAGAAGCACACTGTGGACCTCAAACCTCAAGACAGCAACGTTTGTTGGTCTAGACCATCAAGACCATGACTGCATCAGTTGTGGGCGAGGTGTTCTCTAGCCAATTATCCCTGGACACTGAGCATTTCACCAATG
Source organism: Tokudaia tokunoshimensis (assembly GCA_036184795.1). Lineage (NCBI taxonomy): Eukaryota > Metazoa > Chordata > Mammalia > Rodentia > Muridae > Tokudaia > Tokudaia tokunoshimensis. Next base: position 61,955,815 of record BTHU01000010.1, read on the forward strand.
GTGGCAATATGAAAGAGAAAGGATATCTTTCGGGGTACTCCATGGTCAACTTGATTTTCATCATTGAGTTCTGCCAAAGGCAGAACTTCTTATGACCTGAGCCCTGCTACTACAGCTGAGGTGTATGTCAATATACACATGGACTCTTAAAAATGCCTTCCACCCTCCACATACATGAGCCTTATAGAACAAAAAGTGCCTAACCAACACAGAAAGAAAAGATATAACCCATGGCAAAGAAATCCTTGAACTCATGCCAGGAGTGGTAGTGCACACCTTTAATCCAGACACTCGGAGGCAGAAGCAGGCAGGTTTCTGTGAGTTCGAGGTCTGCCTGGTCTACATAGTGAGTTCCAGGACAGTCTGAGCAATATTGTGAGACCTTGTCTCAAACAAACAAAATCAAAGCAAACATAAGAAGAAATCCTTGAATTCTTAGATGCTGTATGTCACCTAAAAAGGTGACAGTTGTATACTTTGGAGGGCATCAAGGGAAGAAACTAACGACTGCTGAGAAGTGAAGCTTGCAGCCTTCAAGGAACCGGAGGACCTAGAGCTGGGCCTTAGGGACGGATTTAGCCCATTGGCAGAATGGGAACCTAGTGACACTCAGGAGAAGACTGAAAGTGGGATCTGTCTCCCAGGTGGATTTGAAAATGGCTAATTCCTCAGGCCATAGTCTCAGGTGTCGTCAGTTGCACCAGAAGACCCACCTTATCTGGGAAGCTCTTAAAGACCCATTGAGCTCACTTTTGTACATCCTTTGACTCTCCAGCATTGCCCAGGTGGTATACAATGTGAAATATGTATCCAAAATAACCTAAGTTGGGGACCTAATGTCTCTTCTGGGGTACAGAGTGATGGAGGAGCCCCATTTGAGAATGTAGTTGTGGATTTCACTGAGTGTCCCCAAGTCTGGGACCAGCTGTTGCCAATTGCTTGGTTAAGTATTAGGTCTAGCCCTACTAGACATATAGGGTTCTCCCCTTATCCTTTATGGACTCCTGCCTCCTCTTGTCAGAGAATACAGGGGCTGAGCAACATTACTCTGAGACAACAACTGCAGGCTCTTGGCTCATCCCTGACTACTGTATGCCATGTAGGTAAGGAGTGGCTGCCTGCCAGCTTGACCACAGATGAAGATGCTATATGGGTAAAAAGAATGGGATGTCAAACCCCTAAATTCCCTTTGGAGGGTCCATTAGTTACCATAGTGCAGTAAAGGTGGTCCCCTAAATTCACCACAGCAGAGGGAGACCAGCTTCTGGAGACTGAGAATGCATGGGTGCCTCATCTCACCACACAGCCTGGTCATCTGGAGGAAGAGAGCTGTGTGCCAGATACCACAGAGGACTGCAGCCCCACTTCAGTCAAGGCAGAAGCTGACTCATCTATGTGTGACAGCAGCTTGAAGAGAGCCATCTGGTGGCATAAACTGTTTCCTGTATCAGTTCTCTTACTGTCCTTGTCATCTCTTGTCCGTGATCTGTTGCTGGGATCCTTGCTCTCAACTTTGCCATAGGGTTGGCAGAGACTGCTCTTGTCAGCTAGAAATATGGCAAGTGACTTCCGTTAGAGTTCTTTTCCCTCTTGTGGGCATGATAATTCATTGCTACTGGTTTGCTACCCATCTGGGCCTCGTTTCTAGATTTAAGTCTGTCTCATGCAATCTATACCACTCCACATGACCAGGCCATCACAAAAACTTTTATCACAGCTGTTTCACTTGCCAAGAAAAGGTCTTAGGGGCCTTCAGATGTAATACAATTACCTGTTCCATCTGCCAACTAGGAGATGAATATACTTGTTTCAACCCATAGTGCTCCCCCATTGAGAAGTAGATAAAAGTCTGGAAATGGTCCAGTGTAACCAGACTAACTGAATCCAAGTTCTTTACCCAATATCTTTATGCTGTGACACATGTGAAACCATAAGTAATGCCCGGTCAACTTATAGTGAACCAAATGTGGGTCTATGTTAGGAACAAGAGTGAAGGTTTAATGGTAAGGACTTGTGTGAAGAGTTCTGGTTATGTCTAGATATGCCACCCAGGACTGGTGTTTCTGCCCCCTTTGGAGCTGTGGTTCATTGACCACTTGGAAGGATAAAAACAGCACTTCTCCAGAGGGTAGTGCCATCTCCAACTGTAAGTCAGGACCCTATAATCCTGTTAAATATCCTTGTGTGACAATTTCCTCCAAGAGTGAAACATTCCATCCTACAAGGAAGCTGCTTAAACAGGAAGGTAAACAAGTCAAAATAGCTTCAGGAAGTCCCTGAAACTGACCAGATTCGCTAGGCTCCTCCATTGCTGAACAAGCAATAAAGACTTGACTAAGAATCTCAGAGAAGTCAAGCTGTAAAGACAACTCTGAGACCAACCTACCTGCCTTGAAGAAGCAGAAACCAGCCTAGCAACCTAGAAGAGGCTTTAAAAACCCGAGTCAGCAAGAAAGGATGTTTGCTCCAGCCTGTTGAACTGCCTTTGGGCTATTCAGTGTGTTCCTGGTCCCAGCTTTTGTGAGCTGTCACCCATACTGGGGTAGCTGTCTTTGAGTCATTTCTGCTTCTGTAAGTTACCCCTCACTTATACTCTTATAAACAACCCCAATAAAGCTCACTAGTTCATCCAAGTTGGACTTCGGTGGTATCCATTCCTTTGGTCTGCTGTGGACTCCTCATCTAGGGTAAGTACACATGTGTACAGCATCTCCCCGGGAAAAGTTTTGTTACATAACAGTCCTCCATCCAGAAGACTTTACATGGAAGAATGGCCCGTAAAATTGATTTTTATCTTGGTTATAAACAAGACCCTGTGTAAGGTAAAAGGCCCAAGCCTATTTCCAGACTTCAAAACGTACCAAAACCCACCAATTCCTCAGCACCCAAACCTACCAAACCCTGAGCACAAACTCTCACTAGTCTTTGAGTTTGGCTTGAAATCTCACCAATCCTCATCCTGGAAAACACCTTCCTGAAGAAACTCTGTATAAACCTGTCTCCTCACCAGTTCCCTGCTGCTTCTCCTAGGAGCAGAGGCAGCACCCTCTTGTATCTCTCCCAATCTCTGGAGTGATGTTTGATGTGCCATGTGACTTTGTGGCATTCCTTGTCTCCATTCTGCCAGGACAATTTTCCCTTCAACAGTAACACATAAGGGAAACCTCTCCCCTCAGAGCTGTAATATTCCATTAGAGAAGCCTTTGCCGAGCTGTAACATATGCATTGGGGTTTCCCCCTCAGAACTGCAACACTTGTATTAGGGAAAATTTCCCCCTCAGAGCTGTAACACTAACACGCTGAATCCCTGTTGTTTCAATAGTCAGTCTTGCTCTAAAGCCTCATTTCATGAAGACGTTCATTTTATGAAGTGATACAAAGTAACCTGTTTCTCATTTTTGCTACATTTTTGCACTAGAACCTAGGAAAGAAATTAGTTCCTAGCCAAGCAGGAATTTAAAGCGTGCGGTGCTGTCTATCAGAACCCCTTAGCCTTAGATTACGTGCTTGCTTCAGAGGGAGTAGCTTGTGGAAAGTTTAACCTGAGTTTAACTGTTAGAGATAGATGATGGTCATATAAGAAATCAAAGATGGAATGAAAAAAGTCACTATCTCAGTTAGACCTGGGGAAGCTGTAAACCCGGGAAATTGCTTGGGGTTTAATTTTCAGCTTCAGGAGAATTCAAAACCTTCCTAATGTTATACTTTTGACTTGGGAAGCTTTCCAGCACTAAGCTGTTAGTTCTCAGGCACTGTATATGTCCAGAAATGAGCACAACCTCAAATACAGAAGGGATTCTGGTGGTTAGATAAAAGCCACCATTCCTAAGGAACTTACAAAATGAGTTCCCCATCCTCCAAAAGGAGTCATTTCCCCTGCCTTTGGAAGATGGTTCTCCATTGACATGTACCTTCCGGAAGTGGCAATGGAGCCGTGTCGGAAGTATGTAGCTTAGTTTTAAAAAATGTTCGATCATTCTAAGCAAAACTGGGCCCAGAAATTTTGTACTTAAGTATTATTCCTTCCTTTCTTTACTGTTTCCATTTAACATGAGACGAGATTTCCTAAGTGCATTACACTGAAAGGCAAGGGAGGAGAACTAACTTCCGGCGACTAGCGGAACTGTTTCCATGGGAACAGAAGAGGGGCCTCAGCCAGGTAAGATATCGCGGGGCTTGGCCGGCGGAAGTGACATAACCTCCCTCCAGGCTTTAGTGGGTCGCCGGGCCCCTCCTCCTAGAGCGGTCGCCTTTTCCCGCGCGAGCTACCTCTGTTGCTTGGGCCACCAGCGGGGAAACATGGCGTCTGCTCTGGAGCAGTTCGTGAACAGTGTCCGACAGCTCTCAGCTCAAGGTGAGGCCTGGGCCGCAGGGCTGGGCCGGTATGCCCTGGCACCGGTGCGGATGTTGGGACCGCCCTTAGCTCTAGCCTCTCCTCTTGGACCTGCTCAGGCCTTGGTACTTAGGGTAGGAGGGCACGGCCGTGAGGAGCACCCCTCGTGCTGTCGTGCGCCGTAGTCCCTGCCTTCGCCTTCCCCTGCCTCGGGCCCTGGAGACTTTCCATCCCCTCCCCCTCACCCCCCCCCCTTCGGGCCCCAGCCACGGTGCGACGCTTGACAGTTTGGGGGCGGGACTTCCGGTAGGGCATTCTGGAGCGCCCATTGGTCCCTTGGCCATCACTGGTTTTCGGTGATTGGTTTAGCATCCTATCCGTCCTGCCGGTCTGGCCACCCCCTGACCAGGCCTCTCTAGCGGCTGGAGGAGAATCTTTTCTAGGCTCCTTGGCTCGAAGGCTTGAGTCTTGGCTGGCCAGCAGCGAACTCTCGGAATCCTCCGCCCCTATTTTGGTCGTACCGAGCTCCAAGGGAGCTTTCAGTAGCCGGACTACATTTCTAGGGCGTCCAGTTGTTACTTTATTTCCCCCTTAATTTGCATACTGTCCGGTCCATTCATCTCATCACTTGAACACAATCTTGAGCCAGAAGAATGTGATCTCTCCTTAATAGAGTTAAGGGAATTGAGTGGAGAAAGTATGTAAAAACGCTTTTGACATCTGGAAATTCTGTGAGGTTGGGCTCATTTTTTCATTTGTAAAAAGGAGAGGTATGAGGTGTGTCCGGGGAGTTGTCCACCTCACTATTGTAAGGTTTAAATGATGAAACCATGCAAAATAAATAGTAATTCTCGTTTTTCTTATCAGTGATAGACTTAAGCTCACAGGCCAGTTACAGACATGTGATCTTTTCCTTAAATCATTCATCCATACATACAAGTAGGATTAGTTAAGAGTGAACATAGGAGTGCACTCCTTTAATCCCATAACTCTGGAGGCAGAGGTAAGTGGATCTCTTGAGTTCAAGGCCAGCCAGCACTACACAATGAGACCCTTATGTGTAAATATATTAAGTGGAGCTGGAGAACAGCTCTCAGCATATACTACTCTTTCAGAGGACCTGAGTTCAGTTCCTAGCATTGCTAGTGGACACCCGACCATTTGTAACACCAGCTTCAAGGGATCCAAAACCCAACATCCTCTTCAGTCTTCTTGGGCACTTTCACTCACATGCACATAACCACATACAGATACAGACAAAATTAAAATTACACAAAGTTAATTATAGCACAGCCACACAAATGGATTCCTATGCAGCTGTGGGAAGAACAGTGCATATACACTTTTTGTGAACTGAAAAGGAATCTGAGGTCATCATTAAATAGCAGATGCTTAATAGTGTACACAGCATGGTGCCATCTATGTGAATAAATAGAAGGACTGCATGCGTACATGGGTGAGTATTCCTATACATGGGGACTGTCTTTAGAAGGACCCTTAAGGCATTCATTGGTAACACTGGGTTGCTCCTGAGAAAATATGAGGCTAGCTGGAGTATAGAATCTGGATGGAAGAGGTTTCTGTTTAGTTTTATGGACATACTGTCTGTAAACATGCATGCACTCGTGGTTTTGTTTGCTTTGGAGCTAGGGTCTCACTATGTAATCCTGGCTGGCCTGCAGTTTACAGAGACCCACCTGCCTTTGCCTCCTAGCCACACTGAAACACAGTTAAATGGAACCTTTTTTTTTTTTTTAAAGCAGTTTGGAGATTAATCCAAGAAGTTATTGCTTAGCTGCTCAGTAGACCCTTAACACGTGCATTTCCTTTGAATTACCTGGTCACCACAGTCCCTTGTAGCATCGAGGGCACAGAGGAGGTGGATAGTGAGTCATGGGGACTGAGTATGGTGAGGGCAGAGAGAAGACCTAAGTTGATGCGTAACCGGGAGATGAGTCAGTAAAAACCAGTTACTAAGTTGGCACTGGAAACTGAGCTGGAGTGTTTGGATTTCTAAAAGCCTGTGGTGTAATTTGATTGAGTTTGTATAATATGAAGTAGAATTTAGAATAAAGATACATAACATTTAGAAGACATATCAAGCGGTCTGTACAAGAAGTGATAATGTTCTGAATTAAGACTTGGAAAGGAGTGGAGCTGAGGAACGTATGTCATAACTTAAGTCCTGCTTGGTTCTGAGAAAGACAGTGACAGTGATATGTAGACTTCTGGCTTTAGGAACTGCAGGCACTTTCTGTAGACCAGAGGAATTAGGAGGTCTAGTGTTTCCTCTGACTAGTTTTGAGGCAGGGGCAAGTTGTTTGTTCCCGTCCTACTCTTAGAGGAGCACATAACAAATCATCTAAGCATTTGAGAAGGAAGTCTGGTTAGAGTTCTTTAGTTGGGTTGGGACCCTGACTGAATGCTCGTGTTCTGTTTTGCAGGACAAATGACTCAACTTTGTGAACTCATCAACAAGAGTGGAGAACTCCTTGCGAAGAACTTGTCCCACTTGGACACTGTGCTTGGGGCTTTAGATGTTCAAGAACACTCTTTGGGTGTCCTTGCCGTTCTGTAAGGGGCATTTTTTTTTCTTTCATGGGTTTGTGCTTGTTACAGTCTGTGTTTTCTAGTGTGTGTGCATGTGTTCCAGCAAATCACTGCTTATTACAATATTTTGTTTGGTTCCATACCTTTCATTTGTTTAAAGACAGGATCTCTCTGTAACCCTGACTGTCCTGGAACTCACATTGTAGACCAGGTTGACCTCAAACTAAAGAGATCCACCTGCCTCTGCCTCTGCCTCTGAGTGCTGGAATTAAAGGTATGCACTACTATACCTGATACCAGTTTTATAATTTTTTGAAAAGTTTATTAATTTTATGTGTATGAGTATTTTGTTTGCATGTATCCATGTGTGCCACATGCATTTCTGGTGTTCACAAAAGTCAGAAGAGGGTATTAGATTCCCCTGAAACTGGAGTTACTAGTGGTTGTGAGCCACCATGTGGGTACTGGGTCCTAACCCAGGCTCTCTGCAGGGTGAATGATTCAGCTTCCAATTTTATCATTTCGATTCATGGTATTCACGTATGTAAAAAAAAATTGAATTTTTTAAATTTTTGTTTTTTTTTAAAAGATTTATTTATTTATCTAATGTATGAGTGCTCTGCTGCATATACACTTGCAGGCCAGAAGAGGGCACCAGATCCCATTACAGATGGTTGTGAGGCACTACATGGTTGCTGAGAATTGAACTCAGGACCTCTGGAAGAGCAGTCAGTGCTCCTAACTGCTGAGCCATCTCTCCAGCCCCGATTTATTTATTTATTTTATGTATATATGAATATACTGTAGCTGTCTTAAGACACACCAGAAGAGAACATCAGATTTCATTACAGATGGCTGCTGGGAATTGAACTCAGGACCTCTGGTAGAGCAGTCAGTGCTCTTAACTGCTGAGCCATCTCTCCAGCCCTTGTTGTTGCTTTTTAAGACAGGTTTTCTCTATGTAGCCCTGGCTGTCCTGAACCAGGCTGGTTTAAGATATTTTTTAAAATTTATATGCTTGTATTGTGGGGTGCCCTTAGAGGACAAAAGAGAAGCTAAAGTTACAGGCAGCTATGAGCCACCTGACGTGGGTACTGGGAACTGAACTAAGGTCCTTTGCAAGAACAGCGGTGTTCTTAATCTCTGAGCCTTCTTACTCTTTGTAAATTTCTTTTTAAAAATAGCTGGACATTATAATTTGCATTTATCTCAATATTATGTTCATGTGATCCAGAGGCTTGGTCATGTTTTCTAACTTAGAAAGCAAATATGTAATATAATAGAGTAGGGTATGGTGGACTATAGTTAGTGATGTGTCTTCTTATAGCCTGGCACAGATTTCCAGATCTATCATAACCGGAGTTCCTTTTAACAATGTCTCAAGAGAATTTGTTTTGCCATAGTATATGTAGAACATATAAATGGGGATGTTGCCATGGCATTTAAAATAATAAACATCTGCCCCTAGTCACACTAAGAATTCTGAGGCAAAAGTGTATTTTTTTCTTAACAGTATGAAAGAGCAGATAGTATGTGTATTTTACATACACATGTACTTACACGTACATATATGTCACATGGGATGTATGTGAAAACATACTTTTTACATGTATTTATTTGTGTGTGTCTACAGCCATATGCAGAAGTCAGGGACAACTTGGGAATTGATTCTTTTCTACCATGTGGGTTTCAGGGATCAACCTCAAGTCATCAGCCTTGGCTGTAAGCACCCTTACCCTCTGAGCCAGCTCCCAAGCGCAGAAAGCTCTTTTTCCCTCTGACACAGGATTTCAGTATTCAACACAGGCCAGTCCTGGACTCAACACCTTCCTGCCTTAGCCTCCCTAGTGCTAATGCCTGCAGCCATGAAAACATTTGATGCTATATAGTGTCTTACCGTGTATGTTAGTTATGTGCAAACATTACATGGATAGAACCTGGACCATGTGTCTGAAGCCTCGTTTCACTTACAGAATGTGGAGCCCTGTGCTGCTGCTTTTTAAATATAAATCACAATGCTTTGCTGACTACTGTGAGATTGTTTCTGGCACGTCTTCATAATTACAGAGTAAAAAAATAATTACATGGTTAAGTGGTGCTATGTAGTTCAGTGGTCCTCAACCTTCCTGACGCTGCGACCCTTTACTACAGGGTCCTCATGTTGCAGTGACCCCGACCATAAAGTTATTTTCCTTGCTACTTCATAACTATAATTTTGCTACTGTTATGAATCATAATATTTCTGGAGACAGAGGTTTGCCAGAAGGTACACACCCATAGGTTGAGAACTGCTGATGTAGATGAACTAAAAGATGGAGGACAATCCATTATTTTTCCTGAAATTAATTTCAGTAGTTACTGTTTTAAAAGATCACAACAGGGCTGGAAAGAAGGCTCAGAGGTTAAGAGCACTGACTGCTCTTCCAGAGGTCCTGAGTTCAAATCCCAGCAACCACACATGGTGGCTCACAACCATCTGTAATGAAATCTGATGCCTTCTTCTGATGTGTCTGAAGACAACTACAGTGTACTCATATAAATAAAATAAATAAATCTTTTTTAAAAAAAAGTAAAATAAGATTGCAACAGGGCTGGAGAGATGGCTCCGTGGTTAGGAGCACTGACTGCTCTTCCAGAGGTCCTGAGTTCAACTCCCAGTGCCCTCATGGTGGCTCACAACCATCTGTAATGGGATCTGATACCTTCTGGTGCAACAGTGTACTCACATACATAAAGTAAATAAATAATTCTAGAAAAAAAAAGAAAAAAGACATTCTATTTAAAAAAAAAAAATCAGACCATTTGCTTTAATGCAGTGTTCTAGTGGTGGCAGCTTTCTCTCCTGAGATTCTCTGCAAGCCCTCCTGAAAGTGTCTCTTGGCAGCTGATGGCACTGTCTGCCCCATAGTCAGGATGGGCCATCTGATGCTCCCTGTTATATCTGCTGCCCCTCTCTTTCTTGTTTTGTCTGTCAGCTAGTTTTTTTGCTATTCCAGGTACAAATGCAACTGGCCACAGCATCTTGAACCTAAGCTGCTGCCTTAGCCTCTCACCCCGCCCCCTGCTATGAGTACATTCTACCCCAGACAGGAAAAGCAACAGATTGTTCTTTTAAAAAATGTTTATTTTGTTTGTATATGGAGACGCACACATGTCCCACATGTATAGTGGTTAGAGGACAACTTGCTAGAGTTGGTTTCCTTCCAACATGTTACTCTAGGGGACCAAACTCAGGTTGTCTGGAATGGCTGCAAATGCCTTTATCTGGTGAGCACTTCACCAACCCTCAGCAACTGATTCTTTTTTTTTTTTGTAGCCCTGGCTGTCCTGGAACTCACTGTGTAGACCAGGCTGGCCTCGAACTCAGAAATCCGCCTGCCTCTGCCTCCCAAGGGCTGGGATTAAAGGCGTGCGCCACCACGGCCCGGCTCAGCAACTGATTCTTAACTGAATAATTATCCTGACCACACTAGGGTTAAAAAAAAAAGCAGCAGCAGCTGGGCATGCTAATGCACACCTTTAATCCAGGTACTTGGGAGAAAAGATATTTTTTATTGTGTATGAGTTTTGGCTGTATGTATGTATGTATGTGTATCACATGTGTACTTAGTTCTTGTGGAGATCAAAAGATTGTATCAGATCTCCCTAAAATGAAGTTACAGTTAGAAGCCACCATGTGGGTGCTGGGGATTGAACTCAGGTCTTTTTCAAGAACAACAAGTGTTCTTAACCACGGAGCCATCTCTCCCCCTGTGGCAGTTAACCTCAGAGGCAGGATGGATGTGAGATTTAAGTTGTTTCTATTCTTTACTGTACGAGATATAAGGTTATTGATTCTGTCTTTCCCCATTCTAGGTTTGTGAAGTTCTCAATGCCCAGTGTTCCTGACTTCGAGACCCTATTCTCACAGGTTCAGCTTTTCATAAGTACTTGTAATGGCGAGCACATTCGATATGCAACAGATACGTGTAAGCTGATACTGTTTCTTCTTTTCCTGAGTGTATTTTCCTTTGCAGTGTTTATATTTTCAATATTTTGTTATTGTTTTTGTTATTGTTGCATCTAGTTGCTGGGCTTTGCCATCAGCTAACAAATGCACTTGTGGAAAGAAAACAGGTAAGAAATATTCAAGTTATTCAAGTTTTGTTACAATGTGTGTTTGACTCACAAGCTAGTCTAGAAAAGGCTAGGTTCAGTACTCATCATCCCAATACGTAAATATGTGTGCTTCCTTGAGAGGCCCCCAGAAGGTGACTGGTGGCAGTGGTTGTTTTGAAACTGCAGGTCTGGGCTGGAGGTATGGCTCCGTGGTAGAGCAGTTGCCTGCACTGGAAAAAGAAAGCAAGCTGCCAGTGCCTTTGTGTTATAATGATGCTATTGTTTTTTTCCTTTTAGCTTTTAATTATGATGATTTCACCTTATAGAATGCTGAAGGGCCATCTGATGACGTCTTCTGTGCTTTGACATAGATCCTCCCGTGTTAGTGTTTTGTGGCACTTGTTTCTTACCCACTGCCACTATTGGAAAGTAACTGTAGCCTTGTTCTCCTCATCCTAAATACTTCAGTGGGTGCTTCCTCCTGTAGACCACAGTGAAGATGGTCAGATCTGGAAATGGATGTTGAGATAATGCTCAACAAAATCACAATCTGGCCAGATGTGGTCAGGTAGATGATTGATGTTCTCTGTAGAAAACCAGACATCAGAGCGTGGGTGGATACACTGATGTTTCTCTTTAGTTCTCTGTCACCTGGAAAGGTTCTTAGACTTTACCTTTGGTGATGCTGGCACAAATTATAGTTTGTGTGTTTCATTTTGATTGGGAAGTGAAAGGAAGAAGGCTGAAAGCAGAAGGAGTCTCGGTATTCTTTAGGAGTGCTAAATAATTTGGTTAAAAGCTGTGGGGCTGAAGAGATGGTTCAGTGGTTAAGAGCAGTGGCTAAGCCAGGCAGTGGTGGCGCATGCCTTTAATCCCAGCACTTGGGAAGCAGAGGCAGGTAGATCTCTATAAATTGAAGGCCAGCCTGGACTACAGAGTGAGTTCCAGGACAGCCAGGACTATACAGAAAAACTATCTCCAAGAACCCATCCCCCCAAAAAAAGAAAAGAAAAAGCTGTAAAGTTATGTAGGTATTTTATAGTTTTGTCTTCTGATCTTCAGAGAGTTAGGCCTCACTTGAGACTGAGTACTGTTGTTTATAATTGGGGGCAGGAAATGGTTTGCTCATGAAATGTGGTTATAGATTCAGTGATTCTTTACTCTTTAGGGCTAATACTCGGCTGTGAAAACATGACTGCACCATCATCCACAAGCGTAGCTTCTAAACTACAGCACTAATTTGTGGTAAATGATGCAGAAAAACTCTCCTTGTTTAACAATTAGGAAAGTACTCTAGTTTTGTATACACACGTGTGCACGTGTGTCTCTGCCTTGTTTTTGAGACAGAGTCTCTGACAAACCTGGAGGTCTTTGGTTGTCTAGACCCGTTAGCCAGCAAGCTGGAGAGATCCTCTATCTCTGGCTTTCAGGCCTGGAATGCTGGGTGCACAGTGCCACATCTGCTTGTACGTGTGTTCTGGAGACTGAACTCAGATCCTGGTACTTACCAACTGAGCCATCTCTCTAGCCTCAAGAAAGCAATACAGTTTGTTAATGATGGCCATTGTAAAAGAAATAAAAGGTTTTGATTTAAAGTATGATAATGAAATTATCTAAATATTCCAAGAAACATACTAAACCATTTTGTAACTGAATAGACGCAGACATTTCCTGACATAGTATGGAAAGCTTATTGCTATGTAAGGAACCTATCAATTAGTGTTGTTTTTTATTTGTAAGTGACAACATAAGATCCAATGTGCTGCCAACTTTGAGAACTTATCTGAAAGAGATGTCATTTCTGACAGCCCCTTCGAGGAATTGGCATCCTTAAGCAAGCCATAGACAAGATGCAGATGAACACAAACCAGCTGACCTCAGTACATGCCGATCTCTGCCAGGTACGAAGCCAAAGTGTGTGATTCACATGCTCAGAGATGTGAGGCTGTTCACGGGCTTGCTCAACTAGATAATGGGTGGAGGTAGTGCTGTTGAGGTGTAGAGTGGGGCTTACAATGGGATCAGTGTAATGGGCATAGCATTTTTTTGAAATTTAATTTTTTTGTTAAATAAATCATGGAACTTAAGAGTAAAAACACAGGCAACTTTTTATGTCTTAAAACATTATTCACTTATTTATCTTAGGCTAAGGAGTTCAATGTCCAAAAAACTCCCCCAAAGTGGGGACATATGATGGTGCCTCCCTGACTGTTGCCAGAGGCAGTTCTCTGTAGAGAACACCCTTGTTAGTACTTCTTGTGCATTTCTTCTATAGATCTTTTGCACATATAAGCACGCGCGCGTGTGTGTGTACAACCTTTTCTTTAAAAAACAAAGCCCCCAGATCCCAATAAATTTATGTGAATCTTCATGTGTCTTACTTTTTCCTGTTTGATGCTTCTTGGAGGTGAGTCTGATCTGCATTACCGCTATACCATATTCTGTAATATGAGTAGGTCCTACTGGAGCTAGACTGTGGAGGGTTTCGTGGTATAGACTGCCTTGGACACCTGTTCCTTTTTCTTACATCATTCTTCTTTCAAAGTGCTTTTATGACAGCAATAGCATATGCTTAATTTTATTTTACTTCATTATTATTATTGTTATTTATTTGGTTGGGTTTTTGTTTTGTTTTGTTTTGAGATATGGCCTCTCTACATAAGCTCTAGCAGTCCTGGAACTCATGTAAATAGACCAGTCTGGCCTCAAACTCACAGAGATCTGCCTCCAAGTGCATACAGTACAGTGCCTGTTATACCTAATTTTTTTTATTCACTTTTCATCCCAATAGCTGCCATTATACCTAATTTTTAAAAATGGGCAGTTGGGTGAGTGTGGGGACATCACTGTTGCATGGTTCAGATACGTCACTCACCTTGTGTGCTTGCTTATTGTACTTGCACACATTTTTATACATTTACCGAAAGTTTCAGTTTGAGAAAGTTAATTTAAAAAAAAAATCTTCACTTTTGATCTCACCATCCAGGTCTAATTTCTATTTTTGTTTTGAGTTTTTATTTGTTTATTTTTGTTTTTTCCCCTAAGAGAGGGTCTCTGTAGCCCTGACTATTCTGAAAATGAGGCTGCCTAGAATTTAGCGATAACCTGCGTCAGCCAGCCTCCCAGCCCTGCCTGGCACTGTCTGTTTTTGTTTCGCTGAGCCAGTGAATTGAAAGTGGACACTTTTGTGTACTTAACCCAGAAGCTCATGTGTGCCAGGTGGGAGCTGCCCGGTCTGTGGAATTCTTAATGTTAGGTTTTATCATTTTTTTTTTTTTTTTTTTTAGTAGAATCTTACTCTGTAGCCCAGGCTGGTCTTGAATTTGCAGCAGTCCTGCTTCAGCCGCCTGAGTGTCAAGAATTACAGGTGTGAGTGATCACACCCAGCAGGCATTGTTCTTTTATTCTAGATGGTTAAGAAAATGGAATGATGTGTTAATGTCATTTTACTAATCATATGTGAAGTAAAACAGTATTATCTTAAAATTTTGGAATCTGAATTTTCTAAAACCTGCTATAGTGAAGTGTATAATGATTCAATACAAATTTCTTTATAGCTTTGTTTACTAGCGAAGTGCTTTAAACCTGCCCTTCCGTATCTTGATGTGGATATGATGGATATCTGTAAAGAGAATGGAGCCTATGATGCAAAACACTTTCTGTGCTACTACTATTATGGAGGGATGATTTATACAGGGCTGAAGAACTTTGAAAGAGCACTGTACTTTTATGAGCAGGTAATTAGTTTTCTAAAGTTGTGGTGTGGTTCTGAACTTGTGTGATCCAAACAGCGAGTGTTACTGATTCATACATACTAGAAGAGCTAAGGTGGAAAGACAGGCAGAGCCCTCATAATTGGACATGGGTTGCAAAATGAGTCACTTTGGGATAGAGTTTGGTGGTTAGATAAAACTCAAGATCTGGGGGTACAGCTTAGTGAAAGAGTATTTACCTTACTTGTTCAAGGTATCAATCCCCAAAAAACAAACACAAATTAAGCATGTGGCCTAGCAATTTTACTCCTAAAAATATATTCAAGAGAAATGAAAAAGCACTGTCCACATAAAATCATGTAGAACCAAAAGGTAGGAATAACCTAGAATAAGTATCAACTAAATGAAGACTGGATAATATATGTCCACACAATGGGATCATTTTCAGCCATATAAAGGGGGAGGTACTAACCTCAGAACTGGAACACTTGTTAAAGAAGTCAATCACAAAAAGTCACATTTATGATGCCTTTTATACAATTGTCCAGAACAGACAAGTCCAGAGGCAGAAAGTAGAGTATAGTTCTACAAACAAAGTAAGAAATGACTGCTTATGAGTGGAGGTTTCTTTTTGAGGGATTGAGATGTTCTGGATTAAGTAATGATAATAGTATTGCAACCCAGTAAATGTAGTGGAAACCACCGAGTTATATACTTTAAAGGTAACAATTTTGTATTCCGAGTTATATTTCAATAAAGCTACTACAAGCCACGAATGCTGATGTTCTCAGGAGCTCAGTAGGTACTTCTTAAGTTCCAGGGCAGCCATGACCTGTACAGCAAGTGTCTATCTCAAAAATAAAAGTGTTACAAGCTTAGCTGGAGGGGAGACTCCACGATCACTGGTTTTCCCAGGGTAAGGCTTCTCCATTGCACTTTGGATAAGCTGACCTCTACAGTTTCCCTAACTGCAGGAAACTTGGCTGCATAGTTTGTTGTAGTAGAGGACTGCTCACACCCTCGTTTGTTTGTTTGTTTGTTTGTTTGTTTTAATCTTATAAAAAATAATGGCTCAACAGGTAAAGGCTCTTGCCCAGCCTCCTGGTTGGAGTTTGATTCTAGAAACCCACATAATGAAAAGAGACAGCATTCCCCCAGATGTGTTCTCTGACTCCAAATATTCACTGGTGTATACACAGGTGCCCACACACTGTGAATAAAGCGTGTAATAAAACATCTTAATAATAATGGACGTTTAAGTCTCATTGTTTTACAAGTAAAGTGACACCTGTTGTCAGTTGATATTTCCTGCTGCGCTGTGCCGTATCTTCACACTGCTCCGTCTTCTCCTGCTCAGGCTATAACTACTCCAGCCATGGCCGTCAGCCATATCATGTTGGAATCATATAAAAAGTATATTTTAGTGTCTTTGATATTACTTGGCAAAGTACAACAGCTGCCTAAATACACCTCTCAAATTGTGGGTAGATTTATTAAGGTAAGTTTTAAAATAAAACTTATTTTCTTACATTCTGTATTAATTTGTATATAAAGACATTGTGACAGTACAGTCTTATAATTTTATTTTATGGTGACTTAGCTCTTCCAGCGACTTCTGATTAGCAAATGTGTATGGATTGTCTGAGGAGTCCAGGAGTCCACACTAGTAGCTCTGTTCTAGTCTGTGTATGTTGTTGCCCTTGTTAGTAGTAGTTGTTCTCAGGAGCCTGTTTGTAGACAGTAGATGTTTAAGCTCTTGCAGGGGCTGGGGATACAGGTTGTATTTCTTTATTATATTTTAGTCAAAATACTGAAAACAGTTCTCATTTGATTGAACTTTAACTTATTCAAATGTTGGGCTGTCTTCCTGAAGTTCTACTTAACTACTGTCTTGCAGCCAAACTTTGGGACAACATTTAAAAAACAAAACAATGAGATTTATTTTTGTTTTTTGTTTTTGTTTTAAGTGCATATAGAGAGGGCTGGGAGCTAGCATAGTTGATATAGTACTCACTTGAGTTTGGTTCCTAGAACCCATGCGAAAAGTTGAGTGAGGTGAAAACAAGTGGATCCTGGGGCTCACTGACTTGAGGTGAATCCCAGGCCCTGGTGAGGTAATCCTTGTCAGAAAACAAGTGGATGAAGCCAGGTGCTGGCAGTGGCAATAGCAGCAATAGCACCAGAGAGGCAGAGGCAAGCAAATCTGAGTTCAAGGCCAACCGAGTCTACAGAGCAAATTCCAGAACAGCCAGGGCTAAACAGAAAAAAGCTGTCCTGAGGGGAAAAAAAATGATGGACCTCTGGTATTTGGATAATATATGTTGGCTAGGGGCACAGCATAGGCCTATTGTGCTGAAGACCCTAGGTTCAATCCCCAGCACTGCAAAAATAGGTAAAATGATGTTTATGATTATGATGTTTCTTTTTAAGTTTAGCAGTTACAAAGAGTTATCATAACAATGTCACTATCATAATACTAATTTTAAGACCCAGTTGCAGTGGTGCACATCTTTAACTCTAGTACCAAGGAGGCAGAGGCAGGCAGATCTCCATGAGTTTGAAGCCAGCCCAGCCTACATAGTGAGTTCCAGGATAGCTCCACAGAGAGACCCTGTCTCAAGAAAAGAAACAAAACTGTCTTTGTTTTAGGGATGTAAGTCTTGTATCATATTGTTTGTTGACAGATGGCCACCTACACTTTGCCTGAGAACTCCTTGTGGCTTTCAAGACTCTTGACTGCCATGTCCCCTCCAGCTGAAAGTGCCCTGTGGGAAAGTGATAGGTGGGATCTGTAGGGCAGCCATACTCAGAAAGCCATAGAAAGCTGCTGAGTCATTCTAGTGGCTCCTGAGCAGACAGTAGACCTGCTGTAGGAAGAATGCCTTTGTAGAGTGAGTGCCTTCATAGCTCAGGCACTGCTCCTAGGAATTAGTAAATTAGCCGGGCGTTGGTGGCGCACGCCTTTAATCCCAGCACTTGGGAGGCAGAGGCAGGCGGATTTCTGAGTTCGAGGCCAGCCTGGTCTACAGAGTGAGTTCCAGGACAGCCAGGGCTACACAGAGAAACCCTGTCTCGAAAAACCAAAAAAAACAAAAAAAAGAATTAGTAAGTTGCAGTACTGTGGATGTTAGGAATAAGACTAGTCAAGGTGTGTGTGAATCAGTTTCTGCCTGATGATAGTGTTCTGACCCTGTCACAGTCATTTGGCTCTGTCCAGATCCTGAAGGAAATAGCAGATTGTCCCATGTGTTTCGAGGGGCAGTTGGCAATAATGAAGATTTTGCCTTCATTTTTCTCTTTTAACTTATCAGTACAAAATAACCAGAACCGCTGATAGAGAAAAGATGTGTATCTTCACTGAATTATTGATAATAAATCACTCCATAGTGAATTTCTGTCTTTAGCCTTGAAAACCAGGATTTGTGTTGGGTAAAGTGTAGCTTTATGGTAATATGCAATGCATTTTCTGAAATTCTCATGCTGTAACTTTTTCTCACCTAACCATTCAGCCTCTCAGCAATGCTTACCATGAGTTAGCACAAGTGTATTCCACCAACAACCCGGCCGAGCTGCGGAGCCTGGTGAACAAGCACAGTGAGACGTTCACTCGAGATAACAACATGGGCCTGGTGAAGCAGTGCCTGTCGTCTCTTTATAAGAAGAACATTCAGAGGCTGACAAAGGTGAGGCTGCCCCGGGCTGCTCTGGCTCTTCTTGGACCTGGTGTCGCTTTCTTTTCCTCTTGAGCACAGAGGAAGCAGGTACAGGATAAAGTGCGACCGAGTTTCCACACTAAGAGAGAACCTGTTGGAGCTGGGTTCTTAGAGTTTGATTGATACCTTTTGGTCTTTTCAGGGCTAGAGCAGGGTATTTGAGAAGAGGAGCAGGTGAAGAGGAAGAAAGGTAGGAGATACGGCTACACTGGGAGGCAGAGAGGTAGGGTAGCCCTGAAGGGGTGACCAGTTCCAAGCGGGGAGTCATGTGTGGCTAGTGATCGCTGCCCTCGACTCTCAGGCTGTGCTGATCTCTGCTTAGACGTGAGAAAACTGACGTTAGTTACCATGTAGGCCAGCGCTAGACAAGCTACATGTGCTTAAGTTGTAGGAGGTAAGGGAGTTTTTATTTATCTACACAGGATCTTCCTATGTTGCCCAAGTAGACCTTAAACTCATGATCCTCCTGCCTCAGTGTCCAGAGTGCTAGAGTTACAGGTCTGTGTCCCCATGTCCTGCTCTTCATTCTTATGTTCAGGGTTTCTGATGATGATAGATGCCTTGCTAGGTCTAACGGCATGTGCCTGTAGTCTTAGCACTGGGAATGCTGACAAAGGAGATTGCTTAAGGCTAATCCAAGTAGTGCTACAAGACTGTGACTCGAGAAAAAAGAAATACGCTTTTTAGTAAGTGTTTGAACTGTAAAGCGAAACATAAATCCCTTCTTTAAAAGGTGTATGCTCGCCGGGCGGTGGTGGCGCACACCTTTAATCCCAGCACTTGGGAGGCAGAGGCAGGAGGATTTCTGAGTTCGAGGCCAGCCTGGTCTACAAAGTGGGTTCCAGGACAGCCAAGGCTACACAGAGAAACCCTGTCTCAAAAAACCAAAAAAAAATAAATAAATAAAAATAAAAGGTATATGCTGCAAGTAATAGGAATTTTACTAAGAAAAGCTTACGTAGCATTTGACTTTTGGGTGAAGAGGCTGCTCACGGGCCGGCAGGGACAGCTGGTGAGATGGTGCAGGTCCCGATGTTCCCTGCCTTGTGCCCGCATCATCAGTCTCTGGTGGTAGGAAAGTGTAGGAGCGAAATCAGGCTGTAGCCAGGATGCCTGTCTGACGATGGCAGGAAGTGATGGATGCTAAAGGAGAGTAGGGAATTGAGTGGATGGAGATGGATGGGCCATTGGGGACATGGAGTCTGGAGGAGAAGAGGGGACAGAGAACGCTCATTGATGAACAGGAGGAGTCCCTCCCAATAGTCTAGACTCTAGAAAGAACACGGAACAGCTTCCTCACTAAAAAAGAAACCAGCAAAGACTTAATAAGAAGTCAATTTGTAAGGAAAATGAAGAATGTGACAAAGAAAAGCAACTCAGAAAAGTTCTACAACAAATGTAACCTGTCAACTAGACAAATCAACTTTAGAAATCTAATATGGTTGGATATGGTAGCATATGCCTGTGATCCCAGCACTTGGAATGCAGAGGTAAGCAGATCTCTGAGTTCAAGGCCAGCCTAGTATACATAGAGTTCCAGGCTAGCCATGGCTACATAGTAAGATCCTATCTCAAACAAAACAAAGAAGTCAATCTAATATATGCAGGCATTGCTATGAAAATCATCAACTATAGTTTAATATTTTGAAATAGTTAACAGCTTGTACTTTTGAACTAGCAGTAAAATCTATTTTGTAGCCGGGCAGTGGTGGCGCATGCCTTTAATCCCAGCACTTGGGAGGCAGAGGCAGGAGGATTTCTGAGTTCGAGGGCAACCAGAGCTACACAGAGAAACCCTGTCTCGGAAAAAAAATGTGTTTTGTAGTTTAGATAGGATAATCCAGAACAAAATAAGCACACAAATATAAAAATAAAATTATTTTAAAAATTATAAAAAAATAATTTTAAGAAAAAAGAATTTGATCAGATAAGCAGGGTCCTAAAGTGGTGTGGCCAGAGCTGATGCAAGCAGTTTATTCACTGTGTCCAGGGTCCTTCATGGACCAGCTCATGGTAGATGATAACATCCTCAATTTATGAGCGCTGTTCAGGGTATCTAGGGGAAGACCACCATAAAGTGAGGTAGGCAGGGCAGCGTTTCACCCAAAGGGTAAGCTGGTGATAACTACACCTGACTTCAGGTCCTAGTGCCAGAGTAATAGTAGCAGAAGAAAAAGACGTTTCTAGTCAAATGAAGCCTCTTTTCTTACTAGCAAATCAAAAAGAAGCTATTCATAGAAGCCTCAGCAGATAGACTGTATGTGTGTTGATGTTTGTGACGGGATCTCTCTCTCAAGGTGGCCAGGTACAGGGGCCATTGTCGGGAGTTTTATGTGCCTCATCCGTTGTAGAGAGGTTACTTTCTGTCACTGTTTGGACATTGGTTGGTTGGTTGGTCAGTTGTTTCTGAGACAGTCTTACTGTGTGGGTCTTTATGGCCTAGAACTTGCCCATCAAGCTAGACTAGCCTTGAACTCACAGAGATCTCTCCATCTGTCTCATCTTCCCGAGTGCTGGGATTAAAGGTTTTTCAACCATGCCTGACTGGACATTAGGTTTTAGATTCCTCTCATGTCTCTTCTGTGCATGTTTGTGAAGATAGTCATTTGTCATTAGGAGCATACTGTTCTCTCCGTTCTTTTCCTCAGTGTGTCCTGAACCTCTTTTCCACGGCAACCAAAGCCTATGTCATGAATACTTAACTGCACACACTCTCTCACTAGCCCCAGTGGAAACGCAATCTTAATATGGTTTTACTTACATTTTCCTAATGATGTTAGAATGAGCATTTTCCCTATGATGAATGTCCCTTTGGTTCCTTTTCGACATTTGAATAGCCCTTGATCTTCTGACTTCTGAAACTTGATCTGTTTCTTTCTTACTTATGAAAATGCTACATATTATAGGGAACTGACTGTCTCATTACTCTGCCAGAGAGTAACAGTGAGATCACTGGTTTCATTCATTTCAAGTCATTGAAAAAATTGTGTGTGTGTGTGTGAGCATGTGCGCGCACGTATGTACATCGGCGTAAAGCAGAGAACAGTTCATGGGAACCAGTTATCTCCCTCCACCATTAGGGTGTAGGGACTGAACTCGGTTGTCAGACTGACTGTAGGCACTTGCACTCAGCCATCTGGTCAGCAGCAAGTCATTTTCACGAAGAAAATTTTATTTTATGTAGCAATAGAAAGAATACTGAATACCTTTAGTTCATTCCTTTTTTTTCATTTCTACATGTGATTAATTTGCTTGTGACTTTCAGACCTTTTTAACACTATCATTACAAGATATGGCAAGCCGTGTACAGTTATCTGGACCTCAGGAGGCAGAAAAATACGTTCTACACATGGTAAGTGTATTTTAAGTTTTTAATTGGCAGATTTTTTTTTATTTTTATAAAAGCAGTGGGTATTCATTATGGAAAAAATGGAGGTTTAAAAAGCAAACAGTATGAGCCACTGTTGACATTCCTGTTAATTTCCTTACAGTAAGATTTCCTAGTCATGGCTGCCTGAGACTTGTAACCTTATAAAGAGAAAGGGATGATTTAACTCACATTTTGGGTCCAAAATATGGTCTTATTGGTCTAGCCTTTGGTGAGGGTGGCACATTGTGACACATGCATAGGAGCAAACCATAACCAAAAGATAGGTCCCACAGTGCCTTTGGAGCCACACCCCGGGATCCTCCCATTGCTTCACCTCCAAAAGTCTTCTCTCAAAATAGTTCCACTCAGAAGACAAAGCTTTCAGTCACAATGAATCCTTGAGGACACTCAAACAGTTAAATGTACTTGTGTGATATATACCATCGTTATAGTTTATATTCCTTATTTAGTATATTTAAGTCATGTGAGATATCCCTGAGATATTTCACATAAAGCATGAAGGAGTGCTGTTATGTTGATCTGCGATAGGCTCTTTCTCTACTCAGGTGTGAAAGCTGAAACAGCCTCAACATCAAGAAAATCTCTCCCTGTCCCCCCAGCCCCCAAATGGTGCTAGATCCAGTGTGCTCTGATGCTTTGACTTGCATTCTGAGTCAAGTTCCAGACTTCATTGTGGGCATCATCAGTCTGGCTGCATGTAGAGTAGCACTGACAAAGTGCAGGACAAATTTTCACATGCTGACACAGCTTAAAGCATAGAGATCAGGGCTAGAGACACTGCTCAGGGGTTGAGAGTACTTGTTGCTCCTCTAGAAGACCTGAGTTCAGTTCTCAGCACCCGTGTTGGGCACCTCATACTGCCTATAACTCTAGCTGTCCCCCAAGGGTTCCTGAGCATACGTGCACATACTTACACAGACATATACACATAAATAAAAATAAACTTTTAAAAGGAAGACTTAGCAGCATACCAGCCCTGGTGTGACAGCTTCATGAGGCAAGGTTCTTTATTTTTGGTTTTTCGAGACAGGGTTTCTCTCTATAGACCTGGCTGTCCTGGAACTCACTCTGTAGACCAGGCTGGCCTTGAACTCAGAAATTGACCTGCCTCTGCCTCCCAAGTGCTGGAATTAAAGACATGCGCCACCACTGCCTGGCTTGAGGCAAGGTTCTTATGTTACCACATTACTAGGTAATGTGCATGAAAGTATGCTCAATAAGTATCCCATTACACACATAGTCTCTCTTTTTAAATTGCTAATTTTGTATGTGGATGTTTTGCCTGCATGTACGTCTGTGCACCATGTACATGCAGTGCCCCTGGAAGCCAGACAAGGACTTTGGATCCCCTTGGATTGGAGTTATACCATTGTGAGCCACCATGTGGTTGCTGGATATTGAACCTTGGTTCTCTGGAAGAACAGCCAGTTCTCTTAACCTCTGATCCACTGCTTCAGCCCCACCACACACATTTTCAAAAGATGTAGACATCCTTAAAGGGAAAGAAAACAAAACGCATGTTTGTGTTTGCTTCCACCCCCTAGCAAGAAGGTTCAGTGATATCCTGACTTTTAACAGCTTGTTTAGTTGTGTTTGTTTAGAGCTTTATATAAATGGTGTGCACTGCATGCTTTTTAAGAGCCATGCACGTAGATCCATTTGTAGGTGGTCCATTTTCAGACTGTAGTGTTACAGTGTACCTTTCTATCCTGACTATGTGGCCATTTGGATCGGTTTCTATTCTGATTGTTACAAGAAGTGCTATTGTGGTGAACCATGGTCCAGATATAGTTTGAGTCTGCAATAACATATATGGTGAGAGAACTCTGAATTCTAGTTAGTATGCTTTAGGTTGGAGCTGCTATCTTATTAACACCGTCTACTGTCCCTTCCAAGTCAAGGAACAGCCATATTCGGTATCTCAGTTCCATTGCTCACAAGTGGGCCAAACATTAGTCACACTGCAAATCTGGGCACAGTGGCTTTTGCTACAATCCTAGCAATCAGCATGAAGCAGGAGGATTCTGTGTGTGAGTGTCAGCTTTGATCCTCTTGGCATCTATAATGACACCTTGCATATAATATTTAGGAAACACTGAATAAATAGATAACACTTAAAATATATATGTAATTGAGCTGGAGAGATGGCTCAAAGATTGAGAGGACTTGCTCTTCCGAAGGACCTAGGTTTGAGTCCTGTCACCCGCACAGTGGCTCAGAGCCATCTGCAACTGTAGTTCAAGGGTCACCCTCCACAGGAAAGCATCCATACACGTTTTATTGTTTTGTTTTGTTTTGAAGTAACCAGGCCTGTGATTCCAGATCTCAGTATCTGAGGCAGAAGGGTCACAAGTTTTGAGATGTGTCTGCACAACACAACAAGACTTAGGCATTGGTTTTGGATCTTTGGTTATATCCACTCACTTCATGATCGGTTCTAAATTTTCATGGTTTCCTATCTTTCTTTTTTCTTCCTTTTTTTTTTTTTTAGATAGAAGATGGAGAAATTTTTGCAAGTATTAACCAGAAGGATGGTATGGTCAGTTTCCATGATAATCCTGAAAAGTATAATAACCCAGCCATGCTTCATAACATTGATCAAGAGGTAAGCAAGTTTCTTGGTTTGGGCATTTTTGACAGGTGATTAAACTGCTGTGTGGAGCTCATGTGCACCTGGATAGCCTGTTTATCAGTAGTTCCCGGCCTGAACACAAAAGGGTCTGCTGGAAACTTCTAGATTGATTGAGTGGCTAAACTAAATGGGAGGTTAGATTTCCCAAGTAGATTACCAAAACCTGCTTTTAACTCCAAAGCCATTCAAAGGACGTAGTGTCTTACCTGTGTTTTACCACAACTGCCGGTATGTGGACTTGTTTCTGTGGGTGTCCAGGTGGAAGAGCAAAAGGTACCTCCCGTGTCAGCAGCGGCGGTGGCAGCAGCAGCGTCCTGGCGTCCAGAGGGGGCTGTGTGTGCAACCTGCTGCTCTGGAGTGTTGCTTTGGGTTCTGGGAATTCCGAGTTGGTTCATCTAGACAGCATGTTCCTTACTTTGAAGGAAGGAAATGAGTTCATGTTAAATTAGAAACTAAAAGCTATGTGTGGTTGCCTGTTTCTTTGAGCCTGGTGCTTGGGAGGCAGATGTTTGATTCCAAGGCCAACCCTAAGTAGTAAGACCGTCAGAAAACACCAGAACCAACAGCAAAATTCCAGGATAGGATGGGAGTAGAGACGGCTCAGCAGTTAAGACCACTGGCTGCTAATCCAGAGGACCTGGGTTTAGTTCCCAGCACCCAAAAGGCAGCTCACAACCATCTGTAAACCCAGCTCTAGGGGATCTGATGCCCTCTTCCGACTTTTGGAGACACTGCACACATATGGTTCACTTAGTGCACTTAAGTACTCATACATGTTTGGTTTTTTTTTTTTTAAATCCCAAGTATCCTAAAAAATAACCCATGGTAATGTAGAATGCATTAGTTTCTTGTGGTTTGAGAAATACAATGTAGAAAGTAGAACTTTCACTACTCTTTTTTATAATTTGTGGATATCAAAATATCACCTAAAGTGATAACCGTATTTAGTTTGGGGACTGGCAAAGTGGCTCAGTGGGTAAAGCATGTGCTGCCAAACCTGAGGACCTGAGTTCAGTTCCTGGGACCTCCACGGTGGAAGGAGAGAGCCTGACACCTGCAAGTTTTCCCCTGACCTCCACATACGCTGTTTGTGTCAGTGTGTCTGTGTCTGTTTCAATGAGAAGGATGCTAATGGGACTATCTGCTGGTATTGGTTCAACTCTGGAATTATACATACAGTACACAGAATCCCCTTTCTTTTGTTTTTTGTTTGTTTGTTTTGGGTTTGGGGGGTGGGTGAGGCAGGGTTTTTCTGTGTAGATCTGGCTGTCCTGGAACTCATTCTGTAGACCAAGCTGGCCTCGAACTCTGAGATCTACCTGTATCTGCCTCCTGAGTGCTAGGATTAAAGGCATCTGCCACTACCTCCTGGCTCACGTATTTACTCTTGAATCCAAATATTTTGACTTCATAATCCCTTAGCTGCAGGGTTTCAGATCAGTGACTAAGTTCCTAGCCTCCCACTAATAGTCAGTTACAGCCGTGAGAGACCAAAGCCTATTGCTAACCATGGTTATATGGCTCTTGCACAGATGCTAAAATGCATAGAGCTGGATGAGCGACTGAAGGCCATGGACCAGGAGATCACAGTGAACCCCCAGTTTGTTCAAAAGGTAAACAGGGTTCTCATTTGAAATGGGTGGAGGAGGAAGGACATTACATCAGGCACAAGAACTTGGTTTCATTTATTAAATGGGAAGTTGCTCATTGTTCTTAAAAACCAGTACCCATAAATTCACAGATATACCTTTAAGACATGTTCAAGAAGGGGCTGGAGAGATGGCTCAGTGGATAAGAGCATCGACTGCTCTTCCAAAGGTCACGAGTTCAAATCCCAGCACCCACATGGTGGCTCACAACCATCCGAAAAGAGATCTGACACCCTCTTCTGGTGTCTGAAGACAGCTACAGTGTATTTACATATAATAAATAAGCTCAGGGAAGGCCTAGGTTGCCTGTTGTTACTCTGTGGTGGCCCCTGCTGGGTAGCTGGCATGCTGCTTTCACAAGAGTCCTCTTGATAGAGTTGATCACAAACACACCACTTTGCTTTCTCCTTCACAGAGCATGGGCTCACAAGAAGATGACTCAGGAAACAAGCCCTCCAGTTACTCTTGAAACCGACTCCCATCCTGAGGTTACAGAACCTTGGCCTGGCAAGTGTGAAGAGGGCAGCAGGGAACACCATGCTGGTTCCATGCCGGTTCCTCCTGGACAGTCAGAAATTCAGTTTTAACATCTTCAATCCTATTGCTTTCAGAAAACCATTCTCTGCAAAGAAAGAAAAAAAATCCTACTTTAGAGTCTGTTGTGGATTTATTTATCCTCAGATTATTATTGTTATTGCATTAAAGTTACCTTTTTGTTTAATCCCTTGAATGTTATTGTGTGTTCTCTCACTTTTTCCCCTCTGCAAAGGTTTTAATGATACATTTCATTGTGAATAGAACATTTGGTAGTTGGCTGTAAACTGAGATGCTTTTGGCTCTTCCTACCCCTGACTTGCGTAGTTTCTGCCATCTTGAGGCTTTCTCTCTTTTCTAATTTTCTTTCTGTTTTTGGTTCTTCAAGACAAGAGTTTCTCTGTGTAGCCCTGGCTATCTTAGACTCACTGTGTAGACCAGACTGACCTCAAACTCGGAGATCCACCTGCCTCTACTTTCCAAGTGCTGGCATTAAAGGTGTGCACCACCACCACCTGGATCTAATTTTCCTTTTAAATTATGTTTTATTGTGTATATGTATATACTTAGGAGAGTTATTCTACCTTGTGAATCCTGGAGAATGAACTCAGATAGTCAGGCCTGGCATTCAGTGCCTTTACCCACTGAACCAGTTAAAAGCCCCTTTTCTTCTTGAAACCATCTTCAGGTACTTTGCAGAGTTTTGTAGATTTTGTTCCTAGCCCCGTTACACTTTGGGCCAGGAGTCACTGAGCTAGCTCTCTACAGTGGGAGCATTGGTGAACTGTGGTCAGATTAAAGCGCATTAAGTTTGGTGCCGGGCGATGGCTCACTGGATAAGCCAGCGTAAGCACCTAGGCTTAAGTCCCCAGTACCCATGTACAAAGCTGGGCATTGCTGTGTGTTCTGTAACCACAGCAAGGGCAAGTGGTTGTCACTGGCCGACCAGCCTAGCCAGAATGGTGAACTTTTGGCTCAGCCAAAGGCCTCGAGAGTAAGGTAGAAAGCGATGGACGAGATAGATACTCAGTGTCTTCCTTTGGTTTCCACTGCATCCACATGGGCACACGTGCAACACACAGATTTAGTCTTTAAAAAATGTTTCTCAGCGGACGGTGGTGGCGCACGCCTTTAATCCCAGCACTTGGGAGGCAGAGGCAGGAGGATTTCTGAGTTCGAGGCCAGCCTGGTCTACAGAGTGAGTTCCAGGACAGCCAAGGCTACACAGAGAAACCCTGTCTCGAAAAACCACAAAAAAAAAATGTTTCTCAGACTGGTGAGGTGGCTCAGCAGATAGCACTGTGTAGTCTGATGATAAATAGTTCCTTGGCTTTAATTCCTACAGACAAGGGGAGGAAAAGACCTGCCTCTCCACAGCCGCCCTCACTTCTACACCAGCACTGTGGCAGGGGTGTGCCGACACACGCATGTGATAATGCGTTTTTAAAGACATAGACCATGTTAGTCTCAGTGTTAACTCTTGGATTTGTACACAAGTAATATTATTAAATATTATATAGATTTGATTATTCTCTAAATACTGAAAAAGTGCATAAGTTCTCTATGGACTATGGTGCAGGTCAATGATAAAACATTCACTTAACTTGTATAAAGCCCTGGATTCCATCACTAACACTAAACACAATTTTTTTTCTTAAAATTCCTATCAGGCCATGGGTCTGACTGGGTAAAAGGGTACTTCTGGGGGAGCCTAATGAGCTGAGTTCAAATTACAGGATTCACATAGTGAAAGGAGGAAACAGGCTGCATGACTACCATGTCAGGTGCCCCCCCCAAATGCCCAAAGTTTTATTTTTCTCACTAGCATGTGTTTTGAGACAGGGTCTCATGTTGCCCTGGCTGGCTGGGAAATACCATGTAAACCATAATGGCCTTGAACACGTGTCTTCTTGCCTCTGCCTCCTACATTGCAGGATTAATGGCGTGTGCCACCACACCTGGCTTCCTAGTATTCTTCCCAAGTTATGTGGCAAATGACACCTTTGATATGTATTTGTTTACTTATTTTTAGTCCTGGGTATGGGACCCAAGGTCTCCCCAAAGCTAGGCAAGTACCCTAACACTGAGCTACACCCCAGTCCACATTTTATTAATTTAAAAACCTCAGGGCCAGCCCGGCAGTGGTGGCGCATGCTTTTAATCCCAGCACTTGGGAGGCAGAGGCAGGCAGATTTCTGAGTTCAAGGTCAGCCTGGTCTACAGAGTGAGTTCCAGGACAGCCAGGGTTACACAGAGAAACCCTGTCTCAAAAAAAAAAAAAAAAGACAAGTCAGGGCCAGTGAAAGGCTCAGCAGGTAAAAACATTTGCTACCAAGTCTCATTACCGGACAGTTCCGTTCTTCCGACCCACATGGAAGAAGGAGAGAACTGACATAAGTTATCTTGACCTGCACTTGCCTACTGTGATGCTGTGGTATGTGTGTGCATGCACACGCACGTGCATGTGCACACACACACACACACACACACACATGCATCAAATCAATGTGGGTTTGGGTTTTAAGGAAATCCTTGAACTGGTGGGATGCCTAAGTGTGTAAGCTACCAAACCTGATAACCTGAGTTCAATCTCAAAACCCACATGGTGGAAAGAGAGAACATGTTCACTGACACACTCACACAGTGGCATGCTTGCTTGTGCACATAAGTGTAAGAATATTTTTTTAAAGATTTATGTATATGAGTACACTGTAGCTGTCTTCAGACACAGCAGAAGAAGGCATCAAATCCCATTACAGATGGTTGTGAGCCACCATGTGGTTGCCAGGAATTGAACTCAGGACCTCTGGAAGAACAGTCAGTACTCTTTTAACTGCTGAGCCATTTCACCAGCCCAAAAAATATTTTTTTAAAAAATGAAACTCTTAAACTTTATCTTTTTTTCAATGCAAAAGCAAGAGGTTTATTTTCCAGCACGTCAGGGTCCACCTTCAATTAGTTGCTCAAGGCGAGATACTAAGAAGGTGACCCCGAATGGCTATTACAAGCAGCTTTTATACTTTTTAGGGGAACAGGTTGCATCAGCAAGGTTACAGTTCAAACTTACTGGCTAACCCTTAAACTTTCAAATTCCCGTAATGTGGATCCATACTGGCGTCCTCTGGATGTGACAAGCCAGCACCAGCTCCTGTGGACTCGGGTTCTTGTCCATTAGTACTGCTTGTAGCTGGCATCTCTGGCTTGTGTATTGGAAAGAGGACATATTTAAAGGAAATTTGTCTTTTGTTTGTGTAGTGAATTGTGGACTTGGGGGTTTGTCTTGGGTTTGTTTGTTGGTGCTGCTGTTGTCTTTTTTTGTTTTGTTGTTTTTAAATTGTGTTCTGCCTGTGTGAGGGCATCAGATACCTTGGAACTGGGACAGTTGTGAGCTGTCATGTGGGTACTGGGAATTCAACCGGGTCCTCTGGAAAAGCAGCCAGTGCTCCTAACTACTGAGCCATCTCTCCAACCCCCTTGAAGAGTTCCCATGGTGCCACTTTCTTTCCCAATACCCGGTTATGGGTTGTGCAATCTTTGTTCCTCTCCTAACTCCAGCTCCTTTGGCCAACTTGATGGTCCACAGGTTTCATGTCTTGCTCGCTGTAAGAGCGTTGAGGACTTCACACCTGTTACCTGACAGCTGACCTCTGAGGCTTTGCCTCCCTTGGCTTTGGAACACTTTCGGGCCCATTTAAATGCATTCATTGTTAAGATGGCCTTAGCAGAAGACCTGCGTTTGATTCCAACGTAGATATGGTAACTCACAACCATCCAGCTCCAATTCCATAGGAGCTAAGACCCTCTTCTGGCTTCTGTGGGCTCCAGGCATGCACATAGTATACACACATACACATGTGCAGGCAAACTCTCATACACATAAAAATCATTTTTTTTAAAAAATCACCTTCAGAGAATTGGTGACTGAGCAAGAGGTACTGGGAAGGTCAGCAGTGGCCCGGACGGAACGGAGCCCTCCTCTGTCATCATGGAAATAAGGATAATGCGAATAAGCAGTAGCTTCCACAGACAAACCCAGAAAAGCAATCCCCAGAATTAAACTTACAAGATTTAAAAAAAAAATGGTGCTAAATCTTCAGTAACAAGCATAAGTCTCAATAGACGGTGGGACTGGCGAGGAGATGCACAGAACTCTTGCCTAGTGTGGATTATTCCTGGAGTACAAAGAACACCTGCTACTAAGAAGAAAACGGGGAAAACAGGATCACTGAGATAATTAAAATATTTCAAAATAAAGCCAGCCATGGTCATTAGTGTGTAGAAAGTTGTGTACTTCTTCACTCGTGAGTACAGAGGCAACTGGCTCCATCGTGAATTCTCTTCAACAGTTGGAAAGATTCTCTCTCTCTCTCTCTCTCTCTCTCTCTCTCTCTCTTCTCTGTGTAGCCCTAGCTGTCCTGGAACTCACTTTGTAGACCAGGATGGTCTTGAACTCATAAAGATATGTCTGCCTCTGCCTGGAGAGTGCCCAGGTTGGAGAGATGTTGTCTACTAGACTTTGGGAAGCAATAGCAACAAGGTGGCTACAGACATTCGGCCAAGGTTGTTCTGGTTATGTTTCCGGTTTCTTGTGTGTTCCAGGCCTGCCTGAACCCCTGACCCTCCTGCCTTCCTCAACCTCTAATTGCGGGGAGTGTGGGCATGTTTTATCACCCCAGGAGTTATGAGGTGTTAGGGATCCAAGCTAAGGCTTTTTGCATCCTAACCAAGCACTCCACCAGCTAAGCCACATGTCTAGCCCCTGGTTGGTTTTTGTTTTGTTTTGTTTTGTTTGTGAGACAATGTTTCCCATCCAAGTACTGACCAGGCCTGACTGCTTAGCTCCCGATGTCCGAAGAGTTCAGGATGGTATGGCCATAGACTACGACAGTGTCTCATGTCACCCTAGTCTCAGATTTCAACCCCTGATCCTCCTGCCTTCACATGCCCAGCCATATGGATGGCAAAGTAGCATTAAGGCCGAGAGTGATGCTCATGCCTTAAATCTCAGGACCCAGGAGGCAGAAGCAAGGGGATTTCTATGGGTTTGAGGCCAGCCCGGTCTACACAGTGAGATCCTGTTTCAAAAACAAAACTGCAAAACTAGAATTCCAAATCACTTGAATTTGCTCAGATGTTATCTGTAACAACCTCTTAAACAAGCCGAGTCCAGTCATTAGGGGTAGGCGCGGTCCCCAGGAGAAAACTTTTCAACACTTTTATGATAACTGGCAAAGGAGCAGAAGAGAGCAGTGGAGAGGTAGTTGGCTAACGCTCTGGCTCCCAGCGGGTTGCACGATCGCATCCGCCCAGGAGCTGTCTGGATTTGGGAATGGAAGACACACGTGCACACACACGCACGTACACACGCACGTGTCCGGTCAATTTTGGCATGCCGTGACCGGCTCAAAGGTTGGGCACTCCTAACTCTCCCCCTGCTAGCAAACGCACCAGGCCACCCACAACAGAGTGTAGATGCAGAAGCCACAGGTCTCATCATGAAGGGAGTAAGATATAGTTTATTCTGGAGCCTTTCTGAGTGGCCTGGGAACACAGATTTAGATTACCCCAAATGAAATATCCCAATGTGTAAGCATTTTTATAGTTTTTGTTTTTTATTTCTATTTGTTTGTTTTGTTTTGTTTTCGAGTCAGGGTTTCTCTGTGTAGTCCTGGCTGTCCTGGAACTTGCTCTGTAGATCAGGCAGGCCTTGAACTCAAGAGATCTGCCGGCTGCTGCCTACCAAGTGGCGGTAAAGGCATGAGCCACCCCTGCCTAGCTCAAATTTTATAGTTTTACAGGAGAGAGCAACATTTAAAATACATTGGCGGGTATCTCAGGCACAGATCTCATCAGGTATCTCATCAGATGGGGGAGCTTTCCTGTAGGCCCAAGATGCTAGATGAACTTTTGAGTTGGTGAGTTAATACCCTCCACGAGGATTTTATCTATTTGTTCTGACTCAGAGGTAGGCCAGGAATGACTGTTCAGAGGGATAGCTAGAATTAGCTCAAGATAAGGCAACTAGCTTTTGGGTCTGCAAGATTCCAGTCTGTCCACTGGTACTGACATTCTAATCAGCCAGCTGGTCTCTGAAGACAAGCTCCTTTTGAGTTGGGAAGTCTCCTATGGCTGAGGCTTCTGTGGGGAGTTTGCTTCAGCTAGCTTCTGGGACTGGATCAGTGGGTGTAGGCAAAGGGGCTCATTCTCACCTCAGCCTCCAATGACTGCAGAAGGAATCTTGGTAGCTGCCTCAGCCTTAGAAACCTGGGGGAGCCAGTGGGGAGATGCAACCTGGGGGAGCCAGTGGGGAGATGCACACTCCTGCTGCCTCCTCAGTGACCTCCAGGCTCACTCTGGAATGACTGTTTTTGGTTAGCTGCCCAAATCCTCTGATTGCTTTCCAGGATAACGGATCTCAGAGCCATAGTCAGAGCTGACCTGGTTCTTTATAACATCCCACTGCTATGGGGAGTTCCAACTGGTTTCACTTATATCCTGAGTGGCAATCTGTTTAAATCTGTTTTATCCTGTTTAAGATTGTTAACCCCTAGTTGACACGTATCGATCTGCTTTCTTATTCTGCTATCTGCTTACTCTATTCTTGGAGGAGGGTGGGGGAAGAACCTTGTTGAAGACAGTAGATGACTCATGGTATCAGGAATAATCGGATTGGTAAAAAATAAACACAAAAGACAATACATATCACTGGAACTCCACCCTGCACTCCTTTATCTTTACCAGGCAATACACAAAGTTACAGAACACAAATTTGCTTTTTTTCCTTTTTTCTCCTGCTCTGTCTCCAACAAAACATGAAAACCGAAATATAGAGAAAGAAATCGGATCCCCGTGATTTGAAAAACAGATACCAACTACTTCTACTCATCTGAAGCTTCTCCACTTCCTGATAACCACATTCTGGGCATCCAGCAGTGTGCACAGCAGAGGCGTACAGTTGGCAGCATTAGTTATAGGGTCAAGCCCAGAGCCCTATTCTCGTGTCTTCAAGGACCCATGGCATGCACTAATAGCTTTAAAATTCAGTTTTAAGTAGTTAAACAATATTCCATCTCTCGTCCCTAAGCTGGGAACCAAACCCAGGGCTTAGAGAAAACAAACAAACCCACAACCCATGAACTGTTTTGAAAGCTAGCCGCGCACAGTTGTCGTCCTGCTTCACTCTGTACCCTTCCTCCCTCCCAGGACCTGTTCGCACCTTCCACTTCTCACGAAGGGGAGACTTTGTCTCTGATCGGCAACTTAACAGACGGGGGGTGGGGTGGGGGTGGAGCCACAAGAACTCATACACCCCAGAGGAAATTTTTCCTCTTATTTTTCCTCTTCTGTAGGGACGGAGCATGGGCTGACTAATTCTCTCTGACTTTTTAAAAATGTTAGTTTTGACGTCACCCCTGCAGAATGGTTTCTCTCGGTGGCCGGAACCATCAACCCTTCTCCACGGGGCGACTTGCGGCGCCGAGGGGCGCGTGTAGCCGAGGGGCTCGGATTCTTGGCTTAGCGGAGCATAACGTGGCACAGCAAGGCTCGGCACATCCTAGTCGCCTGCCGGGGACGCGGCGCCGCTCGCTCTGACTCTTCACTGCCGTTGCCTGCCCTCTGCCGGCCTGCGGATGGTTCGGTCCGGCTGGGTCACGCGCTAGGCTCGGTGCAAGGGCCTGCGGAATGGGCTAGCACTTGGCGAGGGGCAGAACGGTGGCGACAGACTCTGGACAGTTGCGAGCGGGTTCCGGCCCAGCATCCGGGAGGCGGCGGCGAGCGCCCCAGCTGGGTTGGTGTTTAGCCCAACCCAGGACTGAATGGAAAGCGCGGATGGTAAACACCAGGGAGAGGGAGGTGGCAGGTTCCACCCCCCTGTTCGGGGTAATTGCTTTAGTTTGAACCCTGCTGGGGTCGTCGTCTTGCCAGTCCACCTCCGTTTTCTAGCAGGACGGCCGTCAGAGGACAGGACAGGCAGGACACCTCATTTCTCTCCCCCACTCTAGCAGGATAACTCGTCCTCATGCGCCGGAAGGAATGTTTAGCCCTGGATTAACCAGTGGATCGCGGTCGAGGTCACAAGTAGCACTGGACACTAGGGGGCTAGGAGGACCTACTGCAAGTATAGGGTGACTTTCCGTTTCTTTCTCGGGGTTGGGGAAGCCTGGCACCACTCATGGTGCCCGGCAGAGAGAAAGACTACAGCCAGAGTGAGTACTGCTGGCAGTGCAGGGTTATCGTAATTGTCATTCAGCAGTAGAGAGGTCATGGCACGTGACACTGTTTGCTCTGCTAGTGTCAAGTGACTGGCACTCTCTAAAGGAAGTCCTGCTGAAGTTGGCAGTGGTAGAGTGGGGAGTGGTTCTAAGTTGGAGATAAAGTTCCCTGCTGAATTTCTTAGCCACTCTCTACTAGCTAGTGTGGCAGCGAGGAGCAGTGAGTTTCCCGTGGGAGACAGTTACAGCTCCTGCTGACTTCAGCGGCGATCCTCGTAACCCCTTGTTTGCCTACAAGGCACTCTTAGTGCCTTGGTGCTGTGAGAAGACAAGAAATAGAAATGAGGTAAAAATCAGGGCACACAGGGGAAGGATGGTGTGGGTCTTGTTTGCCTGGCCTGTGGTCCCGAGTCTCAAAGAATGATGGCGAGGAGATGGCGAGGAGACTGTCTTCTGCCTGGAAAGGTTACTAGGGACAGGGTGGTTAGGCACACTCACAGAGGCCAGCTCAGAAAGACTATGATAGACGTTGGAATTGGGAGAGCGACTGAAGAACTGGGCTCTTCCTGACGGATTCAGGTGCCATACACAGTAGGGTGCAAGAAGCCTGTTCCTTAGTGCCCAGGAGGATTTCCAGAGGATAAGTGACAGTTGGTGACACGGGCTGCTAAGGGTTAGAAACTCAGGTAGTAGGTTTCTCTGTGGCTCCAGAACTGTCATCTAGGTTCCATTACTTTTTTCCAGTGGCTGACTGGACTGAAGGATGAGTAATGCAAATATCCAAAACTCTTGTTGGACAATTGCTTTTTTTTTTAAATTAGAACTAATATTAGGCACATCCTGTGTGATCCTAATGCTTTATGACAGTTGAAAAACTGGAAGAGAGACTCGAGGGGTGTGGTCTGAAGGGTGATGCTGGCATGGTGTGTGATATCAAAACAGTCTCCTTATAGACAGCTGTTGGAAAGATGGGAATTTCACATTTAAAAAATGTTTGAGGGCTGGAGAGATGACTCAGTGGTTACCAGCACTGGCTGCTCTTCCAGGGGACCCTGGTTCGAAGTCCCAGCACACATACAGTGCTCGCAACCACCTGTAACTCCAGTCTCAGGAGATCTGACGCCTTCTTACGGCCTCCATGGGAACTGCATGTACATGGTGCGCAGGCATACATGCAGGCAAAATAATAATAATAATAATAATAATAAATGAAATGTTCAAAAAATATCTTTTTTTGAAGCTGGGCATGATGGTGCTTGTCTTTAACCTCAACACCCAGGAGGCAGAGGCAGGCAGATCTCTGTGAATTCAAGGCTAACCTGGTCTACATAGTGAGTTCCAGGCCAGCCAAGGCTATGTTGTGAGATCCTAAAGTTTCAGCTATGCTGTCAACCCAACCACTGTTTGGTAGTGGATAGTGACCCTGCGCCAGTCAGAAATGTGTTAGCTTTCTGTCATGAAAAACAAAACAACAAAAAAAATAACCTGAGATGATCCACTTAGAAGGAAGAACTGATTGTGCTTCACGGTTTTTGTCTGAGAGCCTGTGGTGGCAGGGTAGGGTGAGGGGTCCATGACGGGTAAAACTTCATACCTCGTGGCCGCTGAGAAACAGGATCAGGCAGG
Source organism: Tokudaia tokunoshimensis (assembly GCA_036184795.1). Lineage (NCBI taxonomy): Eukaryota > Metazoa > Chordata > Mammalia > Rodentia > Muridae > Tokudaia > Tokudaia tokunoshimensis. The sequence continues at coordinate 61,992,267 of BTHU01000010.1, forward strand.
GCCCTGTGACTCCTCGAGGGCTCAGCACAGTGACCTAACTTCTTTCCATTCATCTTTACAAGGCACCATTACCCCTAACAGCACCATCGGCTGAGGAGTCTAGCCTGGAACACATGATTTCCCTTGGGGACACATACAGTCTAAAGCATGGCCAGTGGGGTGGCCCAGCTAGCAGTTGCTTGCCACACAAACCTGACAGCCTGAGTTCCATCCCTGGAACCCGGGACAAGACCCAGCACTCCCGTAGTGAGGGGAGGCTCTTGTGTGGGCTAGCCTGAGTCACAGTGGCAGAAACAAGACCTGGAGAAAGGTGAAAGGCAGTGTGACCTGCAGGCTGTCCTCTGACTTTGACGTGCATGCCCTGGGATGCACGCGAGACCATTTCTCTCTCTTCCCTACCTCTCCACCGTATACCTACTAATCAATAGTTTTTTTTGTTCATCTTTTATCTTTTGAGACAGGATTTCTCTGTGTAGCCCTGGTTGTCCTGGAACTCACTCCATAGACCAGGCTGGCTTTGAACTCACAGATCCCCTGCCTCTGCCTCCTAAGTGCTGGGATTAAAGGAGGTATTTGCCACCACACGTGGCTAACAATTTTTATTTAATTATTTATTTTATGAATATGTACACTGTAGCTGTCTTCAGACACACCAGAAGAGGGCATCAAATCCCATTACAGATTGTTGTGAGCCACCATGTTGCTGGGAATTGGACTCAGGACCTTCGGAAGAGCAGTCAGTGCTCCTAACCACTGAGCCATCCATCTCTCCAGCCCACAGTTTTGTTTTTTTTTTTTTTAAGATCCAGTGCACAACAGCAGATAAATCTCCAGCTCCTCTTGACAGTGCCCTGATTTGAAGTTGGCTATCAGATGTTCAGACGTTTATTTATGCTACAAAAACCTCAGCTCTCAGAATGAGGCCTGATTTTTTTCTTTTCTTTTTCTGTAGAAAACCTCAAGTCTTTGAATTCAAGTGCAGTTCGCATACCTGACTCATCCGGCTGGCCTTGTACATGTTCTGGTCTTGGCAGGATGGTGCGATTGTGATCTGTGAAGTGTAAGGTTGGTACTGATGCTCCACACGTGGGTGGAATTCGGCTAAGGGCTGCTTTTATGTGCACGGTTTGCTGAAGGCTGTGCGACCATGATGCTTATTTCTCCTCCTTACGGGGCCCCTCCAAGAGGGCGTGGCCCCTTTCCCAGGATGCATGCGTCTGTCTTGGGTCCTGACCCCCCTCTCCCCCCCCCAGCCTCTTCATCCTGTTACTGGTTGCTTCATCTCCTCCTCCACAGTGGGCTCTTTTCCGTTTGAGACAGTGTCTCATGTTTCTTGTAACCCAGGCTAGCCTGGAGCATTCCATGTAGCTAAAGCTGGACGATTCTCCTGGTGGCTTCTTCGGGTGCATCCATTCCGAATGTGTGCCACTGTGATCCTCAAACCGCAGTGGTCCTCCACCTCGCTGAAGTGAACCAGGCCTTCTGGGGCCTTCAGTTCGTAGGCTCCGTTGATGGTGTTCGTGTCTGAGCCTCCTCCAGTTTCTCTGATTACAATGGTCATCTCTATGAGCAAGTCATTTAGTGCCTTTCCTGTGTTGGGAACTTCGGTGGACACAGGCAGGGTTGTTTTTAACTAGACAAAGTCTCCACCGAGAGGGGCTTAGCCTTTGTGAAGGGAAAACACAAGCAACGTAGGTCCCAAAGCCTAGGACAGGTGACAGAACGGGAGCCGGCATGGGGGTTGTGGGTCTGCATGAGCTGGTTTGTAAGGACAGGCACATGGAGGCCGGGTGCTCAGAGTGAGCCGGACAAAGGTCTGCCGCGTCTTCAGGAACGTCAGCTCTTCTGTCTCACGCTGCAGTCAGAATCCTCATGGGCAAGTGTATCCCCAAGTTCCCAGACTCCTGTCCTGTCACTTGTTTATAGCTGCTGCTGCTGCTAATCCTATTCCAACCTAAGAGGACTGGTGTTTGGCAGCCTGTCAGCTCAGGGAGGTGACTGCAGAAACACTAGAGCTACGGGAGTGGAATCCCAAAGGAGGCAGCTAGAGGCGACTGGGGCACAGCTCTCTGTCGCCAGCCACTCGTGCAGTGCATGCTGAGCTCCAATTTTGCCCTTGTCTGATGGGCCACATCTTGGTTGCATTTGTGCCTAGCCTTCCTGGGGACAAGGACCTAGGAAGAAAGTGTCCTCTTGCCTATGTTTAGAGATGTAAATAGTTGCACATTGCCTTGAGTAGGATTCTCCTAAGGAGCAGGGGGTTTTTTTGTTTGTTTGCTTGTTTTGTTTTTATGGAAGTGTCTGGAACTCACACAGTTCGGATGGAGCCCTGTGTGGTCCTGAGCTTAACTCTAGCTGGTTTAAATCTTGAGTTGTCACATGTGATTGTGGATATGACGGGTGTGAAGAATACAGGGTCACTCTAACTTGCCATTCCAGACCTTTCTCCAACCAGCCGCTGTGGTCTACCAGTGACAGGTATCCTGGCTATGCCTGTCCCCACCCCTGCCTTTGCTGCTGTGGTCTCCTCTGCTGTCAGAACCCCTAGGACATTCTGATCTTTACCTTTTCTGGTTAACTGTAAAGCGGGGAACAGATGCCCCTCAGCCACCCAACCCTGCTGCTCCCTCACCCCCCACGGAAGGAGTGAAGGAGTGACTTTCTTCCCGGCCTCCACCTCTCTGCAGAGGCTCCAGGTTCTGCTGATTTTGCATCAGGTTCACCCCTTCCCCTTCCAGGGGAGCACCAGTCCCCATTCTTTCCTCTCTCCTCTAGAAGTCACATGACTGCCAGTGAGTGACCTTCCCATGGCTCTGCAGATGGTCAGTTTTGGGTGGGTTTGTTTGGTTTTTGTTTTGGATAGGATCTAGCCCAGAACTTGCTTTGTAGACTACACTGGCCTCTTCCTCTGTGGCGTGCTGGGATCACAGATGTGCCACCATGCCTGCCTTTTTAAAAATTGTGATAAAACTCATATGACGTAGCATTTAACTCTTTATGCGTGTGGAAGCTCAGTGGTGTTGGGAACTCCCACATCCCTCACCGTCATCCTCCTCAGCTCCTCATCTTCCCAGCCGACATCGTCTCCATCAGACTCTGATCGCCTCCCTGGGGTCAGGTCCAGCCCCCCTAGATCTCTCCAGTAGGTTAGCCAAAGCTTGTCCTGCATGTGCCTGGTTCATTCTGTCCGAGATACAGCCGGCTGTAGGATTGCCTTACTAAAGGCTGAGTGACACCCGCTCTCGCCTTGCTAAAGTGCTCCGTGTACCAGCAGGATGGCTTAGGTGGCTCTTTGGTCACCTGCTCTGGAGGGCTCTGTGATCTGTGGAAGCCACATGGTCCCTGTCAGAGGCTCTGGCTGCCCCACTCAGCTCCACACAAAGCTGAGAAATCTCTGCAGACCCCACCCCAGCATTCACCCCGCCTTTGTTTCCCCGGTCTCCTCCTTCATGATCCACATTCTCTCTTCCCTCCAGTTGGGTCGGCCAACTCATTTTGTAAGCTCTGGGACTGTTTGGCCTCCCCACCAGTCACCTTCGCCCCTCAGTGCCCCATCATTCTTCAGTGGGCAGTGGGACTGTCGTCTGGCACCTTCTGCTTCTCAGTGCGAGCCTTCAGAGCTTGCTTGCCGTCATCAGAACCCTGGAAGCCCTGCCGTTTCTAAAACAAACCGGCCTGGCTGTGGCCAAATTGTTCCTCTGCCCTCGGGTGGCCCATCTCTGAAGCCACTCAGGCCCCGCCCACCTCCTTAGCCCGCAAGCGCTGCTCCCTTCAGCTCCGCCCCGGGACATGCGTGGCCAACCCCTCCTCTGCTCCTATCTCTCCTCTCAGAGTCCCCTGGATGTGCTTCAGTGCTGTGTTCCAAGTCTCCTTTATCTCTGTAGATGAGCCCCCCTGACCCCAGTCACTCGCGGGTGTGGGCGATGATGAAGGCTGAGCCTCTTTGGTGCCGGTCCCGTCTGTCCATCTGTCTGTCTGCACCCCACCCCCACCCCACGTGTCTTTCCTGCCCTCGATGTAGCAACTGTTACACAGCGGGAGCCCAGCGGTGCTGGCAGGTCGGGGGCGTCCTTCTGTCAGGAAGAAGCCCATCGTGGCCGCAGTATGTCGGAGCCCTGGGATGATTCCATAGCACGGGCGGGGCAGGCCCACAGATGCCCCCGTGTCATCCCCACAGGCCTCGGCCCTTCTCCGGCACCATGAATGCCATCGTTGCTCTCTGCCACTTCTGCGAGCTCCACGGCCCCCGCACCCTCTTCTGCACGGAAGTCCTCCACGCTCCCTTGCCCCAGGGCGCTGGGAATGGGGACAGCCCTGGCCGCGTGGAGCAGGCTGAGGAAGAGGAGGGCGGTATTCAGATGAGCAGCCGGGTCCGCGCCCACAGCCCAGCAGAGGGCGCCAGCGCTGAGTCCAGCAGCCCCGGGCCCAAGAAGTCGGACATGTGTGAGGCAAGTGTCCTCTGGGGCCGGGAGCTGGCTGTAGTCTTTCTGAGAGGGGTAAGTTGTAGTGGGAGCATGGGAGGCCCCCAAGGTCCTGAGAGCATTTTTCTCATCACCTCAGCATGAGACCTTTTAACCTAGTCAGTGCAGCAGCCAGTCTAGTCTACAGGATCAGCAGGAATACAGAGAACCCCTGTCTTGAAAAAAAAGAAAAAGAAAGAAACACACATAACGTATACTTAAATGGAGTTATTCCAACTAGAGATAATGCTTTCCCCAACAACCATTAAAAAGAGGGAAAAAACAAACTTTCTGTCTTTTTTCTTTCTTCCTTTCTTTCTTTTTTTTGATTTTGGTTTTTTTCAAAACCAGGGTTTTTCGTGTAGTCTAGGCTGTCCTGGGACTTCACTCTGTAGACCAGGCTGGCCTCGAACTTACAGAGGTCTGCCTGCCTCTGCCTACCTAGTGCTGAGATTAAAGGCGTGCACCACCATTGCTCAGCAAGAAAATGATTTTTAAAAACTTTAAAAAGGAGATGTTGCCATAACAGATCTCAGAAAGATCACAGGGTCTGCTACACAGCAGGAGATGGCGACTTGACTTTCCGCAGGAAACTGTAGGGCCAGAGGGGCTCTGATATCTGTCAGGTGGGAGGAGGTGTGGCTGGAATTCCTCAGCTATTGGTGAAATGCAGGCAGCTGAATTCTGCCTAGAGGCTATATGGCATTACAGTGGATCTCTACAGAAAATGATTTTTAAAAACTTTAAAAAGGATTGTGTTTTCTGTATTTAGATGTGTTACCTGCTTCTAGCGAAGAGATTATTGTCCTTCTTTGTGCGCAGGGCTGCCGGTCGCTTGCTGTAGGGCACCCAGGCTATATCAGTCATGATAAAGAGACCTCTATTAAGTACGTCAGTCACCAGCACCCCAACCACCCGCAGCTCTTCAGCATTGTCCGCCAGGCCTGCGTCCGGAGCCTGAGCTGCGAGGTAAGGCCAAGCGTCAGGCCGTCTGTGGGGACGCGTGGGAATGCAGGCTCATGGCTGTTTATAGACGGCCAGGGAGGGGCTCGTTTGTCAGTGCTGTGTGAGGATGGCTGCCGTTGTTAGAGCTCAGAGGGTAAGTCCTTGTGGTGCTGACATTTCACTTTGAACAACAGACTGGTTTTTTTTTTTTAGTCCTTTTCTGATGACCCTGATTCTAAGATACCACAATTCCTAGGCTGTGCAGTTCGCTGCATGCAACATCACCTTTACGTTGCCTGTCTACATCGCCATGGTGGAATGCTTAGAACCTTCCGAAGAATGCAGAAGGGCTGCAGAGATGGCTCAGTGGTTAAGAGCACTTGCTGCTCTTGAGAGGACCCCAGTTCAATCCCAGCACCCACATGGTGGCTCAGAACTGTCTATAACTTCAGTCCCAGGGGATCTGACACTTTCTTCTGCCCCCCCCCCCCGCCCCCATGGCCACTGCACGTGTGTGGGACACAGACACGCATGCCAGTATACATTCATAAGCAGAGAATAAAAATAAAGGTCTAAAAACAAACAAAAGAATGCTTTCCTCCTGGACCCCTGCTGTGGGGCCTGAGTTTCAGCTTTTAGGTTTGGTCTGTCACACAGGCATATCCGGTCCAGCTTCTGTGCTGCACGACCCCTGTCTCCACCTTGTAGGCGCCCTGGATCCCACGTTGTTTGCTCTCAGTGTTGCTCTACACCTCTTCTACCTCCTGCTGTATGAGCAGCAGCAGCCAGATGTGCTGTCACATGTTCAGCAAATGTGTCAGGAGGGAAAGACCAAAGGACTCTCTAAAAATAGGGTGTGCTAGGGGCTAGAGATAGCTCAGCAACTAAGATTGTGTGCCACTGTTACGGAAGATCTCAGTGTAATTCCTGATACCCACACTGGGTGGCTCACAACATCCTGTGACTCCAAATCCAGGGGATCCAACACCTTTGGCCTCTGTAGGCACCTGCACTCGTGTACACCACCCCTCCTCCCGACCCCCCACACCACATTCCCGTAATTTAGAAGAGTGTGTGCTGTTTTACTCCGCAGGCCCAGTAGTAGCCATCGCACCTGCGGGCTCTCCAGACTATCTAGCAAAAGCAAGTTGGAACGTTTGGTACAGCTCAGTGATAGGACACTGGCCTGCTCTGTCCAGCCAGGCCCTGAGTCCTAACCCTTGCGCCTCCCAAACCAGGAAAAGGGGCCCAAGAGGCTGGAGGTAAAAGTCAGGACCTTCCCTAAAGTTACTGTGGCTCCCTCCAAGGTATGCCCTGGTCGTGAAGGCCCCATCTTCTTTGGTGATGAGCAACATGGCTTCGTGTTCAGCCACACCTTCTTCATCAAAGACAGCCTGGCCAGAGGCTTCCAGCGCTGGTACAGCATCATCGCCATCATGATGGATCGGATCTACCTCATCAACTCCTGGCCCTTCCTGCTGGGGAAGATCCGAGGGATCATCAGTGAGCTCCAGGGCAAGGCCCTCAAGGTGATGCTTAAAGCCGGACTCTGGCCTGTCGGTGTGGATGTTGTACCCAGCAGCAGCAGCAGCAGCGGTCCTCCTGACTCTGCCTCAGTGTTGTGGTGGGGCTGGGTGACCTGTAGCTCTCCCGGCTCCATCTTACCCACTGCTCTGGTGCTTGGTCAGCCTGTTGTCTTGGATTTTTGTTCTTTTGTTTTGGTTTGGTTAGGATTTTTTGTTGTTGTTGTTTTTGTTTTTGAGTTAGGTTTCCCCTTTGTAGCCCTGGCTGGCCTGAAACTCACTCTGTAGACCAGGCTGGCCTTGAATTCAGAGACCCACCTGCCTCTGCCTCCCAAGTGCTGGGATTAAAGGCGAGTGTCACCCCGACCCAGCCACCCAGTTGTCCTAACTGCTGTTCAACCTCTGCCTTCTTGCCCGGTGTCTTTACTTCATATACCCTTCAGGACCCAAACTGTCTGTTAGACTTGTCTAGACCCCCACCTAGGGCACCCCCTCCAGCTGCAGAAGAGCATGCAGGCAGGCTCTGGCCATGCTATGGTCACAGACCCTTAGATTCAGTGGCCCTTTCCTTGTCCATGCTCTGTCCTTGGGCAGTAGAGGAGGGGGAGGCAGTTAGCTCATCCTGATAAGTGCAGTGGCCGGACTGTTTTAGGATGTGGCTGGAAGCATAGGCGTCTCCTATACGCAGTTAGTCTTGTGTCCATCACCTGCAAGGGTCTGTGGAATGAACCTGAGTACTTGAACAGTGAATATCCAGTGGGAGCCCAAGGAGCCAAGTAGGGGTGAAGAGGAATACACGGAACCCCCTGGGTCAGCAGAACCATTCTGTGAGGCTTTGCCAGACTGCTGGCCTGGATTGCATTCTGAGTCAAGAGGGCAGAGCAGGAGAATCTGGGAAGGTGGGGGTGGCAGTAACTGAGAGGCTCAGTGGTAGCAATCCCTGAAGAGGCCCTCTTGTCCACCCTTTGTATTCAGGTGTTTGAGGCAGAGCAGTTTGGATGTCCACAGCGTGCCCAGAGGATGAACACCGCCTTCACGCCCTTCCTGCACCAGAGGAACGGCAACGCTGCCCGATCCCTGACCTCCTTGACCAGTGACGACAACTTGTGGGCGTGTCTGCACACTTCCTTTGCCTGGTAATGAATCCTGGGTCTTGGTCCTTGCGAGCCATTAGAACAACCCCAAGTCACCCATCTGCCTCCCCGTGGGGCTGGCCCGTGTGCCCCTGTGGTCTGCTCCAACCCGGAGTACTCTCTCGTCTGTCTCCCCACCGGACGGAAACACTGAGGTGGAGCTCATTTTGCACTGACACAAAGACCATTTCTGTGTGAAGACCACCGAGGCTCCCCTCTGAAGATGGCAGCAGGCTTCTGGCTCAGGCCTCTCCCGAGCCGGTAGCTGGTGCTTTGGCCTCAGGTCTGGGAGTTTTCGCTGGTGGGGAGCAGTCAGCTGGTGTCTGGAGTGCAGGTCTGGTGTACGGGTGCGCTGTGAACAGGGAGCTCCTGTTCCTCACACTGAGTAGTCTTAGGAAAACGGAGCCTGCAGAACCTTAGCACCTGAGCGTAGCAGAGAGGTACTGCTCCTGCTAGTTTGCTGTTGAATAGGGGCCACGTTTGTCAGCTGATGGGCATCTAGGCGGGGTCTGTTCCTTGGCCATTGTGAATAGAGCAGCAGTAAACAGGAGTATTTAAGGATCTCTGCTGTGGTGGCTTGGAATCCTTCAGGTAATGCCCAGAAATGGTGTAGTGGGTTTGGATTTGGAGGAACCTCCCCACTAAGACAGGAAAAGAGTTGGATCCTGGGGGACTGCAGTTATAAATGATTGTGAACCCACGAGTGGGTGCTGGGAACTGACCCTGCATCCTCTGTAGAAGCAGCAAATGCTGTTAACCGCTGAGCCGTCTCTTTAGCCCCTGTCCTTGGTTTTCCTGGTGATAGACCTTCTAACTGATGTGAAATGGAATGCCAAGGTAGTCTGAATTTGTGTTTCCCTGATATTTAAGGATATTGAATACTTTTTCACATACTCACTGGCTATTTGTAATGTCTTCCTTTGAGAATGGTCTAGAATGTTTTTGGTTGTGTTTTTGCACCTATTATGTAGTCATGAGGACATTACCTCACTGAGCAGAACTAAAGAGTTGTCTGGTATGCTACTTAGGTTCAGGGTTCCCTTTTGTCTCAAAGGTGACTTCTGAATTGGGATTAAACCCAACAGTTCCTCAAACCTCCCATACTCCATTTTTCTCATCCTCTTTAACGGAGAACCAAACTCATGTCTCAAGGAATGCTTCCTCAGTGGTGGATGCTGGGAAGGAGTGTTGGAGGGCGGTCCTCGAGTATGCTTGTGTAGGCCATTTTCTGTGAGCTGGGGGTTGAACCAAGGGCTTATTAAGCCTCAGGTTCAGTTTTCCTATTGACAGGGTACCTTATGACTGGCATTGTATTCTTCTCCAGGCTCCTGAAGGCATGTGGTAGCCGGCTAACAGAAAAACTCTTAGAGGGCGCTCCCACAGAGGACACCCTGGTGCAGATGGAGAAGCTTGCTGGTGAGTCTGTTTATCTCTGCTGGGCCGACTGTGGTGGCAGCAGTGCCCCTTGGCCTGTGGCTGCCGCCGAGAGAGAAGCTGGTACGAGGGAGTCTGGATGTGAAGGAGCATGATGGGCCTTTGTGACAACCACTCCCGTGCTTTTGGTGACATTGTTATGAATCCAACTCATCTTCCTTGATGGCGCCTGCTCCCAAGTAGGTTTGGAGGTCCCCAGAGAGTCCCTCGCAGGCAGCCCCCCTGAGCAGTCTCCAGGCATCTCTGCTTGCCAGAGTTTCCTCTGGGTACCTCAGCTGATCTCCTCAGCAATTGCTTTTTGCTTCTGTAACCTTGAAGAGAAGTCACAATTGTGAGTCTTCAGGAACTTGTATCTCAAGAACCTCTCTTTGGAGGCAATGTTTCCGTTCAGAGGAAATCACTGTGCAACATCATCCCTACATCCATGACTTAATCTCTGCACTCTTCCTTTGCCTTGGTTTTAGACTCCTGTGCTAGGACTTCTAGGATGATCCCAAGGCAGGATTGCAGCCCTCAGATCTGACTCAGCTTCCATAGCGACTGTTTGAGTTTAGAGTTCTGGAGTTCACCGGCCTGCCCCCTTCGCCCTTCTCCTCCCCCACAGCCGACAGGTGGAAAGGCAACGGTCACTTACTGTTACTAACAGTGCTACGGGCTCCTCCGTCGTACGCAGATGGAGTTCTTTCCAGGTTGTCACTAGCCGGCACTCAGTCTGCACATGTTTGTGCTCTGACAGGTACTCAGGAGTGAGGTCTCAAGAGCCAGACACACTCAGGAGTGTGTCGCTTCCGTCCTTGTGGATTAGTCAATCATAGACTCACAAACACGAAGGTTCTGCAGACGATCAGACTCCAGTCTTGTGGGATGTGTTCACTGCAAGAAGAGTGAGGTGTGCAGGTGTACAGGGGTCATACTGAGACCGAATTGTGTCACGCAGGATCTGAGTGTGGGCTCAGGCGTGCTTTCTAGTCGGATAGATCTGGCTTCAAATCCTGCCTCTGCCGTCTGGCTCTCATTGTGACATGCAGCAGAGATGTTATTGTGAGGTTCGGCCATGAGCACTAATGGAAGTAAAACATTTGTGTCTCGTGTGGGTGGAGGGAGATGGGGTGAAATGGTGTGTGGAGCACAGGCTGGCCCCTGGCCAAGCCGTGCTGATAAGCTCATGCTCTCTGCTCTGCATTGCAAGCTTTCCAGCAGTTGAGTAGGGCCAGCATCTTTCAGGAAGAGCTTCTAAGATGTCTCTTCTGCCCAAGTCTTCCTCCCTCCACCCCAGATGCCTAGTCAGGAGCACATAGTCATCGGACCTCTCTGGGACATGATAGGAATTGGTGGTGTATAGCCACAGGTGCCTTGAGCAGAAATGGCATCTAAGGGGACACTCACTCCATACCTGTCCTGTCTGTCCTGTAGACTTAGAGGAAGAATCAGAAAGTTGGGACAATTCAGAGGCTGAAGAGGAGGAGAAAGCCTCTGTCACGCCAGAGGGTGCTGAAGGGCGAGAGCTGACCAGTTGCCCAACAGAATCATCCTTCCTGTCAGCCTGTGGAAGCTGGCAGCCCCCAAAGCTTTCAGTCTTCAAGTCCCTTCGACACATGAGACAGGTGAGTAGAGGAGGCGTGGTCGAAACTGAGAAGAGCCCAGGCCACTCTGCAGGACACCAATCAGTCCTCAGGTCTCACCTTCTTCCCCATTCATGGGCAGGGGCCCAAGTGGGTGTGTGACTGAGGGCACAGAGGAGAGCAGCCCGTCTTAGCAGGAGCAGCATTCCTTTAGGAACAGAATAGGCCTCTGGTGTGTTTGTGTGCATTCACGTGCATGTGTGCGTGTTCGTGTATGCACATGTGTGTAGAGACAGACCAGAGTGTCATCCTTCTGGGTGCTATTGATGTTGTATTTTGAGACAGTGTCCCTCACCGGTGTGGGACTTGTCCAGTGCACCCCAGGGATCTGCCTCCCAAGCCCTCCCTGCTGCAGGATGACAAGTCCGAGCCCCCATGCTTTGCCTGCCTTCTTAAATTTAAGTCCTGGAATGCAAACTCAAAAGTCCTCGTACTTTGAAGTTGGAAGCTGTCTGTCCAGCCCAGCATCTGTTTGTCTGTAAGGTTTCCTGAGGTCCTCCAACCTTGTCACTCTGGAACCTCCTGAAGGTGTCGAAAAAGCACTTACCTGTTTGTATGCAGGCTAGACCTTAAAGTAATGGTCAATCCTAGAATAAATTGGGCATAATCTACATGCCGACCTTAGCTGTTATTGGTATGTCTAGATGGTGGAATAGTAGCGTGAAAGAGTGAGCAGGCAACATGAAGCAGGGGGTACATCCACATGCCTCCCGGAGATGGAAATAGTCTCATGAGATTGAACATGTTTTGTTAGGTCAGATGAGAAGCGAGGGTTGCTCCAGGTGAAGGCACGCTGTCCCCTCTTCATACCGTTGTCTCTCTTTGGGATAGGGTCTCATGTATCCTAGGTGGGCTTTGAACTCACTCTATGGCTTACCAAGTGCTGGAATCATAGGCATGTGCACGCATGCCAGGTTTGCTTTTTTTTTTTTTAAAGCAGATGGTTATCTGCTTCTTTCTTTCTTCCTTCTTTTCTTTCTTCTTTCTCTCTTTCTTCTTTTAAACAACTTTTTTTAAAAAAATTATTTTATAAGTACACTATAGCTGTCTCAGACACACCAGAAGAGGGCATTGGATCCCATTACAGATGGTTGTGAGCCACCCTGTGGTTGCTGGGATTTGAACTCAGGACCTCTGGAAGAGTAATCAGTGCTCTTAGCTACCAAGCCATCTCTCCAATCCCAGGTTTACTTTTTGTACTATATTTCTTTTTTTTTTTAATCTAGAATTTTTAAATTTTATTTACTATTATTACTGTGTGTGGAGGTACCCACGCCACAGTGTACATGTGGAGGCCAGAGGCCAATTTTGCGGCGTCTCTCCTTCCTGCTTTATGTGAGTCAGTCTGGACACCCATCTCACATGGAAAATTTCTCTCCCAACCTGCTCAGCCATCTCTTTCACCTTTATTTTTTTTTTCAGTGAGTATTAACTTGATCAGCCAAGAATTATTTCTGTTTTGGAGACTGGGGAGTCTAGTGAGATGACCCCGGGGTAAAGGTGCTGGCAACCTTGAAGACCTAAATTCCATCCCCAGGCAAATGGATTGAGCCCCATGGTCTCAGCTTGGGAGACATCTGTTCTCCAGTGCTGAGCTGCCTTGGCTTTGCTAATCCTTCCTGAGGTTAACAGTAGCAGGGGTTGTGATTCCTGCTACAGATAGGAGTGCTCAGCATTGGGTTTCCCAGCCTCCATTTTTGATAATTTTGTTTTGTTTCAACCTCATGTTTGGCTCCTGACTGTCAGCGCTGCAGGAATTGCTGGGAGGGGGGCTGCTATTTGGGATTAAAAACAAAGATACAACAAACAGAAAGCAGGCCTGGTCCTGCCTTGGCCTCAGCGTCTGAGGAACCGTCGCTATAAAGAAGACCGTTGCAGCTGGCTTGGGCAAGTGCCAGGATGTGGGTGCGTCCTGGTGCTGGAGGCAGAGCCTTCTTTCTTCCTGGTGCCCATGTGAGCCGGACGTTCATTTCCAAGCACTCCAGCATGACAGCGTGTTAGGGAGGGTGAGGGCTGCAAAAGTTAGACACCAGGCTAACCTCAAACTCACAGAGACCTGCCTGCCTCTGCCTCCCCGGTGCTGGAATTAAAGGCGTGCGCCACCACTGCCCGCCTGGCTTGCTTCATACTTTTCATGGTGTATGGGGAGGTATGTTAGCAATGTAATACCTTTGAACCTGATGACTTTTTCTGTCCCCTGTCAGCCTCTAGCAGGTCACCAGTATCCCTAGAAAGAGAATTAATTTTCCCTTTGCTGACTGTGATCTTCTTTATTGTAAAGAGATTGTAGTCTCTGACTATGTGAGGCTAGATTAGCTCCTATAATATGCCTAAAGAACTACGTGCTGTGTTTCAGGTCTTGGGCGCCCCATCTTTCCGTATGTTGGCCTGGCATGTCCTCATGGGAAATCAGGTGATCTGGAAAAGCAGGGATGTGAACCTGGTTCATTCCGCATTTGAAGTCCTCCGGGTGAGAACCTTCCCCCGTGTGCTAAGGTTTGGCTTGGGGCAGACTATTAGGGGTATCACCAGTGCAGAGCCTCAGAAAGGCTTTTCTTTGCCTGGTGAAATGGCAGGCCTTGGCGCTCCCGTGGAAGGAACCCGTATCATCACTGTCGACAGCTACACTGTCTCCCCTTCCTCAATCTGAAACGCTTCTGAGAAGTTATCTGAGCAAGAACTAGCACTTGCTGATGCTACATGGCTGTTCTCAAGTTGGGCTGGTGGTGTAGCATCTCAGCATGGCCGCTGGCTGCCAGAACCCCACAGTGTCTCTCCCTGCAGCGAGCCTTTGAGTGGACAAGGAGACCGGAAGAGTCAGCACATGTCAGCATTGGTCTATGAGTGCCCCCCAGGGCCAGAATTGGGGTCATCTGGGGGGAGACTACATGTGGGTTGAGAGACCATGGACACAGAGGAGGGAGGCTGCGGGCCAGCTGCAGAGGGTGTACCTGTGCTGGGTTCTGAGCCGTCCTGTTGTCCACAGACCATGCTGCCTGTAGGCTGTGTCCGAATCATCCCTTACAGCAGCCAGTATGAGGAGGCCTATCGCTGCAACTTCCTGGGGCTCAGCCCTCCCGTGCCTATCCCTGCTCATGTTCTGGCCTCAGGTAAGTACCTTCTGTGAGACACATGCTGCCTGCTGATCTGAAAGACTCCCAGATCCAGCCCAGGGGTGCACCTGGATCCAAGTCACAGATTTTAGGGCAAGGCAGTACTATGCAGCTCCAGCTAGGGCGTACTGTCCCGAGCCCCTGGAGCTGTGCCTTCTGTTTGCAGTAGGACTAGTCTGTGCAGAGATGTTTGGCTGTAGAGTTCCCTTACCACTAGCTGCGTGTCTGTGTGGCCCCGAACCCTCGAGGCAGTCTCCATCTACGGCAGCGGTTCTCAATCTCCCTGATGCTGGGACCCTTTAATACAGTTCCTCATCTTGTGGTGACCACCCCCAACCATTAAATTACTTTTGTGGCTACTTCACAACTGTAATTTTGCTACTGAACTGTAATATAAGTATTTGTGTTTTCCAATGGTCGGAGGAGACCCCTGTATGAGGTTTGTTCAACCCCAAGGGAGTCGCAACCCCCAGCTTGAGAACCACCGATCTACAGGTTAGAGTAACAGTGAGACCATTCACAGAGGCTGCTTAGGATGGATTTCCATATGTCATGTTCTAGTTTAACTGAGACAGGAATTACTTTAACTCCATTACTGAATCAACTGCCAAAGGCATTAGCCTCTTTGCTCACCAGAGGCCTGTCCCTGACGTTTAAGCCTGGGCGGGCTTGCAGTGCGGCCCAGGGATACTTTACAAGCTAGCATGTGTTTTGTGGCTACAGAATTCGTAGTTGTCGTGGAGGTACACACGGCCACTCGCTCAAACCTCCACCCTGCTGGATGCGAGGACGACCAGTCCCTCAGCAAGTATGAGTTTGTGGTGACCAGTGGTAGTCCTGTGGCCGCAGACAGAGGTGGGTGCCATTGCTTTCCCCATCCGTCAGGGCGGGGAGGAGGTCCCCAAGACCTCCTCCTCACCCAGCGTTCGTATCCCCAGTTGGGCCCACCATCCTGAATAAGATTGAAGCAGCTCTGACCAACCAGAACCTGTCTGTGGATGTGGTGGACCAGTGCCTCATCTGTCTCAAGGAGGAGTGGATGAAGTAGGCCCGGCCTTGCCTTGACAGCTTCCCCAGCTGTGTGGGGGGGTGGGAGGGGTAGGAAGGAGGGTGGGTAGGGGGTGGGAGGGGTAGGAAGGAGAGGGGGTGGGGGGGTGGGAGGGGTGGGCAGCTCTCTACAGCAGTGGTTTTTCATGTCAAAAGCAAAGTGTGTTAAAAGAGGCCAGGCATCAGGTAATGGTGCACGCTTTTAATCCCAGGACTCAGGAGGCAGAAGCATGTGAGTATCTGAGCTCGAGGCCAGCCTGGTGTACACAGAGAGAGAGAGTTAGTTCCAGAACTGCACAGAGAAACCCTGTCTGGAAAAAATAAAACAAAAAAGAGACCAGGCTGTGGCCTGTGGGAGCTCATGAGAGTGGCGTTAAGGATAGGGTTCAGACACCAGCCCTGCTGCTGAGTTTGCTGACGTGGGAAGTGATCCACGATCTCCTTCCTGCCCTGGACCCTGTGTCCTGGGAAGGGGTTGCAGCTACTGAGATTCGATGCTGGTGTGTGAAAGAGCCTCTGAACAGGAGCTGTTCCTGTATTCCTTCATTCCCTTTTGGTTTTGGAGGAGTGGAGGGTGCTAGGTGGCCGACCTAGGCACCTGCTCAGTCGGGTGCAGCCCGGGTAGCCACCCTTACAGCTTTATAAAAGAAAGTCACTTGTTGCCTTATGCCTTGAGTCTTAGGAATCTTTCATCAAATTAATTGAACTAGTTGAACATTTTCCTGGTTTCAAATAACGTAGTGAAACCTCAGGAGCAGAATTCATGAGTTTGTCTCTTCTTTTTCGAGAGGGATTTCCCCTCCCTGTCTTAGCCGGGCAGGGCAGGCGTTGAACTTCCCTGGGTTTGAGGCATCCCCCACCCTCCCAACCTCCCACCCCCACCCCAAGACTGCAGCAGTCCATTTCCTTTTGCCATGGTGGTGGCCTGGCCATCCTCAGCTCAACTTGCAGCAGCTGCAGCGGGGCCTGCAGAGCTCTCCCTGGCCCGGAAGTCGGGCTGCCGGGGGAGAGCTTGACTAGGCTGCGGGTCTGAGTGTTCGTCTTTGTTCTCCGCAGCAAAGTGAAAGTCCTGTTTAAATTCACCAAGGTGGACAGTCGCCCCAAGGAGGACACGCAGAAGCTCCTGAGTGTCCTAGGCGCATCAGAGGAGGACAACGTTAAGCTGCTGAAGTTCTGGATGACGGGCCTGAGCAAAACTTACAAGTCCCATCTCATGTCCACAGTCCGAAGCCCCACAGCTGCGGCGGAGTCACGGAACTGACGCCGAGAACACCTTCTGGAAGGGGGCGTACAGACCAGCTCTGTGGGAAAGACTGCCCTTGGGTTTCTGACTGCTGGGGTGAGGCCCTGTTGGGGACACAGAGACAGTGGTCCCTCGGCATCAAACTGTCAGATGTGTTCTGTGTCTCTTGAGGACAAAGACTGGGAACTGAGTCCATCAGCCCGCCCCTGAGGTTCTGTTGTTGCAGGGTGTCATCGTGGGGTTAGGACAGCACCTTCCCACCATGGAAGACAGCAAGCATCCTGGATCATTTGTCTTTGGACTGATGACTTCATTGTCATGTGCACACCCCTGGCCTCTGCTCAGCTTACAGATACATCAAAACCATGGCTGTTTTGTTTGGTTTTGGTTTTGTTTTTTCAATTTTAGTTTTTGAGTTGGGGTCTTACTCTGTATTGTATCCCAGTTTAGAACTCACGGTGTGGCCTATGCTACTTCCAGACTTGTAGCAATCCTCCTGCCTCAGCATCCCAAGTGCTGGGATTACAGAACTGAGCCATCAGAACATTACGTTGCTTTCTTCTCTGTTGCTGCTACAGCATTAACCAGCGACTGTAGACTGTGATGGTGCTAAGACAGACCGTCTCTTGCCGTTGCAGTTTAATAAGGACGCAGCTTGGAAAGATTTCCTGAAAGCTTTCCCAATATGTTTTTATAATATTTTTGGTGTTTGTTTATATTTAACATGAAGACTACGTTTTATGTGTCTTAGTCTCTGTACAGTTGCAAGAATGTTGAAACACAATAAATCTGTATTTTTGTAAACTGCTGACTACATGTTTTATGTTGGATACTGTGAGGATTTGCATATGCTCTGCCCAGGGAATGGCACTATTAGAAGGTGCGGTACTGTTGGAGTAGTTGTGGCCTTGTTGGAGTAGGTGTGTCACTATGGTTGTGGGCTTTAAGACCCTCCTCCTACCTGCCTGGAAGCAAGTATTCTGCTAGCAGCCTTCGGATGAAGATGAGGACCTCTCAGCTCCTGCTGCACCATGTCTTCCTGGATGCTGCCATGTTCCCACCTTGATGATAATAGACTGAATATCTGAACCTGTAAGCCAGCCCCAATTAAATGTTGTCCTTATGAGAGTTGCCTTGGTCATGGTGTCTGTTCACAGCATTAAAATCCTAAGATAGAAGTTGGTACCAGGGACTGGGGCATTGCTGTGATAGGCCTGACTATGCTTTTGTTTGGAAGAATGTGAATTTTGGGACTTTAGATTGGGAAAGCCGTGGCATGCTTTAAGTGGGGCTTAATGGGCCAGCCCAGTAGGAATATGGAAGACAGTGGTGCCGAGGGTCATTTGAACTGTGTAGGCCTGATGGCCCAAGAGGTTTCAGTGGAGAACTTTATATGTGGCCAAAAGACTGTTTTTGTGATGTTTTGGTGAAGAACATGGCTGCTTTTTGCCATTGTCTGAAAGACTGCCTATGGCTAAGGTAAAGAGATTTATATTAGTTGTATTGACAAAGGAAGTCTCAAAAGCCCAACAGAGACTTTGTTCTCTGGTTAAGTCTGATGAAGAGCATTTTGAACAAACATAGCAAGCTAAGAAAGGAAAAAAATACAAAATGGATAGTTTGAGAATTAAAGGGACACCAGGAAGTGAAATGGAGCTGAATCCTGTGTTCAAGGATATTAAATTGAATTAACGGAGTAGTGACCTTGGGGCAAGATTCCATCCAGCTAAATTTAGGTCCAGGCATGGTAGTCCAAGCCTTTAATCCTCGGAGGCAAAGACAAGCAGATCTCTGAGTTAAAGGCCAACCTAGAACAGAACAAGTTCTAGCTAGGTGAAGAAAAACTTTAATTCAGGCTTGGTGGACCACTCCTATAATCCCAGAATTTAGGAGACAGGCATGCAGATTTCTGAGTTCAAAGTCAGTCTATGGAGCAAGTTCTAGGACAGCCAAGCTTAGGCAGTGAAGGAATTGGAAAACAAAGCTGGTGATAAAGTAATAGAACAAGGGAGCTATGTTCCAGCCCCCAGAGCTAAGGAATTAGTGGTGATTAAGAAGAGACCAGCATCACTGAGGTGAAATCTGATATGATGCCCTTGGAGTTACGGGATTAATTCCTCTTCTTGCCTTTGCTTTCTGGCTATTGGTGGGTATTTTGCTCAGCCACCATAAGGCACTCCCTTGACACAGGACCAATTAATATGTTCATGGACTGAAACCTCCAAAACTATGGACATAATAAAGCTGAATCTAATTTGTGGTAAGTTAACATTAAAACCAACCCTGACTCGAAGCAGATAACCCAAATGGCTTTTCTAAATTTCTCTATTTGTAAGTTTTACAATTTGATGTCGAGGATTAAACCTCAATTAGACCCCAGTGGATCTCTGCCAAACTTATTACTTTCTTAAAAGTTTTTTTTTGAGATTTATATTTTTTGGGTATGAGTGTTTTCTTTGTGGGTATATCTGTACATCATGTGTGTACGGTTCCCAAGGAGGTCAGAAGAGGGTATCAGAGAACCTAGAACGTGAGTTAAAAATGACTGTGATCTACTATGTATGTGCTGGGAATTGAATCTGGGTCCTCTAAAAGCATGGGATTTAAGTCCAATTACTGAGCTATTGGTTACTGTGGAGGTAAGGGTTACTGCTGTGCTCTTAGGGCAATTGCATCCTGCTGGTCACTGTGGTTCACTGGTGCCATCGTTGGAGAGGCCTATTGATTGTCTCCCTCCTTTAGAAGCTTGCATGGTGTCTTCCAGTACCATGAAAGCTAGTCCTCAGGAGAAAACATTCAGGTTAGGTCTAGCTCAGGGGTCACTGGACCCTGTTTCTGAAGTGCATTGTGCTTTCAGTAATAAGGACTTACCTTCTGCCCCTGGAGGGTAACCAAGGGCAATACCAGTAGACCGTATGTCCTTAGAAGTCTCACAGACAGCCCTGGCCAACAGCTCAAAATCTGCTTTTCATGCCTGGTATATTTTTTAAAGGTGATCTTTGGCTCTTAGAGGGAGCACCGTCAGCCCTTATGACACAAATTTATTTAGTAAAACTATATAGGTATATTTATACACTGAATTCTGTACATCATAGCTATATTATGTTCATTATAGTTCTTTTTTAAAGTTTTTTGTTTGTTTGTTTGAGGCAAGGTTTCTCTGTGTAACCCTGTCTGTCCTGGAACTCATTCTGCAAACCAGGCTGGCCTTGAACTCAGAGATCTGCCTGCCTCTGCCTCTGCCTCTGGAGTGCTGGAATTAAAGGCACGGGCCACCACTCCTGGCCCTAGTGTTTTGTTTTGTTTTCTAAGATAAATAGTTAATAGTGTGATTCTGTGTGGCTTTGTCAGATGTCCTTGTTATTTCTTTTACCTTTTTACTGATTCTTTGTGAGTTTTACATCATGTACCCTAATCCCACTCATCTCCCAGTCCCTCCATATCTGCCCTCCACCTTTGCAACCTCCCCTCACACCCAAAAGAAAATAAAAATAAAACCAAACCCCGTCTCAACGTGGAAACTGTAGTGTGTCACAGTGTGTCCCACAGTAAACCCTTTGTCCACACAGCTTTACTTGCAAACGTTCACTTCAGTGAGTCTTTGGTCTGGTTCAGGGCCTCTGGCTTCTGCTATACCATCAATACTGGATCCTTCTCTTGGATATCCTTCAGTTGCCCTGAGTCACGGAGATCCTACAGCTTTGGTTCTGCGGGACTGGCTCCTTCACACACTTCTGCAGGTCATAACAGAGGGTGTAGATGTTGAGGTCAGCCAACTCAAATCCTGGATCTGGGCCTGGGTGGTAGCTGAGTTGATCAGCCTGTCTGGTCAGTTCTCCCTGCCCAAGCCCCTGCAGGGAGGAAGGGCAGCTCTTCTGTGCTACCCAGGTGAGGGGTGGAGCCAGTTCTCCCACACTCACAACATCAGCACCAAGCTTAGAGCAGTTCTCAGACACCAACATGGCCCCAGGTGGCGGCCCAGACCAGGTACATCTATATGGCCATTGTGGGGACATGGGCCACGGACATCAGGGTCAGAGACCCAGACATGGTTCTTGACTGCAGCACACACCTCACTATGGCCTTAGGTGGCAGTGCAGGCTGCTCCTGATGTGCTACTGCCTAGCTTCACAGTGCACAAACTGCTCCACTTCTCTCTCCGTCTCTCCACACATCCTGCTCAGCACAGTCACATCCACCATGTCACATGGCAGCGCACAGGCCTCTGGGGATCTTCCACTCTCTCCTTGTTATTTTGCCCACCTCCTTCCTCCTCCTTCTCCTCCCTCCTCCTCCTTCTCCTCCTCTTCCTCCTCCTCCTGTATTTACCTCTCTCTCCCTTTCCTAAGGAGCCCATGCTTTTCCCATTTCTTCTATCAGATCTCGTGGATCTTGCCACTCCCCTTTTCTCTCCTCTTTCCCCCTCTCTAAGGACTCCCCTTACCCTGATGAGATTACTTGTACTCCCCTCCCCATTGGTCCCCAATCCCCCTGTTCTGGTAATGATCCTGATTTACTTTCTTAGCTTCTGCAGTTACTGTAGCTATTTTTTATAAATTTTTGAAACTTTTTTTTGTTGTGGTAACACATAATTCTGTAAAATAAAGGTACCATTTAGTGACATTATATTCACAGTATCATATTTTTTTGGTCTATTTACTATTTTGTCTTTTTTGGTGGGCAAATATATTTTAGTCCATCATTTTAATTTCTGAATTTTTAATAATTTTCTAAGGGTTTTTGTGATTGTTTCAGGGATTGTATAGTATATACACTTAATTTATGACCTCATTCAGATTACTATTGACTGTTTTGTTTTGGTTTTTTAAAGATTTTATTTATTTTATGTATGCAAGTACACTGTCGCTGTCTTCAGACACACCAAAAGAGGGCATTACATATGGTTGTGAGCCACCATGTGGTTGTTGGGAATTGAACTCAGGACCTCTGGAAGAGCAACCAGTGCTCTTAACCACTGAGCCATCTCTCCAGCCTAGACTGCTATGTTTTGGGTACAGTTTGAGCTTGTCCTCATGTGCTGAGACTTTCATCCTCTGTGTGATGAAAGTGATGGACGTTTAAGAGGCAGGTCATAGTAAGTGATCTTAACTGGCCCATTTAAAAAAATTTTATTACATTTTAATTGTGTGTGTGTGTGTTTGTTTGTGTAGATGTAGATACCTGTGCTCAACAGCACATATGAAGGTCAGAGGGACAACCTGTAAGAGTTGGTTTTCTCTTCCACCATGTGGGTTTTTTGGATCAGATGTCAGGAGGATAGCAGGTGCTGTGCCATCCGTCTGGCTGGCCCTCTTGCTGACTTCTTTATGGGTTGCTGGCTTGATCTCTCTCCTCCACAGGATCCTACCATGATGCCATCTACCACCAGGTGTCAACAGGCAGAAGCACTGGCACCGTGGTGTTTGGACCTTTAGATTCTGAAACTGTGAGCTAAGATTACTCTGTTAAACATCCACCTAGTGTTCATTAGTGAGAGAAAGTGCACTAGTCCCCTGGCTGTCGTCCTGGTGGAGTGACTCCACCTCTTCCTCTGCAGACTGTAATTGTCACAAACATTACAGCGCTACAGTTCAATCCAACTGTACATGGTATTGCAAATAGTTTATAGAAAGTAAGAAAATGCACATATATGCTTTTATGAAGTCTTTAAAAAATTTTATATTCTGCCTGTGCTCTGTGTGTGTGTAGTTTATACTACTTGTAAGAATGGGTTATCTTCTACCATGTGGGGTTTGAGGACTGAACTCAGGTGGTCCAACTTGGTGGTAGGGGTCTTAAACTTCGGAGGCATCTTACCAGGTCCTACAGATTTTTAACTGAATGTCATTTTTAGATCCCATGTCATCCAGTGGCTGTCACTGTTTCCATTGGTGCATCTTGTACAGGTTTGCTATCAATAAATCACTTGGATTTTTAATTTTTTCTCTTTTCTTCTCTTTTCTTTTCCTCTCTTTGTTGTTGTTGTTGTTGTTTTGTAACAGGGCTTCTTGTGTAGTCTAGGCTGCCTTGGAACTCACTCTGTAGACCAGGCTGGCCTCCTACTTACAGAGATCCCCCTGCCTCTGCCTCCTGAGTGCTGGGATTAAAGGTGTACACCACCACTGCCTAACTTTTCTTTTGATTCTTTTCTTCTTTCTTTTAGTTGTCGTATATTTACATTTTTTAAAACATTTTGTGTACAAGTGTGTGTACACAAAATTAGGCCGCGTGTGTGTCCTCTCTGTGTGACCCTTGGCTGGCCTGGAATTCACCATGTACACCACGGTGGCTTTGAGCTCATAGAGATCCACCTGCTTTACTTTTTGAGGCAAGGTTTCTCTGTGTAGCCCTGTCTGTCCTGGAACTCACTCTGTAGACCAGGCTGGCCTTCTGAGTTCCAGAATTAAAGATGCGTGTCTGGCTATTTATTCTTTTAAAACTTCAAACATTCATACAAAGTATCGTGAACCTGTCCATCCGCCATTACCACCCCCTTCCTGATGCCCTCTGACCCCATCAGCCTTCATGGCCTTCTTTGGTTACTAATAACCGTGAGTCCAACTAGTGCTGCCCATGTGGACATCTAGATGGAGCCGTACAATGGGCACGGGCAGTCTCCCTCCCTCAATAACATTAACTGTAAATAGCTCCTCCTTCATGGGCGGAGCCTTTGGTCCTCTTCCCCTTTCAAGCTGGAGACTTGATCTTATGCAGACCCACAGGTGCTATGAGTTAACATGTACAACAACCATGCCATGCCCGAAGTCACATATGACAGCTCTCTACCTCATCTGTCAGGTCTTACACTCTTTCTACCCATTCTCCTAAGGTATTCCCTAATCCTTGGATAGGAAGGGACTACTACACATGAACCATTCACAGCTGAACACTCTGTTTCTTAACGGTCAACCCTTTGACCAGATCAGTCTCCGTTAACTGCTGCCCACTTCAAAAAGTGGGTGCGAGCTTGAAACATAAATCTATGAGTATAACCGTAAATGTTTAGAAGGCATTTATCACAACAATGGTAGGTTCCTAGGTCAGTCATGGGTTGACAAAGCTTACTGTACCAGGTGTGAAGTCCCTCTTGTGGAACAGGCCTTATAGCCAATAAGAAAGAGCGTGGTTATTCCCATAACCACCAAGACACCCCTGAAGCACATCTTCCCAGGCATGTCCGTATTGCAGCACGCAGGGTGGAGTGCTGAGTGAGACTGCTGTTATCTTCTCCCTCAGCAGGCTGCATAGCACTTCTCTTGAAAACCTGGCTCTTTCCCGCTTTCCTATGTGTGTGGGTGTTTCCCCTGCATGTGTGCTTGTGCATGTGTGCTCGGCTGCTCCCTACAGTGGCTGCTGGATCCCCTGGAGCTGCAGTTGTGGGTTATGGTGAGCTGCTGTGTACATGCTAGGAACTGAGTTCAGGTACTCTGGAAGAGCAGTGGTGCTCTTGACCCCACGTCATTCCTCCAGATCCTGGTCTTTTTTAAACAGTTTTTTTGTTCTTGAGAACTGCAGCAGAGTCTGCTTCTGCCCTTGGGGTATGTAGGCGCCATTGCACACAGGGCTGGACTGGAAGGAATGGAGCAAGCCGGCTGGGTGGGCAGGACAGGAAGTGAGCACAAGATAAATTGCCTTGCCCCGAAACAGTTTTCAGTGAAACAGCTCTCTTATTGGGGGTGCACAAGGGCTATATAAACCTTGGGAGTGGGTAGGGGTTTAGGGGTGAGTGTATATCATTGGCCCGGCGTGAGGTGCTGAGAATGCTTCAACTGCATGAGGAGGAATTCCAGGGGCTTGCTGGCCATGTCCTTATAGGGGGACAGGAAGCGTAATCTGTCATTGGGCCATCAGGCTACTTGATTACTTCAAGGATGATGGAGGTGGGGGTTTGTGAGGCTTCTGTGTGCTGGGACTTGCAAGCCCAGAGCAAGGAGGAAGTCATCCTAAGTCCTGCTGGTCTCAGGATGAGATCTCCAGGGTTCAGAGACGTCTTGACTTCACTCTTGCTCTTTGCTGGCTCCCCCAGTCCCACAGTTTTCCAGCTCCACAGAGAAATTTATATGTGAGCTTTCTATCTGTCACCTGATCCCTCCCAATCCTCTTCCAACTCTTCACTTGTCCCCTGCCCCCAAATTCAGGATCTCTCCTTTAATATTTTTGCATGTACTTACATATGTATGTAATATATTTGTGTACGTGTGTTTAAGTAATCTACTGAGTCTATTTAACTTTGCTCATATGTACATATGGCCAAGGCCCAGCTACTTGGGACTGAATAACCTATATGGGAGCTTGTTTCTGGAGGAAACCAACTGTCTCCTTCTTGGTAGACACTGCCCTGTAGCTTCTGAAGACCTGTAGCTTCATTGTTTGTCAACTGGTATTGTCATTATGTTGGTCTCGTTCAGGCAACGGCTGAGAGTGCATGAGTGTGTTTCCTCTGGGGCACACTCACTAACACTGGGAGTCCTGAGCCTCTGCCTCATACAGTCTTTCCTGTATCTCTTCTTAGCCTTAGGTGCAGGGTTACAATGCAGGTTTATCAGTTGAGGTTGAGCAAAAGTACCTGCGGCCAAACCTCATGAGCTGGTATCCACCCCACAGACACGAATTCTCGGCATCAGTTGTGGAATTCTAATTGTCTTCATCTGTTGAAAAAAAGTTCTTTGATAAGGGGTGGAAGCTGAACTTATCTGTGGATATAACTTTAGAAAACAAATTATTTTGGCCTAGGAAATTAGCATTAAATAGGTTCTTCCTGCAGGCCTATGACCTATCCATTCCCAGGTAATTGGCTATATTTATAGTACCATTCATAAATACTTCCTGTAGACCGCACAAATCCACAAACAACATGGTAATTGAAGAAAATACCAAAGCAAATCCCATTAAAATCAGGACAAGGCATCCCACTATCCCCATTTCTTTTCAATATAATTCTGAAACTCTAGCTAGAGCAGACGGGTAAGGGAAGGAAATTTAAAGGGAAACGCATAGGAAAAGAAGTCAAATGAAAGTACATGTCTTTCATCCCAGCGCTCGAAGGCAGAGGCAGGCGGATCTCTGAGTCCAAGGCCAGCTTGGTCTACTGATGAGCGCACATTCCCCAAGACCTTATTGTCGGTTTGGGCAGGGTGTGCAACAGGTAGCTTAGCTCCTGGCTGGGGGCGGGCCCCGCAAGGGGGCGTGGCACACCCGGGGTTGGGGGCGGGCTAGCGCGCTGGGCGCGCAAGCGCTCGGTGCTACGCTGACCTTTGAGGTGGCGGCCATGGGGCGTTCGAGTTGGCGGTTGGTGTTCGCGGCTGGCGCGGGTCTCGCGCTGGCCCTAGAGGCACTGCCGTGGCTGATGCGTTGGCTGCTGGCTGGACGGCGGCCACGGCGCGAGGTGCTCTTCTTCCCCTCACAGGTGACCTGCACCGAGGCTTTACTGCAGTCCCCAGGGTTGCCCCCCGGGCCCTCCTCGGGCTGCCCGTGCAGCCTCCCACACTGCGAGAGTTCACTGAGCCGCCTGCTGCGTGCGCTGTTGGCCGCCCGCTCCAGCCTGGAGCTCTGCCTCTTCGCCTTCTCCAGCCCGCAGCTGGGGCGTGCAGTGCAGCTGCTGCACCAGCGCGGGGTGCGCGTGCGGGTCATCACCGACTGCGACTACATGGCCCTCAACGGCTCTCAGATCGGCCTGCTGCGCAAGGCAGGTAAACCGCCGCGGGTGCACACCCGGCCGAGGGGCCGAGGACTTATTTGATGCCCCTGCTGACTTTGTCCAGAGCAGGTAGCATTTCTGGGAGAAGGTGGAGGCAGGCAGGCAGAGATGAGCCGGCCAACGAGCCAAGGTTCATAGTCTGTTATATTCCATGTCCATGCTCCCCATGAGAGTAAGGTGTGTGGGAATTCCCACCAGTTTCCAGGCTCTGGTCTTGACCTTAGAGGCGTGTTTAGACTCAATGTCTGTGATTGTTCTAGGCTGAGATGGCTGACAGAAGTGAAGACTTGAGAATAAAACAAGTCAGTTTGAACCCAGCCAACACTGAGAAACCCTTAGCTGCTGTGTGACCACAGACAGGGGAGTAGGTGTGACAATGTTGATTAGTGAGTTTCCCACTAGGCTCTGTGATGATTGGAAAATGGTGAACACTTGCTTCTCAGCCCTCACCTCTGGCCCACAGGCATGTCTGGCCAGTCTGCAGCTCTGCCCAGGCAGCAGGGGTGATCTCTCCTCCCTAATCCTGTGGCCCTTGGTTGTCTTCCTTCAAGTGGTTGGTACTGCAGGAACGCAAACTTTGACTGCTAGATCCCTCCATTAGCCAAGAGTCAGTGTCCCCAACCCCCCATGCACAAGCTGCGTAGCCCAATCATTGTGCCCACAGTGGCTGGCAGGTTTGGGGAGCCCTTGTGAAACAGGTAGGCTTTGTAGTGCTCTTGAGGCATTTTTTTGCACAGAGCTTGTCTTCCCACTTCCTGTGGATGGCGTAGTCTTTGGAGAGCAGGTCTGCTTCCAGACAGTTCCTAGGGAAGGAAGAGCTCTACAGCACCAGCCTGCTGTGCATCACCCATGTGAGCAGAGCGGAAGCACCCTGTCAGTCTGACAGCTACCCCTCTGCCCCCTTACTGGCAGTCACAAAGTGATCTTCAACCAGGTTATCATTTTGGTGGTGGACGAGCAGGTATCAGGCATGGATAATGTCACTGTATTTAGATTTTTGGAGAGTCACAAAACCTCAGATTTGGAAAGAATCAATATGCCATCACAGATGGAACTTCCACTGATGTTCTGGCCACAACTGGCTGAGTTCCAGATTGTTCCATCAATTGCACCATTTGCCACTTTTTGGTACAACCAGGTATTTGTGGGGAAACACATAAATCAGAAGGGTCTGGAAGACTACATAAGGATCATGTAGTGAGTGAGTGGCTAGGATAGCTGCACAGAGGCATTGCAACTGCTGGAGAGGCATCAGGAAGGTACAGCAAGCATGGAGTGCCCAAGTCAGGAACAAGCTGCTGAGGTCCTCTGGCCTGAGGTGAGCTGCAGTGTGGTGGGTGTTGCCAGGCTTTGCTGTGACAACAGAAGATGGGTGGAGTAAAGGAAAGGCCAGAGATCACTTATAGCATGTACAGGACCTGGGTTTCACCCCAGCATCCCTGCCAAAGTACTCACCCTCAAAAGGAAGAAGCCGAAGCTAGAACTTTGGTGGGGACAGCAGGTTTGGATGTGGTACGGTTCTTTCCTTTCAGCGAGTGAGGCACTCTGGGAGGTGGTGATTCAAGTCAGCCCCCCAAAGCCAGTGTGCACCCCTTTCCTGTCTAGGCTTCTGCTCTTCAGCTTATCCATTCCAGTGAGTGAGTGAGTGACAAGAAAGGCAAAGATGTCAAACACCTGACTCCTCCCCCTGCAGGATTTTGAGGTAGTATTTAGACTTTAGGCTTAGTGGGGCTGGTATGGGTTCCCCAAAGGTGCGCTGCTCCCAGAGGAGTATTTGCTATCCAGACCTTGCTGTGTGCGGACCTGTATGACAGACTTGGATTTTCTCTATAATCTTAGTACCACCCTGGGACAGCTCCTGGGTGTCCTTATCTCCATTAGGACATCAGAAGGCTTGGGGATAGCTGCACCTGGGTGGGTGAAATAAAGGCTGCCTTGGCTCCACAGGTATACAGGTACGGCATGACCAGGACCTAGGCTACATGCACCATAAGTTTGCCATCATTGACAAGAAGGTGCTCATCACTGGCTCCCTCAATTGGACCACACAGGCCATCCAGAACAACCGCGAGAACGTTCTGATTATGGAGGACACCGAGTATGTGCGGCTGTTCCTGGAGGAGTTTGAGCACATCTGGGAAGAATTTGACCCCACCAAGTACAGCTTTTTCCCCCAAAAGCAGTGAGGGCACTGACTATACTTTGGCTTGCCCAGTCTTCCAGCTTGTTCTTGTGACGTTCCCTCCTGCTTTGCACGAGCCTTTCCTGGCTGGCTGGGGAGCAGCTGATAGTCTTCCTGTGCATGCATCCCACCAGAAGTTAGGAAGGAGGTGACAGTGTTGGACAGTGCTGTAGGTCATCCTAGTAGTTGCCTAGATAGGCAGCATCCTCTTCTGGGCATCATTAGACATGCCTCCTAGCATCCTGACGGTCAGCAGCTGGTATCGGCTCCCGCAGTGTTCAGTCACCGTGAGCACTGGCAGCTGGCCATGCCTGCAGCCCTTCCAGGCTTTCCTCTTGCTTTTCCACACCCCTCACATTTAGAGCAATACCGTGGACTTAGGAGTGACCTCCTCACCTCTAGCACCTGTGGTGGACTCAGTGGATTTACTCATGACTTTTTGCTCAGTAATGGCTCAGAAGTTGATGACAAAGGGAATACTGGAGGTAAGCAGATTGCCCAGGCTGTTACTTCAGCTCTGGTGGGCATTTACAGGAGTCGGAGGAACAGCTTCTCACATGCATCTGTGACATGCTTCCACTTATTATTTTTTGTATTCAAGTAGGTCAAGCGACTTGAGCTACAGTTTTGTCACTGTTCATACTTGTGTGCATGACAAGCTCCATGTGGCTCCCTAGTCTGTCTGAGTGGATGAAGTATCCTTTAGCTTAACAGCAGATACTACAAAATGCATGTTTTCTAACTTCAAAAAAATTTTTTTTCCGGGGGAGGAGGTGAGGAGGGCCTCACTTGTGTAGCGTTGGATGGCCTGGAACTCACTATGTGACCAGGCTGGTCTTCAGTTCAGAGATCTTCTGCCTGGGTTTGCCTCAAGCACTGGGATTAAAGGTGTGCACTACCAGTGCCCAGCTGTTTTCACACTCTGTAATGTTCCTTTTACTTAGTGTTAGACAAGTAAACTTGATGTTGATTTTCCAAAAGATTTAACAGAAACTGTAAAGTATAATATACTCAAAATTAGTTATGTTGGATAAGTTGCTACCCCTTTGAAGCCTGTGGATTCTTGTTTGTACTCTTAAGAGGAAGGAGTGTGTATGTGTGTGTATGTGTAAGTAAGATCACAAAATGTCCCTTGAATAACAGTGTCCTTGAGGACCCTTAACTTCTGGCATATTTCAATAAATATTTTCAAGTATGAACCTTAGCCTGCTGCATTCAAATATGGTTACTTTCAGTAGAGTAGCTTTGTTATCTACAGAAATGTGTCAAGACCTATGAAGTAACATTACTTCATATATTTATCTTTTTGTTGTTTGAGATCATCTCATTGTGTAGACCAGGCTGGTCTCAAACTCATTATGGCCCTAACTTGACCATATACTGACCTTATACTCCTGCCCCTACACTTTAGCACTGGGGTTACTGTATGTACCATTGCACCCCCTTTTGGGAGCTGTGAGGGGTAAAGTTCATGTGGACTTCCATCCTACTTGACTCAGCATCATTAAGATGATTTCCCTTAACAAATGGTATTAAAACCTTTGCTGAAAATCAACTGACCATTAATTTTAATGGTCTGTGTCTGGACTGTGCATTGTCTCACTGTGGTAATGCCAGCAGCTGTCTAGATGAGTTGTTTTGAGAACTGACAATACAAACTCTGTTTCCAACACATTTTTAGCCTCTTACATCCTGTGTAAATCTTAAAATGACTACATCAATTCATCAATTATCACTGGCAAAAATTAAAAGGTGTCTAGGACTTTGATAGGTATTATGTTGACTCTGTAGACCATCTTGAATGTTCTGTTCCTGGGCATATATATCTGGCTTTATCTTTAATTTCTCAATCCCTGTAGTTTTTTTTGTTGTTTACTCAAAAGTTTATTGGGCAGCTAGAGATCCAAAGGCGTGTAAACATTAAGAAGATGGGGCATGTACACTCATAAAGAGCAGCTATGTTCTTGAATCACAAGAGTATAAGAAAAAACCTTAGGAAGATAAGAGATTGTGTCTAGCCTGAGCGGTATGGCTGGCCTACCAGGAGGGGGGATTAGGATTAAAGTCGAAGCTGGAGGTCTGGATTGTCAATGGTACCCACTGTGAACTGCATCTTTACCCCTTCCCTTTCTTTCCATTTTTGGGTCTAATGTTCCAGCAGTGTCCATAGCTGTTCAGTACACTTTCTTGCATTTTCTCTTAGTTTTCTACAGAATTAGGCCTTTTTTGGTGTTTTACAGTTTGTTTTGCTTTGCTTTCCCTTTCTGTCTTTTGAAGGATTTTTGACCTTTTAATCTTGGTGTTGATGGTCCTAAATATTTTCCATCTGGTTTGACTTTTGTTCACTTGGCAGGAGTTATCTCACAGCAGTGTTTGTAGTTTTGAGTATGATTTATTACTCATGTTACTGTAAATGGAATTATTTAATCTGTTTCAGTCTTCAGAACAACTATGTGGAAATACAACTGAGCCTTGTATCCTAACTTGCTAAAGTTAGTAGTGTTAATTGAATGAAAGAGTGAAAAAAAAAAAGGGCATGCCTAAAGTATGGAGGAGAAGCAGGCCAAGAATGGCCTATGGACTAACCAGGGCCACTCGGAGAGAGCGAGCTCTTGAACCAAGACAGGTGGTGTGGGCCGAGGCCAAACATCCACGTAGCCAAAATGGCTGAATCAAATAGGATCAGGCTTCAGGAAGCAAAGTGTGGAATCCAGCTCCGGGAAGGACGAGTTTGGGGTAGGGGGCGGGGTGAGAAGAGCTGGGAGGAGCCACAGGTCCTGAGGGATGCTGGGAGAGCTAGCCAACCTCCACTTTGATACGTTAATGTGCTCCTCAGCCATTTGTCCCGGGTTTCTGAGGCCTACCTAACACTAACAGCAGGCAGACCTCATTTAAAAGGAACAGTTTTATTTTGTTCCCTTTTCAATCAGTGCCTCTTTCTCACTGAACAACTTTAGCTAGATCCTTTGTACCATACTGAATGGAACGGTCAGTCTTTCATCACTGAGTGTGGTAAGTTGAGTGGGAAGGGTGATTCTTTTTCTTTTCATGGTTTTTGATTTTTTTTTGAACAATTTTGAAACAATTTTAACCATAAAAGACTACTACTGTTCAGCTGTTTATTGCACTCATAGCTTTCAAGAAAATGTGCTAAAACACTCTGACCCCTTCCTCCCTCTCCCTCTCCCTCAACCCCTACACGTTCCCGGCCGGTCTCTTCCCTCCCCCACCTTCCTCCTAAAAAAGAAAAGAAAAGAAACTGCTAAAACTGCAGATCATATCAGGTCAGTTCCCCAAAGCTTTTCTTTTTTTGTGTACATTTGTTTATAATAGTTTTTAATAGACAAAAAGCTATTGAAAAGTCCTAAACATCTCATTAACATACTAAAAGTATTTATTCTTTTGTCTTTTTATATCTTTTTGTTTTGCTGTTTTATAAACTACTTAAGTTGATTTCTAATTAGTAGAAACAATTCTTGTATTTCAAGTCAGTTCCACGTACTTTATTATAAGGTTTGTGACAATATTGAAAAACTCAGTTACTATCTTACCTTTTGGGAGGCTATGGGGACAGACAGGGTTTTGCTGTGTAACCCAGGTTAACCTCAAACTGAATCCTCTCACCTAAGCCACTCTTGGGCTGGAATCACCAGGTTGGCAGATATTATGTCTGGTCTAGTTTATTATTCTAAACTTAATGAACAAAAAATGAAATAGAACCATCAAGGATATACCACAGTTAGAACTGTTTTGTTATTTTGGGTTGTCTATTTTAGGTCATGATGCTTTGAAACAAAACAAAAAATGAGACAGAATTATAATCACAAGTAAATCCATGAAGGACAGGCCGGATACAGTGGTGCACACTAGTACTCAATGATGAGCCAGTTTGAGCTACAGATTCAGGGATCATGTTGTAGTGGCTCTGCCTAGCATGCTAGAGGCCCTGGGCTCCAGCTCCAACACCAGCACCACAAAATCAAAACACAAGAAAGCTAGTGTATAATATATATATCTTGATGAGTGAAGGAATCCCCATCAGAATTTTTTGCTGTTCTTTTAACTATCCCCTGAAGTTTCTATATCAAGTCAAAAGTATCACAGACTTTAGACATAAAATATTATCGCTTATATATGAAAATGTAAAATCTCTTTTAATGTGAAATCTAATGTAAATATCCTGAAAAGAACTCAGAGGAACATTGTAAAGAGAGCAGCCCATTCTAGTCTCTAGTACATTTCCGACTCAGGACTTTAGGTTCTGCTCTTTGCCTGGCAAGTCAGCAGCCATGTGCATGCAGAGGGCAATGCAAAAAATAGTTTATTATGGTACAGTTCATGTAAAACCAAGCAGTATTTACACAATAAAAATGGTTAGCTACAGCCAAGGACTCTAGCTTGTCACATAAAGGAATAAATATTTCTACAAATTAGCATTTCAATTGTAGTGAGCCTTACCATAAACTTTGTAGGAAACGCCTTACACTGAACCATACAATCTTTTTTTTTTTTTTTTTTTTGGTTTTTCGAGACAGGGTTTCTCTGTATAGCCCTGGCTGTCCTGGAACTCGCTCTGTAGACCAGGCTGGCCTCGAACTCAGAAATCCGCCTGCCTCTGCCTCCCAAGTGCTAGGATTAAAGGCGTGCGCCACCACCGCCCGGCTTGAACCATACAATCTTGAGCTGAGGAGTTGGGGGACACTTTATCTGCAGGAAGCCACACCCTGTGCATAAACACGGAGGCCTAAACTGGCTCTGAGAAGCTGTGCTTGAAGCCTCTCTGGCTCAGTGAGGCTCCATTTTCTTCTACATGTAATTTTTAGTCTGGTAACTGGATTGACTGTATTTTGTTCCTACAAAATACCCAACAAGCCTGTTTCTGTGGAGATGTAAGAGGCCCTGCCAGGCGCTCTGTTCATAAACACGCAC
Organism: Tokudaia tokunoshimensis; assembly: GCA_036184795.1. Lineage (NCBI taxonomy): Eukaryota > Metazoa > Chordata > Mammalia > Rodentia > Muridae > Tokudaia > Tokudaia tokunoshimensis. The sequence goes on from BTHU01000010.1 coordinate 62,025,595, forward strand.
CCCACCCCCAGTCAAGCAGCAGTAATGGAAGGTCACCTGGAGTTCTGATTGTCAAGGAGCCACTGACCGGGGTTCTTAATATTCTACACAGCAAACCTACAGAAAGCCACACCGGTTAGTAACCACAGAACTGGTTTTGGATCCTGGCATTAAAACCAAAGGTAAATCTTAAAATGATTTAAAATCCATTTATATCAAAGTTTGTGATGGAAACAAAATATAATAGTGAATTTCGTGTTCTTTACAATCTACTCCTTGCTAAAATAAAATTGGATGTGTGGTCTGACTAACTTGTAAAGGAGAGATGAGCCGATGATGGTATGTCAACTGTGGCAGGCTGGGGTGGGCGGTGTTGGCTGGGATTCTTAACAATGCTACCGCTTCATGGCAGATGCTGGCAATGGAACCCTGCCCCACAATGGAAGCTGCTCAGACTGACCTGTGACCCATGAAACTGAAGAGGCCCTGAAGTCCTTGGTTTTGGACTGTCCCATTTTTAACTCTCCACTGATGGGCTGGCTCCTTACCAGTACAGAAATCAGCCATGGAGCTACCTGGGGTCTCATGCTGTATACAATCAGGCAGCTAGAGATATGGGAAGCTGGGCTGCTCTGAGCACAAGTCCAGCCCTGCAGTTGTCAGAGCTACGCACCTGGACCCAAAGCAGCCTATGCTCCCAGCCAGTTTCCCTAACAAAATCACCCTGAGAAACCTGAGGGCAGGGTGCTGAAAGTTCCTCATGCTACTGGTTTTCCTTGAGTGGCACCATGCAAGACTCACAGAATACTTTAAACAAGAATCAGGGCTTGCCATGAGTGTGGGTAAGGATATCTTCAGAGTCTATTGAGTAACCAAAACTTTAAAAGGCATTATTTATTTATTTATTTTTTTTTGGTTTTTCGAGGCAGGGTTTTCTCTGTGTAGCCTTGGCTGTCCTGGAACTCACTTTGTAGACCAGGCTGGCCTCGAACTCAGAAATCCTCCTGCCTCTGCCTCCCAAGTGCTGGGATTAAAGGCGTGCGCCACCACCGCCCGGCAAGGCATTATTTATTAACATAGTCTTTTTGTTTTATTTTTATACAGGGTTTTACTGTGAAACCCTGGTTCTTTTAGAACTCTATGTAGACCAGTTGGTCTTTAACTTAGCTTGCTTCTGCCTCCCAAGTGCTACTTAAATGTGTGAGTTACCATGCCTAGCTAACTAATAGTCTTGATATTTGAGAGGGGTTTATACTGAATGCTACCTTTACATACCTTCAAAAGGGGTAGCCTAAGATATTTTAAAAACTCACACAACCTTTGCACAAAGATCCCTGCACCATGTCTTAGAAATACTTAGCATTACTTGCTCTGATAATTGGAACGGCTGATCAAGTGAAGTGCAGGCCACAGGCTGTCCTGTGGAAAGCTGGGAGCTCCTATGAGAAAGGCTGTATGAGTTCCTACACTGATAGTCTCTAAGTAGCTTACTAGGTGATGCCATCTTTACAGCATAGCAAGAACAGCTCACCCTCCTGCACTACAGGTGCAGGACAACCAGCCAAGAGGTAATTACTGTCCCTCCACCAGCAGAGTCTGGGGTTTGGTGTTACTATGCATCTGGGGACTGTTTGTACCTGTAGCTGCCAGCAGACTTTGGTGTGCAGCTTGCATTGGGTACTTACATGGAGTATGGCATGAGTGGGAGGGCTGCATAGGGCCTCTGGGTGCTTATCCAGCCTGTCTTTGAGACCAGGGCAGAGTTGGAAGTCAGGGGAAAGACCACTTTGGTGTGTGGGACAGGCCTGCAGTAAACAGTGCAGGCTGTGTGCTATCCAGCTACTTCCCTCAGCACCAGCTAGGTGTCAGCAGTGAGGAGTGTGCTTAATTCTTTGCAGTTCCAGGGTAGAAAGAAGTAGTCAGTGCACCATCTCCCCCTGTAGAGAAGCTAACAGTAGTACACATTCCATCAAATATCTTTCACACCCCCTTTGGACAAATGTCCTAAAGACCAGAAGTGTGCTGTTCTCTGTAGTGCTGTAGTTGAACCCTAAGTTTTATATATATATACACATACATATATATGTGTATATATATATATATATATACACACATATATATGTGCATATATGTAAATGTGTGTGTGTGTGTGTGTATATATATATGTACACGTACACACACACACCCATCCCCTTAGCCCACCTGTGTTTTGAGACAGTCTTGCTACGCAGTCCAGACTGACCTGGTATTGTGGAGCCTCGAGTGGTAGGAGTACAGACATACCACTATGCCCAGTTCAGTGTTCTGCAGGCTCCAATGGAGGTCAACATTTGCTTTTACTCAGTGAATCCACACATTCTTCCCTTTGGGGATTCCCTACTTCATGGGATTCTGGCCTCCTATTATGGTCCTGGCATTGTGGCCACAACCATACTGGAAAAGGTGTAGCCAGTAGCCCTGTGTGACAAATGTGCTCTTTGCTCTGGTGCTAGGCACCACACGTGTAAGAAGTAATTTAAGCATATGCTTACATTCACTGTCAAATGAAGTCAGCTATGTTCCCTGTAATGACAGTTTGCTTGTAGATGCTGGTAGACCACAAATGTGTATTTAGAGGGAAATAAAATTCTGCTCCTACCATGAAGTAGGGAAGAAAGTATGGCACTGGCTGAGTGGACTGGGAGCAGCCTGTGCCTTCTGACCTACACTATCCATCCTCAGGCAAGTGTCTTCTACGTATGCCTGGGCCAGCTCCACCTGCACATTTGATACCTCTGAATACATCAGCTTCAGCTTCTTTCCAGGGAATGGGAAGCCTGTAGAGAGGTCAGGCAAAAGTAATCCTTGCTCAGGGAGTGAGAGAAGGAAATGGGCAGAGGATATGTGGCAGTCCAAAGCAAACTGCTGCAGTGGGCCTACCTGGCCATCAGGGACTCAGGAAAACCAGCGTCTTGTTTGGTTCTCTTTTGCCAGAAGTCACTACCCAGAAACTCAAGATGCATCCTGATCCAAACGTTACTGCTCAGACTGGCCTCGACAGTGGGAGATTATCCAGGAATCTCTGCCCTGTACTAGTTCAGCATTTGGCTAACATACCAGATACCCACACATGAAACCACATTTTTCCTGTCTCACAGCAAAAATGAGCCTGCAGTAGGAGCCTTGAGTGACATAAGATAGGTGCAGTGTGCCTGACTCCCAGCCCTTGCTTCTGACACCCAGGTATTGCAGGCTCTTTGTAGCATCCCAGGAGCACAAGGCAGGAAGGTAATTGCAATGGGGCCAGAGGGTCCCAAGGGCAGCAGGATAGCTGCAAGGAAACCATATCAGAGAGAACAGGAGTCCTTAAAACTACAGCTCCTGAGGGCCAGCTCACTCTGAGCTCAAAGCTCAGTTTGAACAGCAGTTCATTTTAATAGATTTGACTTTCCCATAATGCTGAAACATAAACGGTCACTGAGCATGTGCCAGAGTGGGACTTAAAAACTTGTGAAGAGGGGAGGCCCAGAGCTTGTCTGCTGGTCAGTGGCATACTTTGGTGTGTCACAAGTCTGTTATCTTGAAGTTCCCACCTGCCTGTCTATTAGGCCAGCTAGACATTGTGGATGACCTTGAACATCAACTCATGTAGAACCATTAGGGGACTCATGAGTTGAATTTGTATACTCAGAGATCATCTGACCCACTTAACACTAACAAGCCAGGACATGGGATCTAGTTGTGGGGCCACTGACTCTCCCATCTGACATGGGGACTCTTGTGTGCTGCATCTTACAGTATGAATGTTTTCTTATGAGAATAGAGATAAATGTTTTTTTGTTTTTGGAAGGAAATGCTGTAGAATGCTTTGGGTAGTTAGAAAGGTCCTGTTCAGCTAGCTAGAAAAGCAAAATTAGCACAGGCTCCCTGTCAATGGCTCCATGAGAAGCAGACAATTCAAGGGAACCTTCCAGAGTCCAGACAAATCAGTGTCCTGAGCACAGCTGCTGTTTTCACCAGTCCTGATAGTCTACACACACAGTCTTCTCCTCACCTTTCCCCAAGCAATAGGAGAATTTCTTTTCAGACAGATTAAAACCCAGTAGTGTTCCCTCTAGATGACCTTGAGGAGGATCCAACACAAGTCTGAAGCTTCAGGCTGCAAGTCACTCTTCCCGGCCACCAGAAGACCAGGATTAAAATGCACAGCAAGAGAGGCACGAGCAGAGGAAGGAATGAGAGGGGTCGGGGCTTTTGTGCAAGATTTAATAAAAAACCAAAATAGGAATGGTTGCTTTCAACATTTTCCAGGTTGTGAAAGATTTGCCAGGATTATCGGTACGGTTCTAAGCTGCATTAGTGGGCCAAATACAAAATGCTGTCCTCCTCCCACATCAAAAGGAAGTGGGCCAGGCTGGACACTCTCCTGGGCCCTTCAGAAACCAGGCCAGCCTAGAACATTCGGTGGCTTTGCTCTGACCAGCAGCAAGGGTGGTGCTCTGCTGTGTGCGGCAGAGCAGAGCCACTGCAGGGGCCCACACGTGCACTCTGAGGCAGGGCTAGCTTATTAACAGGCTGCTGTGCCTTAATACTGACAGTGAGTGTGCTGGGAGCACAAGGGGGCTGCTCAGGGATCAGTGGGGAAACCTCCCCACTCTACGGCTTGCGCGTGACTAATCTGAGAATACCATGGGAAAAAAGCTGTGATAAAGACAACAGGAAGTTGGAATTAACAGGGAGGGAATGGAGCAAACACCCCACAGCAGTCTCTCATGCATCCATACCCACAGTTAATGACAGCAACGATGAGAAAGCACAGGTGCGGATGAGAGAAAGCCACGCTTGGCTGTGTCAGTGGAATGGATGCAGCTAATCTTTCTTCAAGTCCCTGGATTCAAAGAGCTTCAAGCGCTCCTGCACGGTCAGGCCTTCCTTCAGACTCTGGTGGAGACAGAGGAGGAAGAAGCAGTTAGGTGTTGGTACAGCAGTAGCAGTGGGCTTCAGTAGTAGGTGCAGGTGAGGGATCCTGAGATTAGTGGGCATGCGAGGGCAGAAGGCCCTAAGAAAATCCCTTGAGAAGTAGTGTTACTGGAGTTTGCTTTCTCCTGTAGAAATTTACTTGGGTGAGAAAGGGGAAAATAAATAAATATGAGAAACAAGACCATGTGTCATAGCTCGACTCTAGGGCTGATTCTTTAAAAACCATGAAACACTTGGGTGGAGAACTGGAAACCTGGGTACCTATTATTCTTCCTATATATGGAGTATGCATGTCTCATTCCTTTGTCTTCATGAACTTATAAGGCAAGGGGCATCCCTGACAGACTACCAGATATAGCTATCAGCACATTATATATATACACACACACACACACACACACACACACACACACACACACACACACACACACACACACACACACACAGACACACACACATATATACTGGGACTTAACTCCTGTGATCTCGGTATTATTTCTTAAGGTAAAGGAAATCTAACTGGGGAACAGAATATCTACCACATCTCCCTTAAATATCTTTGCTCTTCCCCAAAGCTTTCATTTCTGGAAGAAAAAAGAAACTCCAGTTCTTAGATAACTGTCAATCAATGTATTTTTAGCATGCCCAGGTCAGCATTGATTCTTGTTAGCAATCAACCTTGGTGTCCAGGCTCAGCCTCACCATAAATGCAGGTTATACTAGGAAAGGGGCAATCAGTGTGCTTCTCAGGTTGAGGCCCAGCTTCCTGCAGGGTATGAAGAAGGAACTGGGCTGTGGTTGGTGTCCTTATCACCAGATTCCCCATAATAACTTTTGTTTTTTGAGTTAGGTTCTCATATAGCTGAGGCTGTGCTTGAATGAGGACATATTTATTGTCTTTCTTACTAACAGATTATGTGTGTGAACAGTGACACCCACACCTGCTTCAAAGTATCTTTGAAGCCTCACCTCCTCTTGAGTCAGACTCCCAAAAAATGTTTTATAGGTCTACTGGCTTACCACTCAGCAACTGGCCAGACCGAGTATTGGCAGTGCCATAAATGTTGTGTTCTAGCTGAGGACTTATTATCAGGCTGTCCTGAGACTCCTTTGGACAAAATGTGCTCTGGGACTGGGTTCCATGTGCTGGAGGAAAATCCTCATGTGACAGGAGCAGGATCTGAATGGCCACAGTGGCCCTACATGGCCACTGATGCCCAGAGGTGTGAGCCTACTCACTACCCTTCTCAGGACACAGCATTCAAGACCCACTGTCCCTTACACCTGGAGAAGTGTCATTTCTCTGAGGTTTCTGGCCTCAGGTGCAGCCAGTTACCTTCAGGGCTCAGCATCTCACACCCATCCCATGACAATACTGAGGAGAATTCTCTTTGCTCTGGACCTCAAAAGAGACCATGCTGCTGCTATGCAAGCTGACCAAGGCAAGAGATGAAACATGTGAGGGAGGTCCCAGTCATGACAGCACAGGTTTCAGTCTCTCTCTTAACAGAGCTTGTGGGAAGCTCCAAATGTACAAAGTCAGCACATGTACACTGCCATCTTGGGCCCCACTCTGTGCATGCCTGTGCAGAGGTTGGCTATAAAGCACAACAATGGAACTGGGTCCCCATGCAAATCATGACAAATCATGTGAGAAACAGCTCTCGGTCTCTGCCCTCCTGCTTCTTCTGAGGGTCAGGTGCCCTCTGGAAACCATGGCTTTTCCCACCTACCATAGCTCTAGTGACTCCATGAGCACAGAGCTGCCCTAGCATTGTGTGACTAGCAACCCTGCTGATCACAGCGGCTCTCCATGGCTGTCTTTGCCATAGGAATCTAGCTAGAACTGAGGCTCTTTGTTCCTAGCATTACCACCACTCCGTCCCTTATTACTGAGCCCTGTGTTCAGTATCCCCACAAGTTCACATGTAGGTGGCACACCTCACTACCTGTCTTCCTCATGGTGCCCATCCCTGGATGTCCTTTCTTATTCTGACCCAAAAGCCCTACTTGTTCATAGTGACCACTGTGCTTTCTGAGGGCTTCCGGGCAAGAGCTGAGTTTAACCTTAGGTTGGAGAAAGTAGTCTCCAATATGCTTAAACCACATTTGTATATAAGTTAGCTCGGAACTAGAAAACAAAGCAGACTAGTTAAAAAAAGCCAATGTTAAAATCCTTGGGCTTTCTCAATACTCTTCCCTAAGGCAACCTTGTCTCCCCTGAGCTCAAGCTGATTGCCTTTGCTGGCTTCTGTCTTGCTGGATGGTAGGGAGGCTCATGTATAGTAGGAACTGGCATGCCTGGGTACTTACTGCCAGTGGGAACAACCAGGCCAGAGTCCTTGAGCTGTTATCTCTGCATAAAGAAGGTCAACACGTATACTTGGGGCACAGCATTCCTGGCACTGACCTCAACATGGCCAACTCTACTACCTTCTATGGGAGAGACAGACTTCTGTATTGCATAAAAACCAAAAGCAGGTCATGTTTAGCCCTGTGTGTACGGTTGTCAGGACTTTAGGAACAAAATAATTTCTCAGACTCTACTCATGCAGTATTGATCAGTTCCAAACAGAACAGCACAATTGGGATCTGTTCTATCTGCAAGGGTCTTCCCAAAACAGCCTTGTTACCAACTGGATGGCTGAGGTCTTTCATGAGAGCAAAGTGCTTGCTAGTCTCAGTGGGTATCTGCTATCTCCCTGCAATTTGTTTCCAAGATAGGAGACAGGAGCTCAGTGTCGTGCAAGTCACCCAGTATGCATGCTGGCTGGTGCCCACCCATCAAGCTGAGGAGGCCCTGGGCAGGCTCAGCTCTGTGAAGAGGTTAGAGTGCCAACTCCCAGGAAAGTTATTGAGATCTCATGTAGACTATGTGTGTGTTTGTTGGAGAAGGATGAATGAAGATAATTACAGAGGTGTGCTATGGAGGTGTGAGCAGTGCATGCAGAGCCGCCTGTGCGGGTAGTGGGCAGAGTGAGAAGTGGTTTACCTACATGACAGGGGACTTGGAAGCGGGCGCGACTCAGTTATCCCATGAGACCTGCTCAATTACGGACTGTCAGAGGAAAGAGCAAAAAATAAGACACACACACAATCAGTTCTAAATGCAGCATGCTGGCCAGGCCCTCTCCGCCCATCCTCCCAGACACAACCATCTGAGAGCACACGGGATCATCAACTTCATCTCTCCAAGGTTGGCAGTGTCAGTGTCATGACAGGGATGTGCAGCGAACAGACATACAGTGGAGCCAAGAGGTCAGATTTACTCCACCTTCTGTGAGGCTCGAGATTCGTGTGAGACACGAATCTCTTCATGTCTTGCTTCTTGAAGCCCTGGCCCCCAGATGGTTCTGATGCCATGGAACATGGACCTTGAAGCCACTAGAATCATTCAAACACTGTGACTACACGGCTGGGCTAGTGCCTGCACTGGGCTTGATCTCTCCAGTATCATCTAGCCCCACATCTATAAGCTGGACTTCACTCACCTTGGACCTGATGTTTCTGAGTTGCCGGGTAACACAGGATCTGTCTTTCTTCAGGAAGTCAGGATTGCTTTTAGATTTCATTATGTCTGAAGGAACAAAAAGACTCATTACTTTTGCTTTCTACAATCTTCTGAACCAAACGGAATATATGGGAAGTTCTGAGTTTACTAGTACAGTGCACCCATACATTTCCTAAATCCAATAACCAACCCACAATATGCTCTTCTTGGATACAACCAAGCACCAGAGCACTGGGTTCCCACTGGGGTTTAAGTCACAACTCCTGAATCACACAATACTGTTAACAAAGGATAGGATCTCCCACTATGGAATTAGACCTTGACTTCTGGGCATACCAACTGGCCTCATTATCTCTAGCTTATTTCTGATATAGGACTGGTATCAAACAAAATCAGTCCAAATTCTTTTCATGATCCACCCCATCAAGAAAACAGTTCTTACAATGCCTTAAATACAGATGACAAAGATGCACACTTGGGTCATCTCACAAAGTATGTCACGGATGTGGGGCTTTCATTCTTGTTTACTAAAACCTCACAAAATTCTCTTTAATCAACATAAAAACACCTCCCGGTCTTCCAAAGAACTGCACACTGTACAGCTTCCAACAGTCAGTTTGCACTGTTGTGTGGACTGCTGTCCACGGATGATGCTTAGCACTCTGCAATGTGTGGCACTTGTCTACAGATGCAGTACCCTGTGCATACTCTTCAGAGGATAGTTTCATGGAGGACAAAAGCACACACTCTTCCCCATTCTAGCTCTGCTTCCCTCTCATGCCTCAGTTTCCTACCCAGTGACCATGGTGATCACTCTTTTACAGTGAGATAGATTTTAAATTGTGCTGTTGTCAGCAGCCTTCCAGAAAAGTGGGCATCTGTATCCCATAAGCAACACAGGACTGTTCCAGCAGGCATGTCTGAATGCTGTCATGGATACTGTTCTTGAGCTTGCAGAAGGAATGTTGAGTTATAGGGATATTAGGGGGATTTGGACAGATTTTCAGTCTGTGGGGCTTTCAGACACACCAGAAGAGGGTATCGGATCCCATTACAGATGGTTGTGAGCCACCATGTGGTTGCTGGGAATTGAACTCAGGACCTCTGGAAGAGCGGTCGGTGTTCTTAACCGCTGAGCCATCTCTCTAGCCCGTGCCTGGATCTTTTCAACCAGTACAAAAAGGGGTCAGTTTTATTGTTCTTGAGCAGACTGTAGATTCCTTCTGTTCTGCTTGCCTGTGGCCCTCAAGATTTTTATGGCAAAACATTTAGATCAAGGAACTAGCAAGAACTCCCCTACCTGCTTAAGTTTTTCAGAAAACAGACTGTATGATCCCTTGTTTCTATGGAAGAAGCTCTGTGTAAAAGAGCTGTAGGATATGGGAGGGGCTGTTCCTCTGGGGAGCCCGTGCATGTGGGGTCCGTCAAGGAGATTTGGGATGGCTCAAGACATTTTTTTTTGGGTTTGATTCAAGTGCCAAAACATTTTCACAAGGAGCATGCAGATCGCTCACCATATCCTGATACAGTAGTGCCTTCAGGAGACTTCTCGCCCAATGCCTCTGTGGCTGCTTTCAGCTGCTCCTTCAGCCTGCTGATGTCGCAGTCAGCCTTGGCCTTTGCAATGCTGAGCTCTGTGTAGATGTCTTTGTACTTGTCACTAGCATACTTCTTATCCTGGAAAGTAAAGGGACAAGTGACTGGCAGCTATAGGCAGGGCTCCAGATTCACTCGGAACTCTGGTTGAGGCTAATGTCCTAGGAGAACTAATTGTGGCTTGGAAATGGCCTTGTACCCTCCCTCTCTGAGGTAAAGACTGAATACTAAAGAAAACATGCAGTGAGCAGATGACTACAGGGGGGCAAGCTCAGACAGCCTGAATGCCCAACAGTTCCTTATGGAAGTCAGCCAGGGAAGCCTCTAGGTTTTAGATTTGCTAAGTGACCTGATCATACCAAGGATTTCATCATTACTTTCTGACTCCAGGAATCCCTTTGAGATGGATCCAACTAGACTACCTGAATGGTAGACCAAGCCTCACTTCACCCACATAGCATTCTGTGTGTTACTGTACCTATCCAAAGGCATGGTAACACAGGAACCACCACCACCTGACTAGGACAGGGAGGCTTCCTTGTTTACTTCTGAGGTATAGCTTAGAGGCTGGTGTTTTAAGAGAAACTGACTTTAAGACTGCAATATTGTAGAGTGTTCTGCCCTGCCAAACTGAGCCTAGCAGAACCTGGCCAGACGCCTCAGCTTTCACCCCTTTGTCCTGCCTCCAAACACTTGGCCCTTACCCGTAAGGCTGTCTGGAGTTCATCCTTGAGGGAGCTGATCTCCTGTTTCAGGTATTGAATTTCTGACTCTTTGACCCGCAACAAGACCTATAAGGAGAGGGAAAAATGAGAACTGACTCTCAGGAACCAGGTAGCCTGTGGTCTGCATACAGAGGATGGCTGGCAGACAGTTGTTTCATACACTGGGGAGAAGAGAACCAACCCTTACTGACACCCAACAGAACGCATGACTTAAAATACTGCTCAGTGCTTCTACAGAAATGGAAAGGGGAAACAACTGTTAGCCTTGCCAGTCCTTAGAGCTTGGGGCCAGAGGCTGAGGACTACATTGAGTTCCCACTACTGACTTGCTTGTTCCCGTAGATATAGCTGTCAAGGGCTAGACACGTTGTTCCTATAGAAATTTGTACCAACCCTACCCAGCTCCTCTTGCTCACTTGTCAGTATGGTACATTTGGAGTCATCTGTAAAGGAAATCTTAACCTAATTGGGGTCTCCTTGAGGATGCCCTACTGGTGGTTCTTAACTTCCTAACACTGCAACCCTTTAAAACAGTTCCTCATGTTGTGGTGACCCCCAACCATCAGATTATTTTGTTGCTACTTCATAACTATAATTTTGCTGTTATAAACTGTAATATCTAATAGACTGGATATCAGATGTGTGCCCACATGTTGAGAACCACAGCCCTACACACATTAGAGTCTTTCCTTTCTCTCTCCTTCTTTCAACAGTGTTTTGTCCTTTTCATTTTAGACTGCTCTGAAGTCCTCTTGTTTCAGTTCCCTAAGCAGTTGGGATTATAGGCCATGCTACTGCATAATGAGTGCTCTGATTGAAAACAAACATCCTGGACTCTAAGAAGTTAAGTCATGATATGTAATCTGAGAACAACAGGATTCCTGTAGCCCTGAAATAGGGCACTTTATGAAACTTTTTGTGGGCAGGTAAGGGAAAGGGTGGGACTGAAGATCCTCATGGCATCTAGAGGGCCCTGCTTCTGCCTGTGGACCTTAGGGTACCTGTCAGTTAACTGGTATTCTAATGACTTTGGGCCTTCCCACAGCTTTCATACATGCTAGCTTGAAGCTTTCTTTTTTTGTGGTTGTTGCAGAGCTAGAGATGAACCCAGAGTTTTGCACGTTAAGCAGGAGTTCTATTATTAAACTATACCCTTCTGGTCTTTTCTTAAAGTCTGGTCCCTCAATGACTCTGAGATAAAGAGCTCTTGTGTGACTCAGGAACTTCTGAATAAGGCAGTGTCTTGCTTCTTACAGTACCTCTAACTCATAGGCATCCTTGCCCTGTGTGAGAGGCAATCCAGTGGACTCCCCGCCACCGTCTCCAGTCAGTAGTGTCCGCAACCGTGTAATCTCCGCAGCCAGGCGGTTATTCAGCTCCTGGGGGACAACAGCACAATACAACAACGACCACCTCCCCACACAGGTGCATGAGACACTAGAGGAGGTCATTTCTCACCAGTAGTGTGCAGAGGCCTAAGAATGGAGGCCCCAAGCCTTGTGCATGTTCAGTGCTATGTTTAAGGCTGTTACCACATAAAAGCTGTTCATATGGGCTATGTGAGGACTTATAACCTGTCAGAAATTGGTTCCAGGTCCTCTATTAGGCACCAAAGTCTGTGGATGTTCAAGTCCCATTACAAATAGCACATAATATCTGCATACATCCTTCCATATACAGTAGATTGTCTCTAGATTATGTCTAATACCCTGTGCCATCCACGTAATTCCTAAGTACTTAGTTGTAACGTATTATTTAGGGAGTAGTGATAAGAAAATAGTAGATGACCAGTGCAAACTATTTTTTTCCTCTCCTGAACATTTTCTATGTATGGTCAGTTGAATTTAGAACTGATTCAGAACTCATAGCAGCAAAAGGCCAATTGTGTCTCTAGAGCTAAGATTCCATGGACCTTAAAATTAAAATCATTCTGCTGTGGACAGTGTTATCTTTTCCCACTTGAGCTCCTGAAGACTATTCTATTTCTGTCCCTCCAATTTCTCAGGCCTTCTTGCTGACAGATAAGCGCTCTTCTTCAAGCCAATGCAGTGGCTCAGTAACTCCTAAGCAGTTACATCTACAGTGCAGTGTGGTTTGAGAAGCCAGAAAGGGCAAGAACGACGGAGCTTGAGGCCGGCAAAGATAGGGTCTTGATAGAAGCGCTTATACTGAACTCAGTATCATAACCCACTCATCTGGGATTCTAGTGAACCACAATTTTCTAAGGAGTACTAAATTCTAAGAGCATGACTTAGAGAAACAAATGTGAGAGAGTAAGCCCAGCCACTGGAGGACAGAGACCCCAACTCTGAGATAGACTTGAGATGCTCCAACTAGAGGATCAGAGATTCAGAGAAGTCACCAGATTCTTAAGTCTCAGGAGGGACAGAAGTGGTAGTACCGTGGCTAGTAGCCTCGATGAAGGTGGGGCTTTGTTTCTTTTGGTCTTACCTGGTTGTGGGCGTTGAGCTCCTGGTTCTCACGCTGGCATTGCCGCAGGGCCTGCCGCTCGGCCTCCAGCGCCTGGGCTAGGTGTGCATTCTCCAGGCACTTCTGGGAGTACTGCTCTGAAAGGACCTCCAGCTCCCGCTGCACTGACTGCAGCTCCTCCCTGCAGAGAGGGAATGCTCAGCCCTGACCCCACTATAGGACTGGGACAACTAGACATTGATAGTATAATATCTGCCCACAGAATGTCAGGTACACTTTGCAGAAATGACTCTGTCTTTCCTGGGCTATCCACAGCTGGCACACTAGTGATACAACTGGGAGGCAGAACCAGGGTGACAGCAGAGCTATGTTTCTGAGAGGTGGAAAGCACCCACTTAGGCAGTGTATCATTTCAAAGCATCGATAGTCAGCACAACAGGAAGCCAGTCCTGGAGCTACTGTTTTCAGCACTCCATATCCAGAAGGCCCATATCCAGTGGAGTTGAGAAGTTGAGAAGGACCTTCTATATGAGCCTCCAGTCTAGGAAGCATGACCACTGGACTTCCTGAATTGTTGCTTTCAGCCCCAGAACATTCCAGAGACCCCAGCAAAATCTAATCAGTGGATACTTCTGGTAATAACCCAAGGGTCCCTACCAATATGACTCCTACCGAGGAAAAATTCGCAAGGTGTTTCCATGCTGCCGTTGGTGCTATCTATGTAAGTCAGTTTATGAGATTTCTAGAACACTGTGGCCACTTTCAACACAAACTGCTGTGGTATACTAGGCATAAAACACCAGCTAGACCCTGGATCCTTTTAAGGTGCTGATATAGTAGCAGTAGTCCAAACAAATTGGGGGATGGTGTCTGCAGTCAACCCTAATAAGAGCAAGGTACTTTGTTTTGTTTTAGAACAGGGTCTCCATATATAGCCCAGGCCGGCTACAGATTTGTGGCAATCTTCCAGCCTCAGGCTACTAAGTGCTGGGATTACAAATATCATTATGCCTAGTTTAGGTTATGATTTTAAAATGTCATTTGTTACATTTGTTTCTCTGCATCTTAGGGCTCAGTCTTAATTTAAGCCACAGGAAAGCAAGGTAGTGTGGCTATCCTTAGAACCAAGGTCTCCTCACCTCCCCAAGAGCAACCTTAAAGCCATCTTAGACTTGGTAAAGTAGCCCTCTCCCACAGGGCTCTCATAGGCTCAGTGACTCACAGGTACTGCCGCCTCAGGGCTTCTATGTCTGAATTGATGCTGCTGATCTGAGACCGCTGGCTCTTCTCTAACTCTCGTTCCATCTCCTCTCGGTGAGCATTCTTCATGGCTTCAATGGCTGCAGGAAGAACACAACCAATCTTCAGCACCAAAATCTAGGGCTGCAAGTGGCAGTGTCTCTACTATATTATCCCTCCACAAGGCCAAGGATAGGCTAGTGTGATGTCTGTCCCCTGTTGACACTGACTCCAGCAGTAGTAGGACCCCAAAGCAGGTTGGTCTATCCTAGACCAGCTCTCTGGGATAGATAAAGGCTGAGAGAATTCACAAACTAATTCCCCCCGGAAGGGCTATAGGTATGTTATATTTGCTATCAGAAAAACACTACAATGATCAGATAAATGTCAATATTCTATTCATGCATGAGTTTACAAAATAAGAATGTCTGAGAGCGGCTTTACTTTTTCCCCTGCTGCTAAAATAAGCCACTGTACTGTCATTAATCATGTGGAGAAACTGCAACATGAATGGGTGAGACACACTTGCTGGGGCTGTGTTAGAGTACATTCATGCTCTGTTGAAGAGTACTCTGAGGGAGGGACGCCTATTGGGGACCAGCTCTGCAGTGTCACAAACAGCTGGGGGTCGGGGTGGGGGTGGGGGTGGCGGCACTGGCTTCCAGTTTGGAGGCTCACAATAGACTTCTCAAGCTAGTACTTGACTCATTTTGAATCTTCAAATACCTCTCTCCAAAATGAAGCGTAAAGCTATGGCTGGCCCTGATTTGGTCCAGTATCATGCATGAAGTCATGTTCAATCTCCAGCAATACATAATCAGGGTGGAGTGGTACATGTCTGTTATCTGTTACTCCAGCACGGGGGAAGTGAATGGAGGAGAGTGGGTTCAAGGTTTAGGATGGCCTAGGATAGAGATGCTGTCCACCACCATTTACTAAGAGGAAAGTTAAATCTTAGGGAAAATGTTAAAGCCAATTCTCTTCTGAACTATAGGTTCAGCTCAAGACATGAGAAGCCTGTGCTCCTGGACTTAGTCCTACCTGATATGGTGGCAGCTGTCTCCTCAGCAAGGAGGCGGTCTTTTTCCTCCCGCAGCTTCTCTAGCTCCCGCTGGTGTTGCCTCTGTAGGTCTTCAATCTTCTTCTGATGTGTCTCCTCCATGGCAGCAAAGCCTCGCTCACATGTAGCCTGCAGAATGGAAGAGGGCTTATTGGTTTTTCTTTGCCTCCAAGTGGTTGTCCTGTGTAATAAATAAGGTAGCCACTTGCTTGGTCCAGGAAATGATAAGGTCTCAAAATGTGGCTACATGCAGCTTTGTCCTGGGACTGTGTGGCCTCACAACTAGGTCATACATACATCGGTTAGAGTAGCAGATATACTCTGACAAATGTACTAGGTGGAGAGAGTGAGGTTCATCCTCTGTGGGCTGGGGCAGACACGGCTTCTTTCTGGGAGTTGAGTTGCCTCAGCTGTTCACTAAACTTCAAGGATTTCCTCACAGGAGTCAGAGCAGAACCAACATCTTTCCTTTCAGTCTGTGCCTTCTTCCTTCTCTCTTTTGAAGGAGAGCAGAGGCTCCTCACTGAGAACCTTACTACCTTCCAAGCAGAATAGATGAGTCCCAGGGGGACCCATTCCCCATTCCTCACAGCCATGGAGCCCCAGGTCTGGCCTGTCAGGGCTGCCCTCCCCAACCAAGCGTAGTGCATGCCCTGTTCCATCTGCAGCTCACAGCTACTTTGACTGTGATAGCCACTTCTGGGCAAAACAAGCTTTCTCATGATTTAAAAAAACTGAAGGGATATGGCTCTAACTTTGTGTTCCTACCCCATCATTTGCTAATGGATTCAATAAAGAACACCAAGCAGCCAATCACCAGGCTTTGACATTTTTTACTGAGCCTCACTGTCCCTGAGAGGCGTTTCCAAGAGCCTCTATTCAGCAACTTTAACTTCCTGCTTCCATCTTGGGGCTGAGTCAGTGTGTGTGCTGTACCAGTCACCTTCTCTACACTGTCTGTTTACTGTGCCTGCAGTTTAAATGGGACTTATCACAGACTGTTTACTGTGGAAGTTTCTGCTTGTCACAGTCTATTAGTGCTGAGAATATTTTAAATTTTGGCCTATTTCAGATTTTGAGGTCCATATAATGGATGTCTGCCTTATAGGCAGTCTCTTCCATTTTATTTTGATTTGAGTATCTTGGAATACATGCAGAGGGGTCCAAAATTCCTATAACAGATACTAATATATCTTTAACAACAGGTTGCTTTATTGTTAAATGTATTACATTTGAAAATTGTTCCTCTATAAACAAATTTAAAAATTTTGAGTGTGCTGGACAGTGGTGGTGCATGCTTTTAATCTCAGCACTTGGGAGGCAGAGGCAGTTAGATCTCTGTGAGTTCAAGATCAGCCTGGTCTACAGAGTGAATTCCAGGAAAGCCAGGGCTACACAGATAAACCATTTTGAAAAAAACTAACCAACCAACCAAAAAACCAAACAACAGCAACAACAACAAGCAATCCAAAAAGCAATCAAACAGACAACATAAAGTTGAATGTGTATTTGTGCATATGTTCATGGAAGCCATGGTTGATGGCTGACACTGAATGTTGATCTGCTTTGATCATTTCCACCTCATATAGAGTTTCTCATTTGGACCCAGAGCCTGCTGATTTAGTTGGCTATCTTTCTTTGGGGATCCTTCGTTGCCATCTACCTCATGCTAGAATTATAAGGGGACCACATCATACTATGCCTACCCAGCATTTACACTGAGTGCTGAGGATTCAAACGCCTGTCCTCATGCTTGCTGCTAAGTACTTTAAACACTGAGCCATCTCTCCAGCTCCAAAGTTTAGTTTTTAAATCATCCCTAGAATTAAGACAAGTTCTTCAGTGACTAAGATGTGGACTCATGGTAAGTGGTATGAGGCAGGGGCAACAGCCCAGGCTTCCTGATCTGAGCAAAAATCCAGAAAAACTGTTCCCTGCTCAGCTCTCAAGACAGTCTGCTGTGCAGCTGTGCCCCAAGCCCCATAGAGGACCTCAAGTTCTTGGGCACATACATGCATATATGTCAAGCCTGATGCTTCCTCTTAACTGGTACCTTTTGTTTTTAAGGTGTTCTCCCACTAGGTAAACTTGAACCCTTCATAACTATTCTGATGTCCTGCTAACTGACTATGAAGCTGCCAGGCTGTGGAGGCTCCTGCAGCTGCCAAGAACAGGTGATATTGGCCCAGGCTCCCCACAGGATCACTCAATACAGGATTTGCTATTTTCTCACAATGCTTAATAGTTTTTAAAGGTCTAGACAGAAGTCAGGAAAAGAATGCTGAGAACCAGTGTCTCAAGCATCAACAACCTCTCCTGTGTCAGAGAAAGGGAGAGAGAAGGAAAAGTTCCAGCCTGAATGTCCCATTGTTTCCCTTCAGTATGGAGACAAAGCATATTGGGAAACGGTCATAGATGCCCTGCTGAACTATAGCTGTGACACTGTGGCAGGAACACTGGACTGCAAAAAGACAGCTAGAACCTGGCACAGGCACCCTTGGGGCCTGTGTACCTCCCAGTGGGGAAGATGATGAAGACACAGCTACTAGGCAACCTCTGGATTCTAAGAGATGGTTAAGACCTTCCATAAGTTTGGCCTGGCAGTCACACGCCTTGTAGTCTAAGATAAAGGAGTGTTCACAGAAGCATGACAGCAGCCTGGAAGAGTGTGGGAAAGTCTTCTCAGACACAATGCTCATCACACCAACTCTGCCCTGGGAAGCTAGGCTAGGTAAGGAACCCTGGACACTGCTTTGCAAATATTCCTGTGTTGTGAAGTCCAAACCCTGCTCTCTGAGAAGAGTCAGGTGGGTGACAGCCCTTCAGAGATGTGGAGGCAGTTCTCTTACTGACACCTCAACTTTGAAGCCAGAAGGGGTTCCGTGAGGGTAAGAAGGTGAAGGGTGTCCGTGCCTGGAGGCTGGACAGGCAAGGGAAGACCTACTCTCCTTTCCTACAGGGATGCTGCTTTCCTTGCTAGCTTCCCTTCTGGGTCAGGAATAGGAGCATGAGAATGTTACTCAGTTCTGCCTGTGCAGCAGCTGAGTGAGAGTTAAGAATTATCTCTTATCCGGAATCCAAGACCTCAATTGTCCAGAATGTCCCCTTTCTTGCATCACTAAAGAGAAGTGGCTCTGAAAAATAAATGGTGCTAAAGACCTTGAGGCTCTCAAAGTCCCGCTGGTACTTCTCCTGCAGGGCGGCCACATCACCCTCCAGCTCTTTGTGGCCCAGCTCCTCTCGCATGACACCCATTTGGGCTTCCAACTCCTGGATACGTTCTCGAAGCCCGGTCATGGACTCGGCCTCATCCTTGGCGGCTGGCACAGCTCTGGGCTCAGATGGTCCAGGGGAATCTGGGTGTGAGGGATGGCAGAGGCTGAGGGCTCCCCGTAGGCTCCATATGTAGTGTTCCTGCAAGGCCCTCAATTCCTCCTGATGAACAGCCTGCAGCTCCCGGACCTTCAGCTGGAACCTGTCCTCCAGCATCTTCATTTGCTGCACATGATGCTGTTCCATGGCCTGCCTGTCTTTGACTGAGGCGTCTAGCTGGCTGAGAACCCGGCTACGCTCAGCCTGCAGTGTATTTTCAGTGTGGCTCAGCTGCTCCACCATGCACCTGATCTCTTCCTCATACCTGCCCTGTAGGGCAAACATGCTCTCACTGTGTTTGCTTTCTGCTTCTTGTAGACATCTCTGCTGATGGTCCATCTGGCTCACTTTGGCCTTGAGCTCAGTGTTTTCCTTTTCAATGAGGGTGATAACCTTCTGGTACTCACTCTTCTGCTTGTGGAGAAGTTCTTCATATTCTTCCTTTAGGGCCCCAACTGCTTGTGCACGCTGCTGGCAAGAAGCACCCCTAGCCTCCTGACAGGCCTTCTTGTAAAATCTCAGCTCCTTTTCATACTCCAGCCGAATTCTGCATGCTGCATAGCACACTTGAGCCTGAATAATTGCATCTTGAACCAGTAATGAAGAATACTGACCAAGGCCCTCTAGACAAGCATCATATGAGAGATGCTGGGACATCCGCAGAAGCCTCTGGCAACCCCCAAGTGGCTCTGTGGGAGGCAGGACTGGCAAAGCAGCTGAAATCTCCTCGAGGATGCTAGCCTTTTCTCTCAGCTGCTGGGCCAGCTCATCCTGAATGGCAGCAAGGACGTCAGGGCTCTGGTGCAAAGCCTGCAAAGGCTCTGGGGAACCATCTGTGCCTGGCCTCAGAACCTCTCCTAATGGGCTCTGGTCCCAGGATGTCTGGATCTGGTCCTCCCTGCCAGCTGGATGCCTGAGGGTTTCTAAGATCTGCTGTATTACTCTTTCAAAGTCTGGGGTTCGATAGGCTCCCAAGATTTCTCCCAGCATGCACTTGTGCTGCTGTAGGGCTGCCTGGGTCCCCTGTAGGGTCTCCTGTATGCTCTGCAGCCTATGATGGAACAATTCTCTTACTGATTGTGTGGCATAGCTGAGCTCTGCACGAATCCATGTGGCATCAGCCAGACTCTGGGGAGTGTGCTGCTGCCTGGCTCCTGATGTGCAGGCTGTTTCTTCTCCCAGTGTCCCTAGGTGTTTACTTAGCGACTCGACCTGGCTCCAGAACTCACCATTCACCAGTACCTTCTTGGCCCAGATCTCCATTGGAGCCCCAGCAGAGAGGGCAGCGCTTTCTTCCTTCAGAGGCCACTCCCCTGACTGAGTAAGCTCACGGAGAACACCATATACATCTGAAGTGGTATTTTTTAGAGAGTCAGCTATTTGGTTGATGAGTGAGGCCTCCAGGACTATCTGAGCAGAAAGCAGCTTCCTGTGCTCCTGCTCATTCAAGATGGGCTGATAGGGCTGCTGCACAGGGGCTGCCATACCACTTTCCATGGGGTGCTCCTTCTCTTGCTCAACCTGCGTCCTGCTCTCTGCAGGGGAAGCCCATGGTTGAAGGGTCTTGATGGCACTCACAAGCATACTCTCTATGTTAGCCAGGGACACAGCACATGCATCCTGGCCCTCCTCCTGGTCTGCCCATGACAAAGACCTTAGCTTTTTCCAGCAGTTTTCTAAACATGTCAGGGCTTGGCTATTTTTGGCCTGGAAGTCTTCCAGCTCCCCAGGGTGGTGCTCAATGTTTGTGGCCTTCTGTTGTCTTTCCTGCTCTAGCTGAGAGGCCAGAGTGCTAGCCTGTAGCAGGCTGGCACGGAGCTGCTCCCGCAACTGTGCTTCAGTGCCAGCCCACTGCTGGTGCAGTGCAAGCAATGCCTCCTGACTCTGCCCCTGCTGACTTTCCAGCTTCACAGTCACATCTTTGAGCTTCTCCTCTGTGACATAGAGCTTTGTCTCCAGAGAGTGAATTATAGAGATGTAAGTTTCAGCATCTGCAGCTGCTGGGAGTGTGCTAGGGGTAGCTTCTGAGGACACACTATCCTCTGAGGGTGACTGGTCCTGGCTGGTGTCTGATGATGTGCTGCTAGTCCAGGCCTTTGCACACCCCTCAGGGTGTATGTATCTTTGACACTGGATTGTGGAGAACCTGATTCTTGGCCTTTTTATAGGGGCTCCCTGATCAGACTTAGATGTGCTTTGCAGATGCCCCTCCCTATCAGGCATATCGGCTGACTTTGGGGGTATGGTGTTTTCCTCTCTGCCGAGGCTACCACTGCTACCCTCTTCTCCCAGGCCAGCACTTGGATCTTCATCCTCTGGATGTGAATGGGGAAAGCCAGGAAATACTCTGGTGACTGAGCCTAAGGGCAAAATGCCACTGTCCTCTTCTGTTGGGTCTGTGGTACTTTGAGGCTCTTTGGCATCCTTTGGAGAATCACTCACAAATCTCTTTAGACACTCTTCCTTTTCCTGCAGCTTAATTTCTGTCTCCTCTAAGCTGCTGCCCAAGGCAATCATCTTAACTAAAGCCTCATTGAGGTCTTGGTCTTTCTTTTCCAGAACTCTCTCATGTGCTTCCTTAATGTGCTTCAGTTCCTCTTCCTTTTCTCTCAGCAGAGTGCGCACGCTCTGTAGCTGGATAGAGACCCTGTGGTGTGAATGCTCGAGGTTCTGGTAGTCGGCCTCCCTTCCCCTCAGCTTCTCCTGGAGCTCAGCCACATCCCCATCGGATGTGGCCACACGTTCCATGAGCTCTTGAAACTGATGCTTGATGAGATCCCGTTCATCATGGAGGCTCTGTACATGCTGGGCTAATTGGCGGATGCTGGCCTCTCGGGCCTCCAGCTCTTCCTCGAGCTTCTGTACCTGCTCACTGCCTTTGCATGTTTCATTCAGCTTCTCTTTCTGGAGGGCCTCCACCTGCTGCACATGGCCTTGCAGCTGATCCTCACAGGCACTGGCCTTGTCCTCCACTTCCTTCAGGTTCTGCAGCAGCGCCTGCTTTTCTTGCTCACAGCTCTCTAGCAACAATGTATAGTTCCTCTTCAACTTCTTCTCCATTAGACGCTGGGCTTGCTCACTGGTACCTAGCTGTTGGCTGAGCTCAGCAATGCATTCCTGCAGCCTCTGCACCTCCTTTTGTCGGTCTCGTTGCAATGCCTGCTGTGTTTCCAGGTCCCTGAGTTCCTGTGTCTTCTCTAACAGCAGGGCTTCTGTACTTTTGAGTTTCTGCTCACTGGCCCTCAGCTGGCCACTCAGCATGGCCTTGCTGTGCTGCCACTCCTCCAGCTGCTCGCGAACCTTGCCCTGCTCCAGTCTCAGCTCACCCTTGAGCTTGGCTAAAGTCTGCTCCTTAATGGCCAGCTCTGCAGCGGCATTACCGAGTCTTGTTTGCAGGGTCTGAATCTCAGCCTCATGGTGCCGGATTGCATCCTTGGCCTCCCCATAGCTATGTTTCAGGGTCTGAATCTGCTGTGTGATGAGCTCCTGCCGCCGGCACTGAGCTTCCAGCTCACTTTGGAGGTCTTGATTGACTCTATGGAGCCTCTGCCAGGCACCCGATGGAGAGGTGGCCACTTCAGTCTTAAAAAAACCGATTAAATACTGGTTAGTAACACTCAGGCCACCCTGTTCTGAGTGTCACACCTCTGGCCAGGATCAATCATAGAAAAGCTCCTTGGTGGGTTTGCCTTTAAACCTTTGCACAACTTTTTTTTTTCTTCATTTAAAGAAAAAAATTCAAATTAATGTGGGTTTTGTTTGTTTTGTTTTGGGTAAATATAGTTGCTTCCACATAAACAGAACACAAGGACAAAAACACCAATAAAACAGCCCTAACTGAACAGTATCTAGAAGAAATAAACCAAATAAAGCTGAATAATGGAACACACTGATAAGTACAACAGAGACTCAAGGACGAAATAATTGGTTTTGCAAAACAAAGTATGCAGTTCTAGACCACATGTTTAAAGCAGCACAAGGCATAAGGCACAAGAAAGTGACGTCACTTCTTTCCATGACAGGAAGAGAAGGAAGGCAGGTAACTACTTGAGAGATGTCAGCAAAGTAACATTGGAATATTTCCTTTAGAAAGCGTAGTCAGGCCTCCACCGTAAGGAGAAAACTAATCTCTACCTGCAAGAAGACAGAACAAGGGGAATGCAGATCATGAAGCACAATGTAATAAAACAAACCTTCATAAAGCTCAAAATAAGAGTGAAACATGCAAAACCCAAAATAAAACACAAAACTCCCCATACTGAAGGACACACAAGAGAGACAGAGCTAATATAAAGCAGGGCCAACAATACAGCTAAGTCAGGCGAGCCCCACCTAGAATCTGGCCTGCCCAGGCTCCCTCAGTCTGTTGGTGGGGAAGCCACAGATGTGACACTCAGGTAAGTTCCATTTCCACACCATGTTCACCAAAGCATGCAGTCCTCCCAGCAGTCAGCACAGCACCCTATCCCGTGCTTGCATCTCTGAACCCTCAGTGCCCCCAAACCCCCTTTCCCCTTTTCACTTTTGACTGCAAGCATTTCAAAGCTCATGGGTAATCATTATTAGATTCAGCAGGAAGCTGCCCCCATGCTGACCAAGACTGTTCAGTGTAGATGCACACGATGGTCCAGGTTAGATACACAAGTTAGCAATGTGCAAAGCTCCTTAGTGGTTTCTTTACCACCAAGTATGAAGTCAAGTCTTGTATGATGGAACCAAAAAAGGCTTAAGAAAATGACCCTTAAGTTAGGGATGGTCTGAAGGAATACCCTAAAGGCTTTCTGAGTAGGCTGTGTAGAAGGGAGATGCCTGCCACTTCCAGGCAAGGTCTGAAGTAGGACAACAGTGAGTTGGCTGGAAGGGAAGATGTTACAGTAATATCAGGTCGGGGACAAAGGTAAGCCAGAAACACTCATAGCAGTGTGAGGGATAGTCATGAAGATAAAGTAGGGCTTTGGTTGAGGGGAGTGAAGAACCCCAGGTCCACTTGCAACTTGATGACAAAGGTCTGGACATGTCAACAAACACTTTGTCAGAGACTCCAGGTCTTTGAAAGCTAAAGGCCTTTGGAGAACAAGTTCTAAATTACACAGGCAGAAGGCTGCTACTATTAGGGAATGAGCGTGCTTCTGGGATCAGTGGGAGAGTTAAGACTAGAACCTGGGACCCTTAACAGCAATCTAAAGCCAGTATCTTAACTTTGGCCTTTGCTGAGTTTCAGTTCAGCTCTACCACCCCATTCCACTCTCCCTCACAGTTCTGTCCCCCGACAGCATGGCAGGACTCAGGACATTACATCTCCTTCATGCCCCAGAGCTAGCATGGATCCCAGGAAGCCAGCTATAGGATGGTAACATACAGCACCTGTCCTCATACCAGGCTACATGAAGACGGTTTTTTGACATATCCACATCAGGGGTACTCTAAGGATCCAAGTGCAGCTGAGTTCTGGAAGATACCTTGAGAAGGACACTGGCCTTGGGCCATCAGCTCAGCACCTAGCTGCCACCACTCTCACCCTGTTCCTAGTTGGTTAAGTTGGCTAGGTGGTCATTTATCCTCCTGAAACTTAAGACTGGTTAAAAAGGAATGGGGGTAGGCGGGTGGTGGTATAATTTTCTAGCGCTACACTACCTTGCTGTATGGCCCAGTTTTTTCAGTATGTGTATTGGGCCCAGTCTCATTATGGTGAAAACAATGAGAAATGACATACAGATACATGGGTTTTCACGAAAGCACAATGTCTAGAAAGTCCAAAGAAGAGATCACAAAAGAATTTTATGACCAAAAAAAGTCCTTAGCTGTAGAGATTTGGGACATATTCCCCCAAAACAATGTCCTAATAGCAAGGAAAATGTACAGAACAGCACGGCACTAAGAGCCTTGGTCTTGTTGACTGACCACAGCTTTGCCATGTTTGCACATTCCTAGCCTGTGGGCCTGAGCAGAACTTTCACATGGAAGCCCCTGAGTGTACTGCTGACTTGGCAGCTGCCCACCCTACCTGCAGCACATAGCCCTCCCGGGCACTCTGTTCTCTGCCCAGGGCCACCCTTAACTGGTCCTGCAGAAGCCGGTTCTGCTCTAGAAGATCGGAGGCTTCTTTCTGGCTCTGCTCCAGCTGTTGGTGAAAACACACACACATATACTTCACGAACATGATGACAACAGGCAAAAGCAGTTGACCACAGGTGGCCAAAACAATTGGGATTGTTCACTGGCATCGGACATCTCATTGGATATACAGCATATAGAACTGTATACAACATCAGCACCATCACTCTCCTCTGGCGGCCAAGGTGCACATTTCCAGTTCTTGCCGTAGGTAAGCCCTGCCTAGCCCAGATTTCCGCATTGGTTCACAGTTGTATTGTGCAGGCTAAATAACCCATGTGTCAAGTTCCTATCTGAGGAGGTGGCTGTACTTCATTGAGAAAAGAACGCTTCACATTTTTATCAGAAGAAAGATTACGTGGGGGGGGGGGGGTCCTTGGCCTAGCATGTAGATCTCACTTTCAGGTCCTACTGAATATTCAGTTTCTACTGAATATCCCATCTGACTAGGTTTACAGAGTAGATTCCACATAAGGTTCTAGTATATCCTCAAATTAAACATGGAAACCTATAACTGATCTACATTCTGTTCTCAAGAGGTTCAAAGTCACCATCTACCCTTTCCCCAAATTCTGAAATCCTTACTGATGCTCTGCTGTATGGGAGCTACCCTAGATTTCTGGGTCACAAGAGGGAGGGGAATGTTAAACACTGAACCCCAGACTACTATTCAGTTAGGAATTCAGAATTCAACTGGGAAGTGGTGGCACAGCCTTTAATCCCAGCACTTGGGAGGCAGAGGCAGGTAGATCTCTGTGAATTCAAGGCCAGCCTGGTCTACAGATTGAGTTCCAGGACAGCCAGGACTACACAAAGAAACCCTGTCTCAAAAAACAAACAAACACCTCAGTATGCAGCCTGCAGGCCAGAGCCTCATTTTGGTAGCCCAGAAATTACTTAATTTCATTTTACCTAAGGGATATAAAAAATAGAAAAGTCAAAGTGCTAGTGACCATCTATCAGGCTCATACAGTCAATAAAACAAAACAAAACAAAAGGCAAAAAAGGCATGATGAAGTGGCAGAACTTAATTGGCTATTATGGAAAGAGGCATATTATAAGAATAGGCATATTATAAGAATATGCCTGAAATTTGCTGAGGAAGATGCCCTAAAGGGGCAAGAATCGGACAGAACCCTGTGCAGACTGATCTCACACTTCAAATAGCTCATGTGAGTATTCTGGATTGTAGCGTTTATTGTTTTGCTTTTGAAAAGATTCTGGAGTAATTGTATATATTGTGGGATAGGGCCAAATCTAAATATGAACTTCAACCATGTTACATCTTTACTTTATACACATGATATGGTTTATACATGTGATTTGTACATTTTGCTTTGTTTTGTCAGTGCTGGAGACTGAAACTCCAGGGCTTTATGGATTATGCAAATGCTATAACACTGGGGCCACAACCCCAGTCCACTATAGTATAGTATTTACTAATTTTATATAAAAACAAAACTTCATGGCAGGGAATTTTCTGCTTGTGTCATGGTGACAACTAAGTCTTTTGGATTTTAAAGCATTTAAAGATTCATCCTGTAACTTGTTTGGTCACAGAATTCACTAATGACATAAATATATGTGCAGATGTGATTGGACACATTTGATGAGAATCTTATGCTATAACACAGGGCTAGCTTATATGGTTCTGTACCAAGGTGTTAGAATGCCTCCATCTAATGCTTGCCCAACCCAATCTCACCATAGCCCCGGGTCACTATTCTACCAGAATACAAAGAAGATGTGCTTTTATTGAACAGTTTTTTACATGCAAGAAGGGAGACGTCCCACATTACCTCCTTCTCTAGCAGAGAGGTGAGCTCATGTGTGGAGAGTCGCTCACTTCTGTCCTCCAAGGATAGGTGCAGAGGGGCAATGGGCACCTGCTTCTCTTCCCTGAGAGGGGTGGTCTCCACTTGGTGCCACCGCTGCTCAATTTCCACGTGGACATTCTGTGTCTTGAGGTCAGGGGTTCCCAGCAGCCCCGGGCTCCGGTCAATGTCCATACGTAGGGCTGCATCCTCCATTCCTGGTCCATCAATGGTGTCCAGCATCCCAAAGCGCTTGCGGCGCTCTTCTCGACGTCGAGCTCGTTCACGCTCCAGCTCACCTGGCTCGACTTCAAGACACCCAGGGTCACCAGAGTCAGAAGACCCAACAGTGCTGGCCCTTTCTTGAGCCAGGGTCTGTTGGATGGGGCGGAATTCTGCCCAGTCAAAGGTCTTGGAGCGACCCTCCCGCCTACGCTCTCGAGCACGGCTCTTTTTCTGCTCAAGATCTGGCTCTCCTGGCTCAGCTTCTTGCTTCTCACTTGGCCTCGAGCAGGTCTCAAAAGAGGTGCTTTTATTCTTTCCCTCAGGCAATGAGCTGTAGGGCAATAAGGAAACACAGGAGCTGTCAGGGAGCTTGTACACTCTAGCAGCTCACAGGGCTGGCCAGTCCACACACCTGTTCTGATCCCCAAAGTGGCTTCTAAGTGTTGAGGGAAGAATGCTCCACATGTACTTGGTCCTTCCTTGGAGGACTCAAACCTAGTTGATGGGGATGGGAAGGGAAAAGAGCCTCAGCTATTCCTGAGACTTCAGTTTTCATTCTTAAAAATGGAGTATTACTGTATGCAGGGAATGTCATGGCAGTCCTATCATAGATAAAGCCAATGAACTTTTATTAAGTCCCAGGGGAGAAAAGGGCCCATACACTGTCCAGACCCTTGGTGAGGTTGGTTATAAAGTAATCCTACACTATGCAGTGACAGAGTGATTGAGAACTAGCCCTTCTTAGAAGGACTCGGGGATTTCAATAAACAGGAGACACTCTCATCTTGATTTCAAAACTTACTCTGGCTCCAGGCATGACAGATAGGTCAGAGTGAGGTTGTGACTATCTGTAGGTCAAGGGGACAAGTGACTCAGGTAGTCATAAGCCCACACAATCAGGTGGAATGTAGCATAATGCCCACCACTTTGAAGAAGGAGGTGACTGGGGGGGGCACAGCCATGCAGATCAATCTTTTTAGTCCTTCAAACTACACGGAGATAACAGGAGTTTGTTAGCTTGAAGAATATCTGCCTCTTCTCAGTCTTCCCCAAGGAAGATTTCTGGAGAGGCCTCTACTCCAGCAGGAGAGAGAGTTAAGACATCACTATTGGCAACATGGAAAGGGGCTAACTGCGCTTACTGGGCTTAAGTCCCAGTGATTGCTAGATAGTCCTGGTCTTGCCCAAGTCTTAACAGAATTAGAAGTGACTTGGTGATAGGATGGCCCAAGGGGAAAGAGCCAGGAAGCACTTGTATTTATGCCAGGACCAACAAGGAGATTGCCAAGGGGACATCAAACAAAAGAGAAAGTGATTCCCATTATCCTTAGGTCACCTGTTCTAGAAGCAAGCAATAAAAACCAAAGTGCTTGGGTCAGTGAGGTGGCTCAGTAGGTAGGGGCACTTGCTACCAAACCTAGTCCAGGACCTGAGTTCTCCCTGGAATCTGCA
Source organism: Tokudaia tokunoshimensis (assembly GCA_036184795.1). NCBI lineage: Eukaryota > Metazoa > Chordata > Mammalia > Rodentia > Muridae > Tokudaia > Tokudaia tokunoshimensis. The sequence goes on from BTHU01000010.1 coordinate 62,054,071, forward strand.
TGGTCGAAGGAGAGAACCAGCTCCTATGAATTATTTCCTGAACTCCACATGTGCACAACAGCCGAGGTATATGTACACAAACAAAAACAAACTAACAAACTTGTCCTCTGACCTCCAAAAGTGTGCTGTGAAACCATGCCCCCACAAACACCCACACACTAAGAAATACAAGTATTTAAACAAAAATCAAATGCTTTAGAGCAGAAGTATCAGCAGGGGTCCAGTTTAAGATCATACAAACATGCAAATAAAAATGAATTGGAAGGGGCTGAATCAATGGCACAGTGGTGATGAGCACATCCTGCTCTTGCAGAAGACCTAGCTTGGTTTCTAGCACCCACAGGGAGCTCAAAACCATCCATTAAAAGTGAGTTGCAACATGGTATGCCTATATGACCCAGCACATGGCAGGCTAGGCAGTACGGCAGAGTGGGAGGCCAACCTGGGCAATGTAGCGAGATCTTTGCACAGGGAAAACCAAAACAACCCAGAGTGGACCTTTTAGAATTCTGAGGATATTGGTGACGTCTCAGATCTATGCGGAGTTGAAACTGACATTTGGGAACAGGATTTCCAACAGTTACGCTCCTGGAGGAGGATGTCCCAACCCAGAAGTACTGTAGTAATGTGAGACATCCTCACCACAGATAACACGACAGAAATAAGAAAGCTCTGACACTACTGTCCTTGCTTCTAATACCTTCTGATGGGCCAAACAAGAGCAACCCAGGCTAAAAACAAGTGGGTATAGAGGCACCATATCAGCTTGAAGACAAATTATAAAGTAGATTCTAGCCAGGAAGACTGGTGCACGAAAGAGAGATACGGGGTCCCTTGGGCCTCAGTCCTTCCATGAAACACAGCATAAACATGTACATATGAGTGTTCTCAGCCCCAGCCCCAGACACTCCAACACTAATTCCCTCCAGCCATGACCCTCCATCTGCATGCAGCCTGAGAAGAGCAGCTCAAGTACCTTTCACTTTGCTACAGGGTTTTGTACTGCATGCTCTTCTCTTGACTGGAGGAGTCATGGAGGTAGGGAGGCCAGTGCTCATTTTTCAATAGTTCTTTTTAAAAGAAAATTTAAATTTTATTTTTTTTTTATGTGTACGGGTGTTTTGCCTGCATGTACATCTGTGTACCATGTATATGCAATATCTACGGAGGCCAGAAAAGGATGTTGGATCTCCTGGAACTCAGTGGGTGCAGAGACTCGAACCTGGGTCCTCTGAAAGAGCAACCATCTCTCTAATCCCCTAGCACAGTTCTTTTTCTTTGGGTTTTTTTCGAGACAGGGTTTCTCTGTGTAGCCATGGCTGTCCTGGAACTCACTCTGTAGACCAGGCTGGCCTCAAACTCAGAAATCTGCTGCCTGCCTCTGCCTCCTATGTGCTAGGATTAAAGGCGTGCGCCACCACTGCCCGGCTAGCACAGCTCTTGAGAACGGCAGAGGGCTATTTTATGGATAAAGTAGGCCTTGCGGACCTACTGGTTCTGTAATGCAGAAGTCAGCAGACTGTTTGTTGATGAGTAAAGAACTGACCATGTTAACAATCCTTGAAAGGGGATGAAGACAAGAGTTCAGGTTTCCTTTCCTTCTCATTCAACAAGAAATAGAACAGCTAGAAAGAGGAGAAAGTTTGAGGCAAGAATAGGTATAGCTAATGTTATCAGAGGCCAGTACCGTTTGACCAATATACACCAAAACCTCTGATCCCAAAACCATACTTGGCAGCAACATGAATCAAGAGAGGCACAAAGTTCTCAAGATGAAACCTGTTTGAAGCACAGTAAAACTTGTCACACATGGAGCACCTGTGTTGTCCTGAAGATGAACATTGGTAGATCTAGAATTTTTAGAACAGAAAGGGGAGGCATGTAGCATGTTCCAAGAAATATTTACAACAACATGCTAACACAGGAGAGAACAGAGTTTTCAAATGTGAGCTTCAGGACCCACCATCTGAGACAGAAGTATCTCTCGATTCTATTAACAACCAGACAGACGTAGGACTCTGATGAGGAAATGAAAAACAAAAGTGCAAAACTACAGTGGAGATAAAGCAAAACTCTGCTTCCACCCAGAGCTGGGGTTCAGCTACCAGAGAAGGCCCACAGTGGAGCCTGAACCCAGCCTGAGGGTTAAACTCTGCTGACAAAGACTTCCACTCTGAGAATAGGCATGAGAGTGACCTGTGTGGCTTATCAGGCTAGTAGAGGAAGAAAAACAAAGAATCACAGGCAACATGTAGCCAGATGACAGTGGGCCAGAAGAAGGAAAGGAATTCATGTTGTAGTATAGTTGGGCTCAGGCCTCAGAGAATGGCAGGTACCTTAGGGCAATTAGCAAGGCCTCCATCTTACCTGGTCACATCTGGGGCAGATGTTGGGAGCACATGCTTCATAATGGTCTGGATCCAGTTCCGTCGTATGCCAGATGTCATGGCTGACAGGGTGAACTCACCCTCCTTGGTCTAAACAAAAAAATACTAACCATCAGTGGTCAGACCATTGGGGTGACTGCTGCCTCCATCTCTAAGTAAGCAAAGTCCCAAAAGGAAGAGGGCTAGGCTAGGTGATTTTCCTAGGATTGTTGTATATGACCTGCTTGAGACAGGCAGACTAATAGGGCCAAACCTTGGGGAGAGGTGAACTGGGTGTCCCCTAAACAAGGCGGTGCACACTTGCTAGTTGCTGGCACATAGATAGACCATCACATGTGTTCCTCTCCTCAGAGAGCTCGGCTAGCCCTAGGGACAGGGACACAAAACTGGCCAGGATCAGGGAGAGTGGTAGCCCAGCCTCCTATAGCCTCCACACAGGTGCACAGTACATGTCCAGAATTCTGAGTGACTAAAGAGCTACTGAGGTCTGCCTAGGACCCCTATTTGGTAGTGACAGTGACAAGATGATAAGTGGGTCAGATTCCCATATCAGAAAGAACAAACAACAACCATGAACCTAGGCTTAGAGATGAATACCAAATAAACAGAGAGTAACCCAGTTGACTATAACCATTACGAAGCCTCACTGAAGAAGGCAAATATACTAGAAATCCCTTAACCTGATTCCAGCAGACCTTAATCTTTTATTCCCCACACTCTTCATCCTTCCAATGGTCCTACACTCCAATATAAAAATAAAAGAAAAAGAGCAATTTCTGCAACAAAGCCTTTCAAAAGCCTTGGAGAAAAAGATACAGAAACCCATCTTTTTTTTTCCATACCATGTATCAGGAGTATAGGTCAGTAGCCGCAGGATGGAGATATCACCACTAACAGGGAAGATGGAATGCTGACCACATGTGTTAAGTTATAACCCTGCTGGCAACTCCATCCATCCCTAGACTCACATGTATCTGAAAGCCATAGTTTCTCTGGACTGGATACTCAGTGACATCATAGCAGGTGGACAAGTCAATTTCTCCATCTAGGTCAGCTGCCTGCAGAGGGAAGTGAGAGGGTGTGAGGAGATTCAGGAAGAGAGGATGCCCAAGTGAGCATGTTTCTGTGATGTTTTCACAGGACTAGACCATGACCAACTGTCCTACAAGTGCCGTCCCTTGAGGTGTCAATACTACCATTTCTCTGTGTATTTAGCCAAAGAAATTCTACAGTGATCCCCAAATGTTTTCCTTTTTCTTTTTTTTTCAAGACAAGGTTTTTATCAACTTGGCATAAACTAGGGTCATCTGAAAAAAGAACCTTAATTGAGGGATTGCCTCATCAGACTGCCTATAGGCAAGTTTGGTGGGGCATTTTCTTGGTGTGGAAGGGCCTAGTCCACCATGGGCATTTTGACCCCGGGGCAGGTGGTCCTGGGTGGTATAAGAAAAACAAATTGAGTAAGCCATAGAGAGCGAGCCAGTAAGAATGTTCTTCCAGTCTCTGCTTCAATTCCTGACTTGACTTCCTTCTGTGATGGACTATAGACTGTAAGATGAAATAAACCCTTTTTTCTTCAAATTGCTATAGGCCATTATATTTATCACAACAACAACAACAACAACAAAAACCAAACTAAGATACCCTCTTAAGAATTTTGTCTATGTTAAGTTCACCTATTGATGATATTTTCTGTATTGAAAATAGAAAATTTAAATATTATTCACTTAAAAACTTTAATAAAAGCTGGGTGTGGCAGTTCATATCTACAATTTGAGCACTTGGGAGGTTAGAGATGAGCACCGTAAGTTTAAAGCTAGTTTGAATCACATACTAAACCCACTTCATGATGAAATTACAATTAAAAAAATCAAAATATGATCCACAATCACTGTCTAGAGTAGCACTGTTTACATTTCTGCAGGTCTCCATGCCTAACTTGGAAGAGGATACTAAACTCCTCTACTTCTGCTGTCAGTTTTTCATGTACCGTTTTGGCTAACATATTAAGAGAAAATAGTCTAACACAGAGATGGGAAAGGAAGAATTTTCAAGAAACTGGCTGGCTGGTCTGCCTTGAGGAGTGGCCATGTCTTGAAGCTTAACTGCGGTGTGGAAGCTGCAGTCCTATCAAGTGAATTTTCTGTGCTGTTAACAAAGAAATCATGGTCCTTCTACCCTTTGAACATGTTCTTTGCCAGGCATGTTCTGTAACTTTATAATTGGTCACAATACCAAATGTCTATACAGTTCATTCTGCAGGAGCAAAAACTATTAAATCCCTGCCTATTTCAGCAGCAGAACTTGCAGACAAATAGAAGCTGCTGAGATGATGAACATAAACCTTCCAATGTTCTCACTTTCTCTTCTTGAGTCAAGGTCTCTGAATACTGCATAGGTTGGTCTCAAATTCTTGGATTCATGTGATTCTCCTGCTTCAGTGTCTTGAGTAGCAGAAACAACAGTTATATATCATTGTGACCAGACTAGGTTTTTCTTTGACAGTATTTTTTTTTTTTTTTTTTTTTTTGGTTTTTCGAGACAGGGTTTCTCTGTGTATCCCTGGCTGTCCTGGAACTCACTTTGTAGACCAGGCTGGCCTCGAACTCAGAGATCCTCCTGCCTCTGCCTCCCAAGTGCTGGGATTAAAGGCGTGCGCCACCACCACCCGAGTATTTTTTATATGTGTGAATGCTTTAACTGTTTGTGTACTATGGGTAAGTAATGTCTGCCACTATGCGGCATTGGGTCCCTTGGAACTGTAGGAACGTGCAGTTGTGAACCCTCATGTGGTCCTCTATAAGAGCAGCAAGTTCTTTTAACTGCTGACCCAACCCTCTAGCCCAGATTGTTTTTTTTTTGAAAGCTCAAACTCTATTCATTACTGGCAACATATTGTCCTTGAAGGAATAGATTCCTGGTTTATTTTCATGAAAATGCCTGCCAAACTCTCAAAATTGAGTGACCAAAGCTTATCTGTCAGCTGTTTCTTCAAATAGTATTTCACAGAGAAGTGGCTAGTTCAACTGGTAACTCAGTAATTTCTCCGGTAAGGCTTTGGTATGCAGCTGAATGACTGATGGACATTTTCCACTTAGAACATTAAAAAGGGGATGTTTAGTAAAGGTGCTCCCCACACAAGTCTGATGACTGAGTTCCATCCCTAGAACACATTTAAAGGTAGTAGGAAAGAATCAACTTCACAGTTACCCTCAGATGTCCACAAGAGAGCTGTGGCATCTGTTACCCACACATAGAAGATCATGCACACATGCACACACACACAAACACAATAATAATAAAAGTTAAAAAAGAGAACACTAAAGAGAATGGCATTCAAAGACTGCAACTTAAAAATACCAGGAACCTATTTTATTGTTTTAAACATCATTAACTGTAGAGCAATATAAGCCCATTGACTGTTGGTACAATCTGACTCTGGCCTGTTGTCAAGGCACTGGCAATTTTATCTACTTCTGCTTTTGTGCTATCAGTGTTATATCAACACAGCTCTGCTGGCAGTTTGACTTCCATAACACATTTCACTGAATACTTATATTTTCAGCAGGCAAAGGTGCTTGTGACTATGCCTGATGATCTGAGTTCAATTCCTGGAACCTACTTGGTAGGAGAGAACTCCTACAAGTTGACCTCTATACCATGCTGCGGCACGCACAAAAACAAAAAAGTTTTGAGTACTAGGTCCAACCTTGCTCAAAGCTTACCCTGCCTATCTCATCTACAGTCTCCTCTTTATGCCCTGGAGGCTGATCTCAGGAATTTAAATACATAAACCAGCCAAGAGATTATTTTTCTCTCTCTCTCTTTTTTTTTTACCCCCAATTTAAGAGCATGGAATGGCAAATGTGAGATTTGTGAAGATGGATGGGTGATTCTGAAGGACTCCAGATGGAGTTAGTAGGGAAAAAGCAGGACACAGATTTGTCAGGTTGCTCAAAAGACTTTTTCATAGGTGAAGGAAAGAGCCCTTCTGGTTGGTCTTCTAGGAGTGGTGAGGAAACAGCTCATCTGGTAATGTGCCTGCTGCCAAGCCAGTCCCCAGAACCACCATGGTAGGAGACGACTGGCTCTCCCATACGTTGTCCTCCGTCATCTGCTAGTGTCCCATGGCAAAAGTGTTCCCCCCGCCCCATGCCCTAATATGCGAAAAATGATTTTTAAATGTAAGTACCTCTACCACAACAAGGCACAGCAAGACATAAGTTAACCTGTCTAGTGACTCGATTTTTGTTGAAGAAAAAGACAAAACTAGACCTGAGTTCACCCAGAATACTAACTTCATTCACCTTTTATTTTTTAGATTTATTTGTTACAAGTATTTTGCATGTGTGCATGCCTGTGTGTCTCATGTGTACTTGGAGCCTGTGGAGTCAGAAGAGAGCATCAGATCCCTTGGAACTCAAGTTACAGATGGTAGTGAGTCGTTATGTAGGTGTAGAAACCCAGATCCTCTACAAAACCAAGTGCTCTTAACTGTTGAGCCATCTCTCCAGCCCAACTTCATTGTTCTTAAAAGAATACAGAAAACAAAGTAGTCAAAGATCCTAACTCAAGTCCTCAGAGGATGACCATGTCTGAGGAGGGCAACTGTTCTGCCATCAAAGCTGGTCCATCTGCATGTACTGTCCAAGTAGACTGAGACCACGACGCCCAAGGGAGTAGGCTACCTGTTCACAGACTTCAGCCCTGGACTTTTAGATGCCACTTATGCCTTTGTAGTGTTCTCACCTCCTCAGCCACGGAATCTCTGTAGTATCTCAGGCTCTGATCTGCCAGGACAAACCAGTGTTTCTTCCACTAAGGGAGAGAAAGATAAACATCCAACTACTCTGCAGACATAACTGATGCCCCTCCCTGACCCCAGCTGAATCTGGGCACCCTGGAGAGTGCAGGTAAAGCAGGCAGCCATGCACCCATGGCCTCAGAGAGGCTCTGTTTAGATGCAATGAGGCAGTGGAGTAGTGGGCCTTGGCCAGCTCTGTGCCCCAGTGTGTGGTTGGTGACTAGTGCTTTGCAGGCCTCCATCCTAACTTCAGAGACTGCAGACAGTTCTTCTGGGTCCATCACACAGAACGGTGGATGTGAAAGGGTGCTGAGAGGCATAGCCACTTGGCTGATAAACCAGTGTGAGCCCCACTGTGCCAGCAGGTACAAACTAACCTGCCAAAGTCCCAATCTTCATTCTGAGGAAGGGAACTTGAGTCTTCAGGTAAAGCCAAGGGCATTAAATATGGTGGAAGAAGGAGAAAGGGGGGATGCTTTGGCACAGTCTTTCAAGGCAAAAGGAGCTAGGAAAGTAGATTGGGTTTCTATGGGTTTCTAAGGTAAAGGGCCTAACATGCTTCTGGTCAAGGTGAGGCTTGCAAATTTTTCCTGTTTGGACTTGATAATATTCACAATTCTCAGGACTTAATGGTGCCCTTAAAGCTGAGATGGTCCAACACAAGGATTTTGCAGCCTTACGTGTCTACCTTGTATGGAAACACAATCTAGCCCCACAGCCACAGGCTGGCTGTTCTGCCTCTGAGGAAGCATAGACTCTTTTAAGAGAACTTTTAGGAGCTATCATAGGCAGGAGCTGGAGCTGTAGGATGTCTGCAGGCTAAGGGCTTGAATCAGGGCTCACAAACCCCACCAGGGACAAGACAAGCTGGGACTTGCATCTGCTCCCCAGTACTCCAGGCCTCAGCACTTACACACACACTCACCTGGCCATCCTCATACTGCTTGGTTAGCCAGCCTTTCTTGAAATTCAGCAGGTCAGGCTGAGAAAGGAAAAAGAACAGCTCAAGGGAAACCATCTGAGTTCCCCAGTGATGGACAGGCTCAATAGGGTTGTTTTCATGTAGGTGAAACAGCACCAGGAACAGTTTCTACCACCTACCGGATGAGCCTGCCCACTCTCTTGTCCCAGTGTTGCTGCCCAGAGGCCTATGTCCCTGAGGAAGTGGCTGAGGGACATACCTGGGCCTAGGAGCACAGGCTGCCTGTCTGCTCTGAGGTCTCTACTTTGGCCTATTCAAGACTTTGCTCATTCTGCCTTGGGTCATAGCATGGGCCAGATGTTAAGTACACGAAGACACCTGCAGTAATAGCTGAAAGGGGAATCCAAAGGCTCTTGCTGAGGCTGCAGAAGGACTGAAGACCAGAAGCCTGAGAGGCAAACCATGTCTGGGGTGGACAAAGCGTAGCAGCAACCTTGTCCAACTTTAAGGTTACTCTTATACCAGAAAGAAGTTCAGTCTTATTCCCTACGCAGGAAGGTAGATCAGGACTATCAGCAGACCCGAGTGGGTGCTGGCTCTACTGAAGAGCAGCCTGCATTCCGCTGGGGACAAAGTTCTCGTCTGCTACAGGTATACCTGGAAGGACAGGCTTCGAAGACCCCAGCCACCCCTTCTGTGGTCCCCAGTGCTCTCAGGTCTCTTCCACAGCTGTCCTGATGAGAAACTGGTTTTGATGTCTCTTACTACTCCAAGGACGGAGTGTGATCCAGAGAAGTGACACTAACCAGGACAGGCATCCTGGGAGTTCCTGCTCCATTGTGGAAAGGCCACAGCAGGCTCTTGCCATGCCACAACTGAACACAGTAAGACGAGGCTTCCTTTTGTGGAGCCTTCCTGTAACCCATGCTTCACAAAACTTCCATCTGCAAGAATTGTTTGAAGAACCAACAGAAATGGAGACAAACTTTAGAATGCTCCAGCCCTGAGATCTGTACAAAGGGAAATCCCTTTTTGATGGCGCACGTTTGTTGCTTCATGAGACTTGGGATGAAGGCCTGCTCACTGCCTTCCTGGCTCCCCTGCTGAGCTGCCGATCTATGAAAGATTCTTAAACTTTCTGCTGTGGTTATCATTGTCGTGCCTGCCTCAAGGAATGGTGGAAGTTGGTCCCTGTGGCTCTTTTCTCTCTGGGTCTCTGGTGGTTGCCAGGAATAGTGGCTACCAGCTGAGTTGACAGAGAAACTGCTCTGGCTGGGGGATGAGAGCTGGTGGGTGTGCCATGTCTCCTGGAAGGCTGTAGACTGTGCTGAGGAACCAGGCGGAACTTTGGTTTGCAGCTTCATTCCTGTACACACCCTCAAATGGGACAAATTGTCAATACGACATGGATTCTGTTCCAAAGTGCCACAAAAATAAACACCAAAAGCAAGACAGCAGAGGTTAAGTTGGGGCCTGACACCTGCAGTGGCCCTGTGCAGCCTCCTGTGCACAGAGACCTCCATGTGCTGCTACTCAGGGTGCCACACAGCCCCCAGTTCTGGTGGGCCCAGGAGGGGAAGAATGGTCAGTTTCCAATGGGCTGCAGACCAGTGGGTGGGGCATTCACAGGCATGAGGGTGGTACAGAGGGAGGGCCAGTGTGGACATATAGACATAAATGGACAGTGGCCCAGAGTGGCCAGAAGCAGCAGTGGTGGCACAGATCTCCAGAGAACTTGGCACGTGGCCTGGGCTCACCGTCATGGAGGATTCTGTGGACCTCCTGTCCAATGACTTGGCTCTTCGGTGTGGAGACAGAGGACAAGCATCTGAGAGAGGAGCTGTGGGGGCTTCGTTGGCAAAGTCCTGTGGCAGAGAGCAGCCACCCATCAGTACAGTTCAAGGCAGCTTGGGTGGCCTGGGGGCAACAAGTTGGGTAGTTCATCCCTCCTTGAGTGGGGCAGTACTGTCTGGGCCCCACAGCAGTGGGGGATGCTGGGATGACCCATGTCCTGGCATGCTTTGGTCAGTAGAACAGCCTTTTCTTTGGATGCCTGGTTATAACTGGTCCCACCCAATTTTGCAGCTTCTCAGGTTACAGAAGAAAGACAGCAGGCACCTCCTGAGCAACAAAGAAACTGGAAAGAAGAGCTTGGGTACAGCAGGCCACAGAAGAGGTAGGTGGGCAAAGGGCTGGAGGAATCTGGGAGGAGGAGGACTGCTGAGGTCTGATGGACCTTGTAGGCTAAGCAGAGAAATGAGGGTACAGCTTGCCACTCCAAAAATGAAAGGAAAAAAAGAGGTATCATATTCGGCTTGGTCCCAGGTGGCCTCAGTGGGAAGGAACTGTGCTAGTTACAACTGGGATCTAAAACTCATTGAAGCATCTTGTGGCACAGAAGGCTAATGCCGCCGTAAGAGGGAGATGTGGAAGACAGGCTGGTGTTCAAGAGGCTAACTGGAAGAGAACAGAGCGAAGGCCCAGAAGAAACATGTCCCTGGTCTGTATGGGACTCAACATGTAGGGCAGTGTGTTCCCCAGACCCAAGCCATGCTGCCAAAGGCCCCACTTGGCCCCACACTGGAGCTCACCCGCTTTCTAGGGATGACCCGTCTCTCACTGCGGCCCTGACGAGTGTCACTTGATGGAGTGGTCAGAATCAGCATGTTGGTTTCCATGTGCTCTGCTCTTTCAATGTCCAAGGCCTCAAATTTCTCAATTACCTGGGACCTCCTACAAAAGAGGACATGAAGCTGCTGAACCAGAGTCTCCCTGTTCCCAAGGTGGACTGTGTCTCCAGTCCAGGAGGGTCCTGTAGTCACCTGCACACCTCGCCTACCTCACTGGGCTCCAGCGTTAGCTTTCCTGTTAAGCATGTGAGGCACCATTTACATAGTACTGATAGGACTCAGGGCACAGATCCAGTCTACTTGAGCTCCATTTTCCCCCATTCATGCTGGGCTGGAACAGCCATTAGAACCTTTCCACACTGGGCCTGTATTGGCCCTGCCCCAACATTGGACTCATATACCTTGGTAACCTCCCTGAGTCAGACACAATAAAGGACAACCACCACCTCTGCACACATTGCACCCTCTAGTTACAATGTACCCCATAGTAGGGTGTTCAAAATTTAGCAAGATCAAAGCCCATGAATTAACAGTTTCTGCTAACATTAAAAGGAATCAAAATCAAAATAAAACAAAGCAGTTGATTTCATGTGAAAGGCCAGCAGCCTCATCAGGCGTCTGTGGCTGTGACGACGGAGCTGAGATGGAAGCGAAGCAGGTGGAGGAGGCGCGAACACAGCAGAGGGTGGAGAGGGCAAGACCTGAAAGAAAAGAAGGCTGGGAAATGAATGAACAGAAAAAGACTGCTTTTAAAATTTGAATCATGATAAATCAAAGTTATATAAGATTTAAAGCAGCAAACCCCAAGGGAATGGCCGAAGAGAAGAAACCCATAATTATCCGGTAGCCTAAGGAGTCACCTTGTGGGATTATGCAGAAGGCTTGGGCTGCCTACCTGGGGTCTGAGAGCTGACTTAAACCTGCTGGGAGGATGGTCTCTTCTCACCAAACCTGAAGCCTGCCCTCCTAGGGATATCCTACTCCCTCACAATGAGGGTGGGCGTGGCATGCATTCAGAACCAGTGGTGTGGAGCTGAGAGGAAGTGATAAAGGTCGCTTTCAGAAAATTAAAATCTCTAATAAGCAAGAGGAAGACTATGGCCTAGAACCTAGGAACCTCTCTTTTCAGGGGTCACTACAAATCTCCCTTAAGAGTTCCTTTCCTCAAGGGAGGTTAAAAGGCAAGGGCAGCCAGCGCTCAGGACTTGTGTATGCTCTGCCTCCACACTCACTATTGTTAGAAACTGGTGCCGGGTTAGCTTGCTGCGCCCATAGAGGCTGAGGTGAGGAGACTGGCTGGGGGAGCAGTGGGCTAAGCAGCTGCTGACTGCCAGGTAGAGGAAGACCTTTAAGTGCAGCCAAGGCGTCCTGCACAGCTAGACTACTGCAGGAAGATCTGGATACCGCTGTCCCAGGGCCATTGCTTCTCCTTGGGCTGAAAGCACTATATCTGGCTAGAGGACTTCAAAGCCCCAGGAGAGTAGGACGACTGTGCCAGGCCAGATGGGCATGCAGGGTATATAGGTTTGTAGGGCTCCAAGCACAGCAGTTAGCATGAGAAACAGGAGGCACTTGCTACAGCTGCTTGACAGAGATGCTGCCAAGACATGATGAGACCAGGAGCTTGGGCGATCTCTGTATATAGCTGGTTCTCTGTGGCTAAGCTGGAGTTTCTGAAGCAACAGAGGTGACAGGAAGGTGCCTCACTCAGGCTACACTGACAGGTGTAGCTCTCACTAAGGAAGGAGAGGTCAGGGTTCCATTAGCTTTCTGTTAGTCACTGAAAGTGCTATAAGGATCACAGCTTCTCCACACGTAGACACAGGTCTAAGAACCTCCTATAAGAACTCCTTCAAGGGTTCGGAAGTCTCAAGAGCAGATTCCAAGGTTAGAGCTGCTGCTGGTACTCGGGAGGGTCGCTTACTGGCTCACCAAAGTGTTCCAAAAGTAGCCCTGTGACTTCAACTTCCTGGCTGTGAGGCAGTCTGTCTTGGCTACAGTAACTCAATGCAAAGTAGATGTCTTGTCACTCTAACCTATCAGGGACCAGGATCCAGTTCAGTACCAGGTGGACTACTTGGGCCTCAGATAGCAGTCCTCAAAGAGCAACACCAATCAGCGAGATCATTCAGGAAGGGCTAGTTACAGGGTTAATGTGCAGAAGTAGTCCAGGCACCAACACCAGCTGAAATTCATCCCCATAGTGGCGAGGAACATGCAAGAGTAAAGCCTAGAGACTGCATCTATCTCAGGCAGGTTGATAAGAATGCATTCAGAATCAACATCTCTGACAAGGAGCCTAGCCAAGCAGGTGGGCAAAACGTTAACTCTGGCCTGGCACTAAACTTAAGGGATAGCTGACCCCATTTTGGAACCACCAGAACTAGCCTGCTCAGTAGCCAGTGCAAACCTGCCCCTGCCTACTCTGAAAGCCTCCTTAATGGTTAACAAGACCTTTTATTTCTGCTAGCCCAAAAGCTTAAAAAGGACACCAGGAGCTCTGGTGCTGGTTCCTATCACAGGATCCGAGACTTCCTGCTGAAGGTCTACCCTCTAGCTGTTATTCACCATGAGGAGTAGGGGTCAACCAAGTTTTCACATCCTTGAATCAGGGGTAAGAGTAGCAGGTGCCTTTATTGAGCCACTGTTGGACTGTTAAGATTGACAATTATATGGAACACCAGGGAGCTGAGTAGCACTCAGTGTCCACAGTCTACCTGAGGGTTCATAGGTCATTTGAAACAAGCTAGGTTGGGTGTCAACTAATTATGAGTTGAGAAAAGGGGACCAGAGAAAGTCCTCCCCAATCTCATCCTGCCCTCAACACCTGACTGAACTTCAGCCTGCACCTAGGGCAGGGAAGACACTCAAGATATGTCTGGAATTGCCTTTCTGAACAGAGGACTTCTCTGAAAGTCTAATGAAAGCTGTGCCCCCACCCCAGCAAAGCAGACAGGTATGCTTTTAAACTCTCCTGGGGGCAGCCATGGGTCTTTAGAAACCTGGCCTGGACACAAAACACAGCTCAGAATCTGAGGGGGACTCACGGGTAGAATGTTCCCTAGTCCTCAAGCTTGGGGCATCAGTGCAAAAGAAAAGCAGGCCTTATCTTTTTAGCAGTAAGTACTGTATCTCTGCCACTGGTGGGAAGCCATTTCAGCGAAACCCAGAGGTTTTGTAAAAGTGGTACCTGAGACACCCAGCAGCTTTTCTGGCTGCTTCTTGCATCTTGGTGGGAAGGACCTATGCCCTTTCCTGTATCTTAGAACTTCTTCAGTGCCCTCTGACAACTGCAGAGCTGCCAGCATGAGGAAGGTCCCTATCTGCGTTCTGAGTCTTCTCAGAGAACAGAAGTTCTCTCTGAGAAGAGAGAAGGCCAAGAAGCCTAAGACTCAGCCACATTGGGCCTAATCTGGGAAGCACAACCTACAGCAGCCAGCCTGCAGGCATTTAGTCCTCTATCTGGCTGCCAGGAGCTGAGAACTAGTACCACAGTCTGGGGCCCAGAGAGGAAGTGAACAGAAATAATGTTCCTGAAGTACGCCTTTGTGAGTATATCCACGATTTAAGCCCCTAGTGTCCTACTTACCTCCGCTCGTTGCCAAACAGTCGGGCCACCTCTTCCCTGCCAGGGCTCCGGGCCCGAGTCCTATGCTCCAACCGCCTTCTCTCCACCTGGAAGGCTTCTCGATGGCTGATCCGGATGGCCTTAGGGACGTCAGCCAGGGCGGCATACTGCCTGCTGGCTTTAAAGGCAAAGGTGCTCCCCAGTATTTCTGTTCCCCACCCCCCAGCACTGCTGGAGTCCACGTGGTTGGGTGGCCTGCTGGCCTCACCCAGGTTGTCAGGGCAGATGCTGTAGACCATGTGGCTTGTGGCTGGAAGACCTGGGGAGTGAAGGGGGTGGCTAAGTTCCTGTGAAGGCGATCCAGGACAACCATACCTGCTGTGTGGGGTGCTGGGGCTGGGTGGGGAGAGTAGTGGGGGCAGCTGCTCCTCAGCCCTCAGGTCCTGCTTGGCCTTCTCCAGGGAGAAGTAGCCGCTCTCTACCCGTACTTTCCGACCACCATCCACACGGTCCCCACTTATGGTGCTTTCATCTAGAAGGCAAGAGGAAGCTCGCTCAGACCACTGTCAGTTCTGTCATGAGAACTTTCCAAAAGCCCGCACATCATCAACCAGGAGCTGCCTCAACACCTTCCATATTCACACTCCACAGCTATAAATGGGCTAGAGGTAAAAGAAGAAAATTGTGGGCAGAAATGGACCACCCATCTCCATTGCCTTTACTCTCTACCCTTTCCTCCAGTCTGGTCACTTTGTAGTGACCTGCAGGCAGATCCTTTCATACAGTTCCGGTGGGGAAGCAGGACTCCATCCTGACCAAGGGTTTCTTATCAGACCACAGGAAGAAACCAACCAAAAAGACATCTTTCAGGCTCTTAGTACATTTTTGAGGCAGGGAAGAGGCCTTTTGTAGGCATGACTTAAAACATATGGACTTTAAATGTGGATAGGTGTGTATGCTAAAGAACTCCAATTGAGGGAGGCAAAGAAGGGGACTAACTCTGCTAGGGTAGCATAGCACGCTAAGTGGAGAGGGCACGGTGACGTCAATGGTGTCCTCCCTGGCCCTTCATTTTAGCCAGGAGCTAGGCAAAATGTTAACAATGAGGACAGGGGCACTGCTATCCTAACTGCTATCCTTCTAAAGACATGAAGCACCCAACCCAGCAGGTTCTAAGAGCTCATGAGGGAGGTCGCTGTGGTACAGGAACAAAAGTCTCACGGAGGCAGAAAGAACAGTGTTTATAGATCTCCTGCGGCCAATGGAGTAGGTGCCACACCTTTCTCCTTCACAGGTGAGGTAGAGAAGCCAAGCTGAATCTATTTGGCCAGGAACTCAGCCATGCCAGGCCAGTGCTGCCCAGAACTGATGATGCATGATACACAGAGTTCAGGACCCATGACAGGACTCTAGCTAGGGCCCTGTATCACATGCCTAGTGTTACTTCCTATCTCCTGGATGGAGGCCCACTCCAGCAGTACAAGACAGAGCATCACAACAAGGAGGCCTGCAGGCTGGCCAGCTGCTGCTCACCTTCTTTGCTTTCTAGCCCTGGTTCCCGTGGGGTGCAAGTAGCAGGAGGCTGGTTTTGGCTGGGACTCTGAGCTGGACTCAGGCTGGTCCCATCAAGTTGGTCTTTGGCTCTCATTTCTTCCTGCCAGAGCGTGGATTTGGTGGTAGGAACTTTCTCAGCACTGGGAATGCTGCTGCTGCTGCTGCTGCTGCCACTGCTGCCGCCACTACTGCTAGTGACAGCCATCTTAGCAGGCCCAGGTTCCTGGAGAGATAGCAGTGAAGGTGGTAGCATATAAGCACATAGCCCAAGCTAGCACACGGGTCCTGGCTGCTAAATTACAAGGAATACAAAACCAGCAAAACAGTGTTGGGGATATGGGAAGCCATTTTTCCTGATCGTGGACCCAAGTGCCTTGTCCAAGAGGCCTTGCAGAGGAAAGGTTCTTGATTTCTAACAGAGTCATGCCACCAAGTACCTAAAAGCTCTCTCTGTATACTGCCAGACAGTACCTAGAGTAGCAGTCTAATTATTAGGGGGTGAGCTCATAGGAGTCTGTCATTCCTATACTCATAGGTACTTGATCCATAAACAAAGGGAGATGAGACAAGGCAAAAGAGGAGCACACTCCCCTGAGCCAGGCCCACTGCTATCAAGATCATTGGGGAAAACGCAGAAAGTGAATCCCACAGCACCCTGTGGTCTTACCCACTCTTAGCTTAAATGGAACACCAGGGATGATGTGAAAGAGCTACTGAAATAAGACAGCACTAAGGCTGACAGTTGTTGGTCATTCACATTAGAAATCCTATCTTCTTGACGATGATTTGTGGAGGTGGGGCCCTTAAGATTTCATTAGTCTTGAAAGTGGAGCCCTCACAAACGGAATTAGTAACTTATAAAAGAGGCCAGGAGATCTACTTTGCCCCTTCCATCATGTGAGAGAGGACCAGGAAGTGGGCCCACATCTGCTGGCACCTTAACCTTGAACTTCCCAGTTTCCAGAATTCTGAGAAAACCCCTATTGTTTAAGGACCTCACTCTGACACTTTGTGAATAGCATCAGGACTGATATGAGACACACAACATCCCACTGAAACCTGCACACCCACACCTGTCACATGCATACTTTGTTCTCAAGCACAAGCTGTTCTTTATTGGTAGCCCAAGTCATTTCCCAGCTTTCCCAGGGCACAAAAGTGGTATGGCCCTGAACAGAACTCAGCAGACATACAAATCTAGTTTCTAAGTAAACAGAGAACTGAACTCTTTAGATATTGAACTCAGATAAAGATGGGATGGCATTCCTAGCTGTTCTGTAGTACCCACTCATGTTCTGTGCCCAACCATTCTGCAGAGGGGGCTGCCAAGAGGGTGGTTTTAGTTGATTACTATCTTGCCACAAAGACAGAGCAGATGATATATAAATATCCACATCTCACTCCAATGTAGTCTCAAGCCAAATAATTGGGCCTGACCCACACCTCTGACCCCAAAGGAGCTTGTTCCCTCTCCTGTATAACAGTATTCTGTCTTCTGGAGGATAGGTAAACTAATCCCTATTCTTGGGCTAGATGCTTTTTCTTCTGAGCAGGTGGATGAGAAATCTAGTACGTTGGATGTTGCCACAAAGAGGTGTAGAGGCTCAGACTGCACAGAGTCACCATGCATCAGCAAAGGGTATGGAAAGCCAGGTTCATTGCACCCTATTCCCGAACAGCCAGTTGTCATGTTCATGCTGTTACTACTGTGATGAACCCTGGCTGCTCTCATGGGCACTGAGAAGGGTTTCCAGAGCCAAGGAAAAAGGGAGTAAGCTCCCTCTCTTCAGAGGTGCCATTCTCTCCTTCTCTGGCATGAAAATGGAGCAGGGGCCATAGTGAGGAGGAAGCCTTAAAGTAGAGGGCAGCAGAGACCTTATAAAATCATGAATCCTAGAAATGAACAGCAAACACTCAACATATCCCGACACAGAACAAGGAGCATCACCCAGGTCTCTGCCAAGGGGGGAGCCTGTGGGACTGGCAGAGAAAAAAGCCACCTTCCCAAGTTCCATATGAGCGACAGACTCTTGGAGAGCTAGAAAACTCTTGTTCTCATTATGCCTTGGGGACTCTTGTTTCCTTCTACTCTAGGCCTTCTTTTCAAGGACATATATGTCTGGTGAACATCACTTCTATCATCTGAGTTTCTTTAGAGTCAAGCTGAAGAATTTAGCTTGGACCCAGGAGAAACCAAGTTTCTGGTTCTGAGTGGTTTAACCTGAAACTCTTCCAGGCTTCGTGCAGGCATATGGCAGAGAGATGGAAACTGAGCTTCAGGCTCACCCGCCACATAAATGGCTCTGATAGCAGGCTGTCTAAGTGTGTGTGGGTGTACCCAGAGACTTCATCCGAATGTAATCCTTGTGTCTTTCCTGAGGCTCACCAGAGGTTAGCTGTGGGGAAGGGAGAGGCAGGCCATAACACTGGTAGAGGAGGCTAGGAACTCTGTGCCCTAGTTCTGAGGCATGCTCAGGGAAGGGGTGACTTCCCTGTTCTGGGATCATAGGGCTCTTTCTACTGGCCAGAGTGTTGGAGCCTGGCCACAGGGCAGCTTCATTTGGAAGGGACAAAGTGTGGGGGAGGGGAAACACCCAAATTTCTAGCCTGACCCAGGCTGTCTCTGGTACATAGGGAGTTACCATATTTGGAGGCAGAAGCTCTATGCTGTAGTGCTTCCAAGACATCACCATGGAAACAAGGCGTAACCCTAACCACTGTTACTCAGCCAGGACTTTTCTCTCAAACCAGGCAGCTTGGGAGATTTGAGCATTAACTACTGCTCCCAAGCAAAAGGTTCTACTTTCAGCTTCCGGGAAACTGACTATATGTTTTAATTTCTTTGATTGCACGTTTTAAATGACTTCTAGTTAGAATCATTGCTCTCCAGGGAAGGCTGGTTTGGGTGCTCTCTGAGGCTTCTTGGGTAAGGATGAGATGCAGGATGGATCAACAGATGCAGGCCTGGGCTACATCCTACTAGCAGGATTAACTGTCCATAGTAGTCTAGAGATGTGGAGACCCAGGTCAGCAGCCTCTGCCTGTCTCACTTCTGCAGTCTAAGAAGCCAGAGAAGCTAGCAAAGACTGCTTGGCCCAGGGACTCAGGGTTCTATCTTGGGCTGCCTCTCTTTGCTTCCACAGGACTCTGGCTTTGCGATGTTCAGAAGACCTATCTTGTTCATTCTTAGGACTGACTTGATTTATCTAACCTAGATCAAAACCCTTAAGAAAGAAACATTTGGTACAGAGGGGAAAAGATGAACATTAAGTACCTACAACCACCCTAAGAAGAAGCCCTTGCTAGAAATTCAGAATGGTGACTTCACCTTTCCAGAGCCTAAGGGTGTGGTGAACACAGTAAAAATGGGGGCAAGCACTTCCTGAAATGAGCCCAGAATACTGGCTAGGAGGAGGGAGGGAATGAGGATGGGGGGGGGGGACACAGATGGAGGGAGGGAGGGAGGGAGGGAGGGAGGGAGAGAAGGAAGGAGGGAAGGACTGGACCTGGTTGGGCTGCCCCAGTTACCTAGTTCTGGTGACACAAAAGTCAGGGCAGGGACCCACCAGGTCTCACCTTCCCTGTTGCTCAGGGTTACTTCTCTCCACCGGCAGTGGCAGAAGAGTGCACCATTCTTCCCTTCGAGAAGTAGATGGGATGGCCAGGGGAAGGGACACATGCTAAGCTGCTATTGCTCAGTATTTGCCTGCTGGCTCCAACCCTCCTGAAGACAGCCCAGGATATTCTAGCAGGCTAGTCTGCTCAGTGGCCTATGGCTCCTAGGGTATAGGCAGGAGGGAGGAAGAGGCATGCAAAGTGTAACTACCTCAGCCCTGGCCAGACCTTTCCCTACCCTCTTGCCCTCACTTCTTCCCAGGCTCAGCTCCACTAGGGGACATGCCACCCGGCCTACCTGTGGGGTAGGTGGTTCTACTTTCCGTTTCTTCTTCTGGTTCTGCTTGTTGGTTCGAGGATACACCATGAGCATCTCTAACCACCTGGGAAGACAGGATGAGAAATAGTACCAGGTAAATTCCTGCCTTTCAGGATCTATGACTCCAAGCCTTGCTGGGGAGGTAAAGACCTCAGGCTCTTAGGTACCCTTTCTGGAGATACCTATCCAGTGGTCAGACACTAAGCAGGGTGGGTGTTACTCCAGATCAGAGTGCAGAAGCTGTTGAGACTGTGCCACTTAACAAGTCAGGAAAAGCATGGGCTGTATCAGGACAAGGCTAGACAATGACCCTTCCATGGCCACTATGGACTCAGAACAAGATGACTTCTCTATTCTGACAAAGAGAGTGGGGTCCACCAAAGGCATCATGGAATGGAGGGAGATCACTGCCCCATTACTGGCCTAGTCAGTCTTAACTTTAAAACTGCCCACCCAGATTTGGATTTGGTGATTGCACAACCAGGCAATGACTGGCAGCCAATTAGGGCTACTGGAGTAGACACTGGCTGAAAGGAGAAAAATCTGAAGTTCTATCAGCAAAGTTTCCATGGTGGCTCACCTCAGGAGTAAGAGGCTAATAAATCAGAATACCACTTACACAGGAAAAATGCCACACACTCCAGGTTTAAACAAGGTTACACAGATGTCAAGGATCCTTCACTAGAGCCAGCATTCTAGAAAGCCATTCTGGGCCAGTGACAGAAAGCATGGAGCTGGTAACTAGGGAAAGAGCTACAGACAGGAGGTTAAGTAAAGATTTGGCATTGCCACTGTATGTTAACATATCCTAGGGTGCTCCTAGTCCCATGGGGCTCGTCTCATTTCTGAGACCAGTGGCTAAATGAGAGCATGTTCAGAATTTCAGAAGGATAGAGGGACGTAGCACAGAAGAAGGCTTGCTTTTGAAACCTGGCCTAAGCTGAGGCTAAGTGGGATACAACAGCCAGCCTTCCCTCTAGACAAGCATTAACTGCAGGAACCACAGGAGACACAGGGCTCTAAACTTCAGAACACCAGGGCCCAGGCTGGGTGCAGGCCTAGAGTAGTGATGGTGCTGGTCACATCCATGTACCTATCAGCACCCCTGGGGCAAAAGAAGGGCTCTGAGGTGCTTCTATAATTTGGGTTTGCTGCAGGATGGGGAGAGAAGCATTGCATTGCTTTTTGGAGCAGTCTTGGGAGGTGGTAGCTAGGAAAGCCAAGTTTAGTGTAGGGAACCATAGCTGCTGAACAAAGGGCTGCTCACCCCAGCTCAACCCAGGCCCGGGGATCTACAAGTTCTAAGAGAACAAATAAAGGCTTACTCCCTCTGAGCCTTAGGGGTGCTTATAGGTCACTTCTCCATGGCCCCAGAGGAAGGAGTTACAACTGGAAGATCAGCTGATGGGCAGACTTTCTAGGCACTGAGCTCCTACCCTCTTGCTCCATCCTTTCTCCAGGAAGCCTGGGTCTTAGAACTGCTCCATGTCAGCTGATAATTCTGTCAGATACTTGAGGTCCTGCGAGTGGAATGACTCCTACAACTTCACTAGGATCCTAAATCATGTCCTTACTTCCCTCTACCCTGTGCTATAGCCTATACTTGATAACACACCTGCCCTCTTCCAGCCTTATAGGATGAATGGGGTTCATCACTGAGAATAGAAAATACATGCATGTGAATCATCTGGAGGTTTTGGTGACACACAGGACGTTTCTCAAAGGGGCTGCCACACAGGCTGACTGATACACAGTCTGGAAAAGAGGGCTTATTCTATTTGAGGGGAAGGCATGAGCAGTACTGTGTAGCTGAGTGCCAGGGAGGCACAGGGTAAGGATGGGGGTGTATGTGAGGGGTGGGAGGACAACCAACTAGTGAAGAGTTCTGAGGAAGCCCTAGACGTCCTGGAGTCCCTGGAAATGGGTAAGCAAACAGATAGTGCCTCCTGTGGCTCTGGCTGACTTACCCACTGATGATCTCCTTGGTTTCTGCCCTGATAAAATGTTCCTTGTCAGGTGTCAGGATGCAGAGGGAGAACTTCTGCCCTGTGCGGGCCTCCCCATCCACCACATCTGTGCACTGGTTCATGTTGATGGTACCCTGAGGGAGGGTGGTGGGCTGCAAGTACAAAACAAGGCGCTCAAAAGAGGTGGCATCAGGTCCCACAGCCACCAGGACCCACCCCTCTCCTTCAGTCCTCAGGCTCCACAGCACCACTTCCTACCCGCCCACCCACGGTGGGGCAAGCCAAGCTGGACTTGTGTAGAGGACACCAGCTGGACTTTACTTTCTACATGGAGAACGGTGTCCTGGCTTGC
Source organism: Tokudaia tokunoshimensis (assembly GCA_036184795.1). Lineage (NCBI taxonomy): Eukaryota > Metazoa > Chordata > Mammalia > Rodentia > Muridae > Tokudaia > Tokudaia tokunoshimensis. Next base: position 62,076,189 of record BTHU01000010.1, read on the forward strand.
ACTGGAGGAGGGGGCAGGACAGTGAGAGATAGCTCAGCGAGGACTGCTGAGAAGAACAGGCAGCCAAGATCCTAGTCTCAGATCAGTGAGGAAAAGCTTCTGAAATAGTAGATTCAAAATAGAAAAAAAAAGAAAAGAAAAGAAAAGACATAAGGAGGTAGGTAAATAGAGCCCCATCTTTGAGCACTAGCTCTAAGATTGGGAGATAGACCCAAAGGCTCACCCATACCTGTCCAGGCTTTAAGGAGTCCTGCAGAGATTTCTTGGAGGGCAAAGGTCAACATACATGCACACATGGATGTATACACACACCATTTAAGACACTGGAATGTTTTAACACAGATACTCTGGGAAGGGAGACTGACTGCAATATATCCTAGCATGCCAGGTCCTTCACACTGCCAGATCCCATCAGGAAACACTGGCATAGCCTGTTCCAGAAGCCACCAGTGGGTAGACTTTGGGGCAGACAGCAACTTCTCACCAAACTGTCCAAGGTCTACTTGGTGGGCTTCCTTTCTTAGCATTAAATGCTTACAGTAGCAGTTAGACACTTGTGGTTGGCCTGCCTCCCTCTGTAGTTGTATGGATCCATTTTTACCATCATCTTGCTAACCAGGCTGAGGGTAGCCTTGTTTGAGAGCCGGGTATGAGGCCTGGTACCCACACTGAACTCAGAATCACTATCCCATGAGCTAGGCTAGTCCTTTGTAGGCCCTTTCCAGTTAAGGTCATCAGGCCGATCAAAGAGTTCTAACTTGCTTGATGCAGATTCAGTTTGCTGAGGGTGGTGTGGGGGCAGTCCCAGGATAGCAGAGCTCTCATCCACACAAGGTCCGTAATTTCTTTCCCATGGGTGAAAGCTGGATCAGAAGACTTTCTGGCGAGCTTCTGAGCTCAAGAGCACATATCCTGGGGAAGGGTATCATAAGGGTCCAGCACAGTCTTGTCGCATAGGCAGTTCTGCAACCAAGCAGCCGGTCTTTTCGGGGAGCGGTGGACAGAGACATTAGTCTAATGCCCCATCTTGCCTACATCCAAATCCTGCTCACTTTCTGGATGGGGAGGCCCAGGGCAAGGTCCTAGTTTTCCTTGCATCTTCTTTCCAGTGCCAGTCCTTTCTAGTCCACCTAAATCTTAATTACATGCTCTCTCTAGCAGCCTCCTAAACCTGCTTTGAGTAAATTGTCCTCTCCTATACAGAAGCAAGTGTTTCTTCACCCCATGAACATGACACATCGTATCTCTGAGCCAGAAAACTAACGCTATGGGGATTTTGAGAACTGAGTGACAGAAGCTGTGCAGAAAACCAGGAGTGACCAGATGAAAGGAACTGCAAAGGATGCCTCCTCTTCTCTACTGCTGAAACTCCATCCTAGTTTTTGGGATTAAAACACTGACAATAATGGCCATGATGGATTTCAGACCTATGTGAACAGATATGAAGTATGACACTATATCATACAAAAAGATGTTAAGTAAAGATGATAAAACAGGGCTGGAGAGATAGCTCAGCGGTTAAGAGCACTGACTGCTCTTTTAGAGGTCCTGAGTTCAATTCCCAGCAACCACATGGTGGCTCACAACCATCTGTAATGGGTTCTGATGCCCTCTTCTGGTGTGTCTGAAGACAGCTACAATATACTTACATACATAAAATAAAAAAATAAATCTTTAAAAAAAAAAGATGATAAAACATATCAACAAAATTCCTAGTTATTTTCTTCTCAAAGGATTGGCCACCAGACTGTTCAAGGATTCAGTGTCACCAAACTGTTCAGGTCCCTACAGCCCAACTCTTCCCTCTGCACAGCAACAGTCAGTACCAGAAACTGGACAATGAGCCAAAGACGCTGCCTTACAGCTGAGTATAGCCATGGTCTCAGCCTTCAACCTCTCTACCTCCCTGACCTCAGCTCTATTTCCTTTAGAAAGGGTTTCAAAATGGTCAATAAAAGGCAAAGATAGTCAGGCACATATGTTGGTGCATATCTGTAATCCCAGAACTTGGGAAGTAGAGTAATGAGGCCTGCTGAAAAGTGAGGCCAACCAGGCTAGGCAGAGCTAGATAGAGACAGTATCTCAAAAAACAAAACCAGAAAAACAAACTAAGCCAGGACAGAAGGAAATTAACACTCCCTTTTAAGTAGTATTTTTGATGCCCTCACTGACCAGGAGGCATTACTGGACTCTGTCACACACTCGGGAAATTACAATTAGGAAATCTTACAAAAGGAAGGGATAACTATGGCTCTAGAACCCAATCTACTCACAGGACTTCCCATAAGATGAGAACAAACGATTCCCAAATTAAAATTTCTCACCCACAGCTAATTTCTCTTTAATAGCAACTTTATTGAGACATAACTTATATCATACAACTTACCTGTTTACAGAGTACAGTTCAATGGCTATTTAGCATTTAGAGAATTGCATAATACTCACCCCTACTGACCTCAGGCCTTTAGCCATCATTTCCCTCTGTCTCATCACCCATCCAATCCTTTATCTAAACAGAACCACACAGTGTAAAGCCCTTCGGTCTGGAAGCTCCTCCTTCCTTCACCGCACTCTGAAGGTTCAACAGATCACTTTTTGTTCAGGCTGAATCTATCATGCAGACAAGACCCATTTGCTTTCTCACTTTACCACCAAAGGACACCTGCATTGTTTCCACTTGGAACTACTATAAATAAAACTGCTATGGATATTCATATTCAGGTGTTTGAACAGCCATTCTTTCTCTGCTCTCAGGTGAATAGTTAGATGTGAAATTGCTAGTTCAAATGGGAACTGTATGTTTAACTCCTTCAAATGCAACAGACTATTTCCTAAAGTGGCTGAATTCCAGCTGTGAAAAACTCTGGAACAAAAACAAAACAAAACAAAAAAAAAGCAAGAGTGACCTCCCACTAGGCGTGGGTGTGGCACAGTTTGCTTGGGCTCACCTTATACCTTGTTTGAAACAGTGTCTCTTTATTGTTCACCACTACTAGGATAAAGGAAGCTGGCTTTCAAGGTGCTAAGGATTCCCCTATCTCATCCCAAGAGTGCTAGATAGGTACTACCACCCCCAGTTTTATGTGGACTCTGGAGATCTAAATTCGGGTCCTTGCACTTGTGGGGCAAGTGCATTATCCACTGGGCCATCTCCCTCGCTCCACTCTACATTAACTTTCTCCCTCTAACTGGTCTTCTTTTTTAATGGGAGTAACATAAATGACAGTTTTATAAAGGCATTATAATGAAAGCTATTTTTGTTGTTGTTTTTTTGAGACAGGGTTTCTCTGTATAGCCCTGGCTGTCCTGGAACTCACTCTGTAGACCAGACTCAGAAATCCTCCTGCCTCTGCCTCCCAAGTGCTGGAATTAAAGGCGTGCGCCACCACCGCCCGGCTTTTTTGTTTGTTTGTTTTTGGGTTTTTTTTGCTATTTTTCTTTTTTCAGATTTTTATATTTATTTATTTAGTATACTTGTGTGCACACTCGTGTGAGCTCACCAAGGCCGCAGCATATGTGTGGAGGCCAAAGAGTAACCTTCAGGAGTTGGTTCTCTCCTTCCACCATGTGATCCTGGGAACTGAACTCTGGTCATCAGGCTTGGTGGCAGGCACCTTTACCCATTTGAACCACCTTGTGGCCCTTATTTTTAAAATTAGTTTCCATCTGATGTTTTCACACATACTTCATTTTTGTTGATTTTCATGCACTCCCCTCCTGTCTCTGCCCTGCCTCCACTGTGCCCTGTGCTCTAGTATTTCTCCTGAAACTCTGCTCTGCTCTTTACCTGATCCTCCCCACTTGATGGATCTTTTTTTCCTAGTCCTGTGTCCCCCTTTCTAGTTTTCTGGCTTTTATCCACATTTCTCCAAATTGGATACACATATTTAGTAGCTAGAGCTGAGGATTTGTACACAGGAGAGAATCCTGAGGTTTCTGCCTTTCTGAGCCTGAGTCACCTCACTTAAAAGTAATGTTTTCTACCCGGCTCTATCTATTTTCTTGAAATTTCATAATCTCATTTTTCTTTTCTGCTCAATAAAATTCTATTTGTATATGTGTACCAAACTATCCTGAGACTCCATGTTACTCTAGAGAGAATGGTAATCAAGAAAATGACAATAAACACTGGTGAGAATATGGGAAGAGAGCAACCCAGTGCTGGGAGGAGTGCAGCCACTGCAGAAATGAATGTGGACGCTTCTCAGAACACTAAGAGCAGAACTTCCTATGATGCAGTATACCACTCCTCCAGAGGTGCCCAAAGAATGTCTTCTACTACAGATACCTGCATGTCTACATTTATCCATGTTCTTTTTACAATAGCAAGGAAATGGAATCAGCTAAGATAATTGGCCTTAACTTTTAAAATGAATAGTTATCATGTAATTCCAACTACTACTCTTGGGCAGTAGGTCAGGTTCGCACTGACAACCTGTTGGGAAAGTTCTCTGCAGTTCTCAAAGGTGCCACTGAAAGGAATAAGCACTAGGATCACAGCAGCACTGGCAGAAGTGCTGCTCACCCTGACTGTAACCCAGGTTCTTGCTGAATACGCCTACAGCCCCAAGATGTGGGAGCTCCGCTTCCCTCACATACCTCTTCATATCACCTCACAGACAGGGATGAAGGACCTAAGAGGCTAACGTGCTGGTAAGTAGCTATGGAGGATTGGAACCCAAGTTCCAAAAGCAAGGCCAAATATTTATTCTGTAACCTAAATTCAGGCAGAAGAAGGTTAGTAACTCAGGTCTCCAAAGACACAAGGCTTTACCTAAATTTTCTTGTTGGGGAGAGGGGGAGGGAGGGAGGGAGGGAGGGGGAGAGAGAGAGAGCGATAGATAGATAGATTTGACATTTGACAGCCAGTCTTTCTATAATATAGTTATAAGATCTGCTGCAATGCAGCAGCCCTCCAGCTACTTGGTCTCCAGTCCTCTTCTGGTTCCCATACTGCCAGAGTTAGGACAGCAGAGCTGTTATAAACTGATGGTCATGTAAGAAGGGGGGTAGCAAACTGGAGTGGGAGAGACAGGACAAGGGTTTCTCATCAAAGATGGGGCAGAGCATACTGAGAGCCTAGCCCTATCTGGCCTGGGTATGCACTGAATCCAGGAAACTGTTCGGGGCCAAAGTGACCCTCCTGAGTTAGGACAACTCTGCTAAAGCAGTCTTGCTACTTGAAGACTTTCCATTATATCCCAGCAGGAGTACTTTGAGGAAAGCCAACCCATGAACTTTTCATTCCCTTTCCTCTACTTGTCTGACCACTGATACTACAAGTGTGTAAACTACACTTGACCCACCCTGTTTGTTATTGATCCTGGAGAGTTTAGGAAAAGAGTTTAAGCCAGAAAAGAGGAAGAAAACGGGATGAGCTGCTCAGTGAAGCTGGTTAGTGTGGTAAGAGGTCGTTTTTTTTTATATGTAGCTGCTATTATAGAACCAGAGGTGGCTCAGAGGCCACATAGTGGTTGTCATCCGTCACTCAAATGGGAAAGGAAACAATCCTACAGAAACCCACTTTCCCTCTGGTGCAGAGTACTACTTTCCAAATCAGAAGGTCTAAAAGGGTTTGTCAGAGTGAAGCTTGACCCTACCCACTGTCCGAGGTCCCAGACCTTTTTATTCCTTTTTCTTTTTTAATGATTTATTTTTATTTTATGTGCATCGGTGTTTTGCCTATATATATATATATATATATATATATATATATATATATATGTCTGTGTGAGAGTGTTGGATCCCCTAGAACTGGAGTCACAGACACTTGTGAGCTGCCATGCAGATGCTGGGAACTGAGCTTGGGTCCTCTAAAAGAGCAGCAGCCATCCCCACTATCACCACCACCACCACCACCACCCTTCTCCTCCCCCTCTTCTTTTTAAATTTATTTTTTGTTTTAAATACATCCTGACTACAGTTTCCCCTCCCTCCACTACTCCCACCCACTCATTATGCCTCCAACCTCACCTCTCCCTTAGATGCAACCTCATCCATTTCCCTTCAGAAAAGAGCAGGCCTCCCAGGGGTGTGTACTGAACTAGAGGTATTTTTGTCTTTCTTTTCTTTTTTTCTTTTTCTTTTTTTTTAGTTTTTCGAGACAGGGTTTCTAAGTGTAGTCCTGGCTGTACTGGAACTCACTCTGTAGACTAGGCTGGCCTCAAATTCAGATCTGTCAGTCTCTGCTGGGATTAAAGGCATGTGCCACGACTAACCCAGATATTCTTAACTGCCAGTATTCTTAACTGCTGAGCCATCTCTCCACAACCTAGGAGGGTTTTTCAAAAACACCTAACTGAGATCCATAGAAAACACCACTTTTACTTAGTGATAGACATATATACACAAGAGTACACACACTCAGTGTGCAATGAGATATTACAAATCAATACTTTTATTTTAAAAGGATATTTAATTTTTATTACATTTATTTATTGTGCTTGTATACTCATGCCACACAGTACAAGTTTGGAGGTCAGAGAACAACTTATAGGAGTCAGTTCTCTCCTTCTACCATGTGGATCCTGGATATGAACTCAGGTTGTGGGGACTGGTGGCAAGCACCTTTATCCACTGAGACATCTTCATATGCAAAGGTCCAGAGACTATGCGGAGGTACAGAATTGATCTAAGGCTTCCAGGGGACATTGTTAGGCTATCTAAATTTATTTTGCAAGAGTGAAAAGAATAAATCAAGGACCTTTATCACACACTGACAAGCCCTAGAAGTTCCTTCTTAGCTCGGCAGTGTGGTGGTGGGAGGCAGAGGCAGGCGGATTTCTGAGTTTGAGGCCAGCCTGGTCTACAGAGTGAGTTCCAGGACAGCCAGGGCTACACAGAGAAACCCTGTCTCGAAAAAACCAAAACCAAAACCAACAACAACAAAAAAGAAATGTGCTAGGGGATTAGAGAGATGGCTGTTCTTTCAGAGGACCCAAGATTTGAGTCTGCACTCACTGAGTTCCAGGAGACCCAATGTCCTTTTCTAGCCTCCATAGGCACTACGTATACATGGTACACAGATGTACATGCAGGCAAAACACCCGTACATCCAAAAAACAAAAACAACAACAACAACAACAACATCTGCTATGACAGCCTAATTTCTTTGGAGCTGCTGGTGAGGCAGCAAGACATGCAGGTTCTATCAAGGCCAAGGCTTTTGACAATGGATCTTCCTTTAAGAAGCCCTCCCCACCCAGCCAAGGCCTACTTTAGTCCTAAAGTTGATTAGAGGGGAGCTGACATCATCTTTACCCACTTGACCATCTCAAGAACTTGCTCTACCATATGACAACAACTTATTATTATGTAAGTGCAAAAGAGGCATTTGATGTGGTGGCATAGGCCTATGATCATTTAGATAGCTCAAGCAAAATGACAGAAAGTTCAAAGATAAGTCACCAAGACCTGTCAAAACAAATAGCAACAGTAAAAAGCCAAACAAACCCATACTCCAGACATGGGAAACAAGGGCAGGAGGATCGAGAGTTCACAGGTAGATGGGCTGGATGTCAACACTCTGCTTCCAAGCGAGATGGGAAAAGACAAAAAGAACCGTACTTTTACAAGACCAGTGAAAAGGCAACAGAGAGATGAAAGAAACACTTGCAAACCATAGAGCTGCTAAAGCTCAACTCTCAGGATATAGAAAGAACTGAAACACAAGAACAAAAACACAACAGTAAAAAAAGTGGGCAAATTTGATTAGCCATTTTTCTAAAGAAGACAAATGCCGGATAAACCTATGAAAATATATTCAACATCATAAGTCATCAGGGAATACAAATTAAATTTGTAAACAGAAGATACCACATCACAGGGTGTTAGGATAATAGCAACAGCTGGGCTATTGGCATTTGGGAGGCAGAGGCAGGCAGGCAGGCCAGCCTGAGTTTGAGAGGCCAGTCTGTTCTACAGAGTGAGTTCCACGACAGCCAGGGCTACACAGAGAAACCCTGTCTCAAAAAACCAAAAAAAAAAAAAAAAAAAAAAAAAGAAAAGAAAAGAAAAAAGGATGATAGCAACAGATGCTGATGAGGGTATGTAAGGGTATGAAGAGCTGGAGCCTTCTTATATCACTTATAGGAATATATGATGGTGCAGTTGCTATAGAAAAGAGCCATGAAGGCTCCTTAGTAATTAATGAAGCATCTGTCAGTGGCACGTGCTTTACTAACATAAGCAAAGCCCTAGGCCCCACAGTACCACATAACATCAGGCATTGGTAGAATATGCCTGCAACCCAAATACTCTATGTTTTAAACATGTAAACATTATTTACACCAGATAAGAAGCAGAAGCAACGCTACTTCTTCATAGGTATTCATATTATATATGATATAACATCATATTCATATTAAAAATAAATGAACAAGATGTGGAACATGCATGCATACGATGCAGTAGTCTTTAATTATAAAAGAATAAAGTTCTGGTAAGTGTTAAACAAAGGGATAAATCCTGAGTGAAATCAGCTAGTTACAATATAACACAGACTTTAGTTGCACTTAAATAAGGGGCTTAGCAAGTCAGATTCATAGAAACTTTAAGTCGAATGGGATAAGGGCATCTGTGTGTAATGGTGTCTGGAATACATGACAGTGATGGCTGCATGGCAGTCTGAGTGTACTCAGTGCCACAGAACTAGCAAATAAGAACAGCTAAACTTTTGTGATGCATATTTGAACATGCAGACAGACACACAGAGACAAACACACAGTGTATTCACACACACACACACACACACACACACCCTAGACCAATTCGGATTCCCAAGTTGAAAACAATAAACACAGCTGGAGAAGAAACAGGGTAAGAGGTATGCCTTGCTGGCCAGCACACCCTTATGTGAAAGTGGCAGTTCTGCAGATGGAGCTGGGCATAGCTAATATAAAATGGTCAACTCTGGTTCTATCTAGTTCTGGTGGTCTTGCAGATGCCCTTTCAGTGGATTCAGAATATAGACCACCACCACTGGACACGGCTTTGCCCTTCCACCTTTACTACCAGGGACAGCAGCAACAGCTGACTTATGAACCACTATTTCTGGATTGTGGCAATGTTAGGTCAAACCACACAAAATCTGCCCACCTGAAAAGCCTGAGTCTTCCAACACAGACAGTATCATTGAGATCAGCATGCAATGTATATCCTGATGCCAAAGTTCTTAGCACTATCGTGAAGACATCCATCTCTTCCCCACCAGTAGAATGGTCACCTGTTTGAATGTTAATTGCAGCTAGCTAGTGGCCTGTTCTCATGTTACTAACTCCAAAAGGACCCACTAGACACAATGCCAGGAGCTGTAGTGAGTGAGCCATGGCACCTACCATAGGTTTGCATAGTGCAGAGGGAAAGAGGGCACACACAGCTGAATTAATATGCTTGTCCCAGGGAGTAAGTGGCACTATTAGGAGGTGTGGCCTTGTTGGAAGAAGTGTGTCACTGTGGGGGTGGGCAGTGAGACCCTCCTACTAGCTGCCTGGGAACCAATCTTCTCCTGTTGGCCTTTGAAACAAGTTGTAGAACCCTCAGCTCCTCCTGCACCATGCCTGCCTTGGATGCTGCCATGCTCCCACCTTGATGATAATGGACTGAACCTCTGAACCTGTAAGGCAGCGCCAATTAAATGTTGTCCTTTATAAAAGTTGCCTTGATCATGGTGTCTGCTCAGAGCAATGGAAACCCTAACTAAGACAGAGGCAAAAAGGTCAGACACAGGATATCAAGACTCCTCCAGATGCTAGTAACATGGGGCTTAGATTAATCTAAGAAGTCCTATGAAGAGGTAGGCCCCAAGAGCAGGAGAGCAGAGGGTCAGATGAACAAGTACATTCATCAAGAGTCTTTCCATAAATAGTCCAATTTCTGTAAGAAGTAGCATCATCTCCACTACAGGTAGAAGGAAGCCACTGGGAGAGTAAAGCAGCATGCCAAGGCTGACACTGGCAACTAGTGCCAGGAGAACAGCAATAAACTGAATGTCAAAAGCTCTGACCCCCCTGAGGCTGAACTGGGGAGATGAGTCAGGCAGATCACATAGACAGACCAAGTCAGCAGAAGCCTCAAAAAAGATTGCTACAAGAGCGGGAGGGACAGTCTCATCTACTATGTGTTCTTGGGAAAAGCCTCCCAAGCAAGCAGAACAGGGTCAGGAGGGAACAGAATATGTTAGAGAGAACAGGCAGTCACAGCAAGAAAACCACCCAAGCTTGGAGAAGCAGGAAGGTAGGTCACGCAGGCAGTCAGGTACCAGTGTACTCCATACAAAACCAAAAGTGACTCATCCATCTCGATTCTGAGCCTGTTCTGTGACTGCTTTGACAGTGACAAGGACTGGCACGGATGGCAGCCTGAGCCTGCCCCACTGGCACATGCGCCTCCATGAGCCACCCTGGCAGGTCTCCCATGACTCAAGTAGAAAAGAGGTCCTAGTGTGTTGTATGGGTCTCACTTCAGGGCGTCATCCCTTCCCGTAGTCTAGGCCCCTGTCCTGCCTCTGCCAGTCCTTCCGAGCCTCTTTTCCCAGCCTATTCAGGAAGCCAGGACTAGAGCAACCTCTGCTTCCCTGAGTTTCTGGTACTGCTTTCTTTTCTTCATCATCATCATCATCATTATTATTACTTTTAAGAGTTTTAATGGTAATATAGGATTTCTACATACTCATTACTGAGTTGGCTCTGTTATCAACATCTTTTACCAGGGTAGTGCAAGTAGCCACCAATTACTGACACCAAATCCATACAAGTTCACACTGAGTCTTCTGAGTGCTCTTCTAGAGCACATTATATTGTCAAGGAACTTCAGGCTACTCTTGGTTGTGATGGTTTCTCAAATTGTCCATGTTTTTATGATCTTGACAGTTTTACAAAGTGCTAGCCATGTATTCTGAAGACTATCCCTCAGCTGGGGTGTCTGTTTTTCTCATGACTAGACTATGGTTCTGGATCTTAAGAAGGAAAGCCACTGAGGCAAAGCAGACCTTTCACTGTGCCTGATGAGAGTGGAGGACTTCTCACTGATGCTGGTGGTATATCTTGTGGTAAGCTATGGCCCAGAGCTGAAAGGAAGTCACTACATACTCAACAGTCTGCTTGGAGAGGAGAGGGACTGATGGTGCATGAGGGTTTCTGAGGGAAGTCTGCATGGGTTATTTGAAACTCTTTTGCACAGATTTTCTCTTTCCCATTTGTTTATTTCTTTAGCATCCATCAGGTTATATCTTCATAGGCTGATAGACATTTAACTTATACCTTGATTATATCCAAAATACTAAATTATTCATTTTGTTCCTCACAATGTTCCAGCTTTAGGTATAGGAGCTTTTCCAGGGGCTCCTGTTTGGTATCAGAGCACTTCCTGGACAAGGTGTTCAGGATGATCTAGTACAACATTTGCCCAGCTCTAGATCAGCCCCTCATAGAAGCCAGGGCCCTTATCTGGAGAGGGACATTAAAAACCCAGGTCAGGTGGTGGGAATTCTCATTGCTCATAGGATATCTTGGCTTTTAGATCCTCTTAGCTGCCCAAGAAAGAAAGGTGAATGCTGCTGGAACCAGAATATAATCCTATCTGCTACTTTCTGTATCAGACTAAGCACTCTGAAGTCTGTAACACTACATCACGACTGCATAGCCCAGCTTTCTCCTTTGGGCTCCAACAGTACTTCCCACCAACCCCTGTCCATTTACTTATTAAACTGTTCAGTCCCAGTCCATGTACATGGACATGTACCTCTGCAAGAAAGACCTATGCTCCCTAGGTGCTACACTCATGCACAGTTCCTGCTTCGAGCTTCCAGGTGCTGCTCACTTCTGAAACACACTTGTAGTTTTATCACTGTCTAGAATCTCCTCTGGCCAACCAAAGAGCTTGCCACTGGCCTTGTATGTGTAAGAGTGCAAAGGGACATGAGAGCATCATCATGTAAGGATTTTATACCTTTCCTATGAGCTTTTGAGACACTTCCAAGACATTTGGATGAAAGAAGAAAATAGGACAGTAACAAGAAAGATTAATTAGTGAGTTCTTCTGTTACTATGACAAAACCTCTGAGGACATCTACTTGAAGGAAGAGATTTTACTTTGACTCAAGGATTTCAATATATGGTTAGCTGGCTCAATTGCATCAAGTGAGGCAAAACATCATGATGGTATGAAAGAGGGAGACAATGAGTGAAGGAAGCGGGGATATGGTCTGCATGGGAATGCCCAAAGAACCTGTTCTCTTCAACTACATCCTATGCCTTTTAAATTTCCATGAACTCCCAAGAGACAGACTATCAAATGTAAACTTAATAATAGGAGAATCCATGTTATCAACCAGCACTTAGCACATGGCCTTGGGTGAGGCATTTTAGACTCAAACCATGGTGAGCTGTCTCAAGACTGGGATAGATAGTAGGGAGAACTGACTGGAGGGAGGCAGAGACTGGCTGATATCCCAAGGCTGAAGAAGATGGTTTGCTATGTACAGGTCTCAGTGTTTGCTGAATGACAGAACCAGCTAGAACTGAAAACAGAAGCTTCGAGGCTGCTTCCCATTTCCTGGGTTAGGACTGGGACATCAGAAGAGTAAAAGCCTCCTTGGTGCTTCTGACATCCAGCTGGGGTTGGAGCCAATGCCTCAGAACTTCAGAGACCCGGGTCTCTCCTTGCTACCATAGCAGGCTCTTTCTTAGGCTGACCATCCAGCTGTCTGAAGTCACTCACAGCTTTTGGGCCCAAGATGACCTGACAGAAGCAGAAGCAAAGATGGGTTGAGAATCTGAGACGGAACACAGCTGTGTGGAGCTGACAGGTTGTGGATGATGAAATAGAAAGGCCTTCGCAAGGGGCTTGGAACAACTAGCACCCATAAAACGCCTGCCAGTCGCCGCTGCCACCACCACCACCTCCTCCTTTTCTTACTCCTCATCATAAAGAACAATAACAAAATGAAGCTTGAATCTGAAGAATAGGAGAGAAAGGGTGCAGGTATAGCATCTTCCTTAAAGAAGGCATGATACCACTTAGTGAAGGAGCAGATACAGGGAGGCAACAGGCATGTCAGACAACTGCTCCAACAGGAACAGCAGTCGTTTTCAGAGATGTGTGACAGAAGAGATGTGGCCAGAACTGTGTGTGATGAGAGGGAACAAAATCTGGAAGTCCTTTGCCTCTGGCAGCCCCTCAGTAACAAGGAGTAACCTGAGACAAAGCGTGAGCAATGGGGCCGGAGCCTCAGGTTCTGCTTAGTACAAGCATAGGACCTAATGATGAGTACACGCTTCTCAAAGTATCAACTCGGTAAATGTCTCTAGGCTAGGAGCAGTTGTGCACATCTGTCATCCAGGTGTGGGAAGCTGAGGCAAGGCTATGAGTTCAAAGCCCGTCTAGGTTATACAGCGAGACTTTTTTTTAAAGTAAAAGGGCTGGGAATGTGGTTCTGCCTAGTGTATGTGAAGCCTGAGTTTAACCCGCAGCACTGTAAAAGTAAGTAAACAAACAAACAAACATTTCTGAGAAGCCTTCCCTTTTGGTGGAAGGAGTCCTATGTGCTATGAGAATGACTTGTTTTAAAGATTTTAAGAAAGTCAAGTGAACTGAAAGGAAGTCCTGCCCAGGCCACAGAGGTAGCCCTGTGTCCTTGGACAACCCCACACACTCGCTATTTTTCTTTGTAGGGTTTCAACTGACCAGAAATTGAGTTTCTCGTGCCCAAGCCTCCAAAACAGTCATAACTAAGTGATTGTCCTCCCTTCTCTCCTTCCCTAGGCAGGCCTCGTCAGAAACAGGTGCCCATAGCTGGAAAGGAGGGAAGCCCCTGGGGGGGGCCTCTGCCAGTCTCAGCCCCAATCTGTACACCTAGATATGTGGACCGAGAGAATATGTCACATCTCCAAGGGGCAGCACAACTCTTAAAGGAGATCATTGGCCAGAGTAGCCACTGCAACCATGAGGCCCATGGTGAAGCTACACAAGTGTCCTCTAGCTACCTCAGCAGTCATTCCTAACTGGAAGGTCACATGAAATTGTAGCTGTAGCTGCACAGCTCCCTGGCCAAAGCAACAAACATCTTCAGACACATGACACCAAAAGGTTGCTGTGGCTTCTACATGCCACACTATCACCTCTCAGGGCCAAGAGCAACTGCAACTGAGCAGGCAGAACTAGTAAGTGCCACACTGGGTCCCAGGTTAGGCTTAGGGAAATGCTGCAGCTTATACAGGCAAAGATTCAGCTCAGCAAAACTCTTATGGCCAGCACCTGTGTGGTACCATACTTTCTGTGTTTTACTATGTACATTCAGAAAGTGTTGTTCATATCTAACATGTCAGGCAGAGATAACCATGGAAATGTACCACAGCACCATGGCCATGGGGGATCTTCTTTCTGCTCTCTGGACTTCAGTTTCTCTAATTTATAAGATGATTATATTGAGGCCTATTTCAGAAAGACTAACATGAATCTAATGTGAATGTCTATAGAACACTTAAGACATAACAAATGCTGCATGACTATCAGGTAAATAAATAAATTAGACAGTCTTCAGTAGCATTTAGGTTTCCTCAAGAAGAGACATAGAGGGGTTAAGAAGCTTTCTTAGCCACCAGGAAAATGTAAATGAGAACTACAGTGAAATCCAACTGTTCTCATTGCTGTGGCTATGAGAAAGATGGACACAGGTTGAACATTTGACAAAGACATGCCTTTGACTTTGCTGGTCAAAATGAGAACTAAGGTAGCCACTGTGGGAAAGTACAGTGGCTCCTTCAAAGGCTAAATATAAATACAATGACCTTATGACCCAGCACCACCACTTTTAGACATATATTCAATAAAACAGAAAACATGTCCACACAGAAATCTGTAATGTGACTGCTCACAATAGCCTGATTTATAGGTGCCCAAGGGTGGGATCACAGATATCCATCAACAGATGACTAGATAAGTAAACCTTGTGACCTCTACACAATGGACTATTTTTCAGCATTAAAAATGAGTTTTAACTGGGTGTGGTAACACATGCCTTTAATTGCTGCATTAGGAAGGCAGAAGCAGATAGAGCTTTGTGAAGTAGGCCAACCTGATCTACAGATTGAGTTCTAAGCCAGCAGACTTAATTTAAAAAAAAAAAAAAAGTTGGGACTGAGGTAGAGCAGGGAGTTAGCTGCTAAAAGCACAGGGTTTTCTTTGTTAATGATGAAATATTTTTTAAATTGGCCACAATGACAGTTACAAATGCACTACTTTTATATGTAACTAAATATACTAAAAAAAAAAAATTTAAGTGTTTAAATGGGTGAGCTGTGTGAATCAAATTTCAAGAAAATTATTACAAAAAACAAAAAGCAAAACCCTTTTACCACCCAAGTCACACATGGAGCAGACACAGGCTACATGGTAAAAGCCGTATCTGCTTGTCAGACTCCCTCTGCCTCTTCTCACTCCTTAGGCACCTGTGCATGGTGGCCTTTGTATCCATGATATTTCCGTGGATCACAATATAAAAGGATTCGTACAGCCTGAGTTTGCTTGAGTTCTCATGCTTGCCACTCACTCTCATGCGCGTGCGCCTGCCTACTGCATTGCAGTGCATTAACAAGGAGCTCCCAGCATGACTTGATGGATTAGCACAACTTCACACCAGCCTACCCGTTTTTTGTCTTTGTTTTTTTAAGATTTACTGATTTATTATGTATAGAGTTCTGCCAGCATGTATCCTGCAGTCCAGAAGAGGGCACCAGATCTCATTACAGATGGTTGTGAGCCACCGTGTGGTTGCTGGGAATTGAACTCAGGACCTCTGGAAGAGCAGACAGTGCTCTTAACCTGAGTCAACTCTCCAGCCCCAGTCTAGAAGTTTTAAGAAGACACTTCTACAGGTAGAATGTTGGACCTATTTTCTCCTCTGTGAAAATATAACCTTGCTCCCAATAATCTAGCACGGAGATAAGGAGGTATGAGGACCACACATATTCACACACACAAGCCATCTCAGGTATTTTGAGGAGGTGCAGGAACACACAGGCAACAAACAATTCCCACTTTCTTATTCCCCAGACAGTCCATGTGACCCTGAGGTTGGATCTATCCCAACTTCTATGTCTTTGTCTCCCCTAGTCCAATCCACCTGTGTTCACTAATGCACTGCATTCCTCCAGAGTGCTAACTGAGCCAGGCTGCACCTTGTACCTAATACAAAGGGTGTAAGTCTTTCTCTCCTTAGATATCCTGTTTCCCAACAGAGTCATCAATTCCCTCCTATTTGCTAGGTCCTTTCTTAGACCTTGCTTAGAGGCCTCTGAATAATAACAAAAAGGAGCCTCCATTTCACTTGAGAAGTCAAGGCCCTGGGTGCTCCGTTCACTGGTCTGTGACAATGCTGGTCACACAAAGGCAGATAAAAATAAACACCAGACAAAAAGGCCACTGGTAACTACTTAGAGGAACAGAGACATGAAGGGGAGGCCAATAATGGTCTCTGTCTCCTGAAAAAACTGATTTGTTGTGCTATAGCACAAACTTCAACTTTTTCTATGCAAAAAGGGGGCAAGGCTGAGGATGGAAGCAGGAAGTAACCTGGGTAAACCCCAGTGAGCCCCCAATGAGGCAGCTGACTAAAACAGGCTTCCACTCCCATAGGCAGAGCAACCAAATGCCCATGAGAGACAGCTTGAGCATCTTTCTAAGCAGCACTTAGGGGCAGGACTTCTGTGCCCAGGGCTGAGGGTAGGGGAAGACCAAGTGAAAAGCTAGGGAGACCTGCAAGATACCAACCATAGTCTCCTCCTTAGTACTTCACTAGGGAGACCAGTGAGGCATCAATTGTGACCTCCTTCCTGGCACATTAGTAAGACCAGTGAGGCGCCCAGAGTTGCCTTCTCCCTAGCACTATATTTGCCATCAAATTTATCCCAGGATTTTTTTCAAAAGTATATCCAGTCCACCCTTAAAGACCCCAGGGCCAGGCAAGGAAGTGATTCAGCCCATAGCCACCTGAAGTAAATGACCAGCTCAGAGCCCATGATCTGCTCCATCATACCTCCCTCCTAGGAGATGAAACCTGAGGGGTACAAAAGAGTGGCCAGGGAGTATCTGGAGGTGATATGCCAGGTCTCCTAGCCTGTGAATGACTGAGTTATTGACGTGTACCACTCTAAGTACATTTGCTCAGTACACAGTATCAAGTTGTGGACAGTATCAATTCAGAAGCATACAAGATGGAAATGGTCATAGAAAGAAGTAATAAAGGAAGCTGAAGCATGGAATAGCCAGCTGGACTGAGGAAGGGCTGGAAGAAGAGCTGTATCCAGCTTCTGGTCCGTAACAGCTCACCACAAGAGGCACTTAGGTATCCA
Organism: Tokudaia tokunoshimensis; assembly: GCA_036184795.1. Lineage (NCBI taxonomy): Eukaryota > Metazoa > Chordata > Mammalia > Rodentia > Muridae > Tokudaia > Tokudaia tokunoshimensis. The sequence continues at coordinate 62,093,537 of BTHU01000010.1, forward strand.
CTCCAAAGTGGCCCACAGGTCTAAACACTGAAAAGAGAGTCCTCTGGAACAAGTGCATTCTCCAGGGTCATTTGCAGGGTTCCATGGCCTAAAGGGGAGTTGAATTACAGTGGTCATGCATGTTCTAGAATCTAAAAGCAGTCACTTCAGCCTTTGGTCTTTAAAGCCTCTATCCAGAATTCTACTCTCAATAAATAATATAAAAGAATAGGGAACTATATACATAACTGGAGTTCATGCTGTTGCCTACACTACTGTCAAATGTTTCTGAAGGTTTTTATCCTTTAAATAACATGAACGGTATTTTTAGTTAAATGTAGCATTGCTAAAACCTTAAAACACCTCCTCACCAGTGAGCAGGCATCACTGGATCCCAGGCAAGGGAAAGAACTACTTTGCAAGGAACAAAGCCTTTCCTTTGGTCTAATGGCCAAGCAAGCAGAGAAAGCAGGGCACCTTGATGGTATCCTTGTCTTCTCTCCATCTCTTCAGATGAATGTTCAGAGGACAGGAAACAGGACTCTGCTACATTGTGGCTTACTGCCTGCACTCTTAACTGGTTATCCTTACAGTCTTCATGGTGCAAAGGAAGGACAGGTTTAGTGAGTCACAAAGGCACCTCAGGGTGAGGTAACAGAAAGCAGAATTGGAAGTTAACCCCCACAAATCAACTGAAGTGTTTTTTGACAATTGCTTGAAGGCAAACTAACTTATTTTGTTTTGGTTGACTCCACAAAGAGAAAAAGCCCAGTGTGGAGTAAACAAGACGGGTCTCCTCCCAAGCATCCTATGGTCCCCAAGACCTCTTCTTCTAGCCAAACCTGCTTGGGAGGTTGACAATATCAGCAAGGAACTGTGAACAACCTAGATCTCAAGTTAGAATGTTTCTGGAATGGGAGATGCAGACTTCCAAGGTCACCCATGTCTGTATCTGCCTAGCTAGTCCTCTGCCCAGCTAGTCCTCTGCCCAGGACCCTTGAGTGCATAGGAAGAACCAACCTACAGCTACCAAGAACCATGCCCAGAAGGGCACATCACCCTAAGGATAAGTGTCTACTCCGATCTCCACTACTGTGACATGCTGTCATGGGACAGAATGTGATGCCTAGAAGGATTTTCCTTTTGACTTGACTTGAACAACTAAAGCAAACAGCAGCAGACTTTCTGGAGAACTCATCTCTTATTTTTGTGTCTTAAAAAAAAAAATGTGTCCAATAAATACCTTGACTTTGTAATTGAGCAAAACAACGATAGTTTTTTGTGCTTCTACACTCCTTACACACAACTGCTCCAAATCCAATATAGTTTGACTTTTATTTTCTTAAATGGCCTATATAGAGAGGTAGGTCTGCTTCACTTTGCAAAAGTTAAGTAATAATATTGAAAGTTAAGATAAAATAAAAGAAGCAAGGCAAAAGATGAGGAAAGGAAACCAATTTTTCTGTTTCCAAAGAAAGATATGGCAGCTTGCTGAGTGCATTTGGGTATGTTTACACTCCTCTTCACCCCAAGTCTCTGCTGGATCCTGAGGGCACAGGTCTGGCCTGCAAGGAAAAGGGAGAGGTGGCCAGTGGCTTTCAACTAGCAGCTGAATATAGTTTTTCTGAGTTCTGATGTGCAGAGCTCCCACATGCAGGCCTGTGGCTCTGACAAGGCTATTTTTAGGTTCCAAGTAGGATGAAAATAAGAAGAAATGCTGCATGGCCACCTTACTGGGAAGCTCCTCAGCCCTGCTCTTACTCTAGCTCCTCCCTGTATAGCCCCTCTGAGAAGGGAGCAGACCCTTATATTTTCTTCCTCCCCTGGGCCCTTCTTCCCCTGTGCTTTGAGAATGTGTAGGCCTAGCCCAATTGTCTGTCTCATAAAGAGTTGGGAAACATGGAGATAAATAAAGCCTCAATTAGGCAGGAATCCAAAGCTAGGATTGGGGGTTGGGAAGAGTCTGAGGCTCTGTCCCAATCCAGAAATGCCTGAGAAAACGCCCGGGGCCACAAGCAGCCTTGAGGTTGGACGCTTCCCACAGCCCCTTTGGCCTGTGCTGACCAGGCGTGGTCAAAGGCTGGGAGCCACGCCATTCCCACATACGGCTCCTCTAGGCAGCCTGGCCTGCTGCACAGGCCCCAGCTCCCTTTGCCATCCCACATATATAAGGAAGAAGGAGTCTGGGCTCTTGGCCCTTCTATTCCTTTCCCAGGGAGAGAGAAGGGACTACAGAGTGTGGACTTGTCCCCAGCAGGGATGGCTTCAGATGCTGTGGCGCCCCTCCAGGCCCAACAAAGGCAGTTTTTTTCCCCTTTCAACTTTGGAAACTCAGTGTTCTTATTTATTCCTTTCTGAGCTCGGAAAGAACAATGAGAGGGAGATCTTGTTTCTTCCCCTAAGTCTTGGGTGGGGGGAGAGCAGCAGCATATGGGGGAGGAGACTGGGCCGGCAGAAGCTCACAGATATTTTTAGAGACATGGGAATTAAGTAAGCAGGGACCTTCTGGGGCCTGAAACAGTTTTGTCTTCATCCTAATTCCAAAAGGCCAAATGGGTAGTGGAGAGTCAGAGGCTGAAGGCAGAGAACAGGAAATAGTCTGGAGACTGTAAGCAACCAAGTAGTCTCTTTTCACTCTGTGCTGTGTGGCTTACTCCATTTCCCTTTACCAAGAGCGGATAAGTAGCCTGAGCACCTGCACCCAGACCCTCTTTCATCCTCAGGGGACAGGAAAGTGGCAAGGGGCAGGAAACTGAACTCCTTTAATCCTGCTTCTGACAGTGGGAGAAGCAAGATCTAAAATGAGATTTCTCAGTTATCTTTAGGCTTCTAACAACTCAGTTCTTGAAGATCGCAATCGCGGTACTGAACATCTTTTAGAGGCCTCACTCGAAAAGCCTCCCACTATAGTTTGGGATAGGATAAAGAGAAATGGAAAAGGGAGAAGCTGGGGAGACACAGCCAGTAAGCTGATATCATGCAAAGCTACTGAAGTATTAACCACTGATAGGCTCAAAACTCACTCATTTCCACACCAGCAATCCTACATCCAAGAATGTTCTCTGAGGCTCTCTTTTTTTTTCTTTTTATTTATTCTTCTTTCATATATTATACCCCAACTGCAGTTTCTCTCCCCCCCCACCCCCCCACTTTCCTCTCCAGACTCACCCAGGCTTCATTTCCCTTCAGAAAAGACCAACCCTTCCAGGGACATTAACGAAATACGGCATAACAAGTTACAGTAAGACCAGGCACATATCAAGGCTGGATAAGGTAACTCAGAAGGAGAAAAAGGGTGTCAAAGGCAGGCAGAGGAAGCAGAGACAGGCCCTGCTCCCATGTGAGGAGTCCCACAAGAATATCTAGCTACACAACCATAACATATACGCAGAGGACTGAGGTCAGACCCATACAGGGTTCCTGATCTCTGCAAGCCCACTTGAGTCCGGGTCAGTTGATTCTTCGGGCCATATTCTTGTAGTGTCCTTGATCTCAGGCTTACATTTAAACAAACAAACAAACAAACAAACCTGAAAACAAGTTGAGAGAGAGTGTAAGAACCATAGATATAGTGAATGAAGGTAATACGTAGGATGAAACAGGAAACTGTAGAATAGAATATTTTAAAAAGTAATAAGGTTAAATACTTAACAAATCTTCCTTTTTGGCCTCTTCTGCACACCCGAGCAGTTCACAAACTCTTTGTGTGAACTGACTGTTATCTCTAGGTGGTAAGGCTTACCAAGCAACTTTGTTTTCAGCTTCCCAAAACTTCCACCAATTTGACTTCTGTCACTGGAATAAGCCCTGCTTCTCCAGCCTCTCTGCTCTGGTCAGTGCCACTTTTTTCATGAGACACTGGCCTTGCTGAGAACCTCCATCTTCACAGCCCAGATTACTCTTCATCTGCTCCTACCTGGGAAGCTATAGAACTTACTGGCTGACTGTTTGGTTGGTTCCTGCTATAGGTAAACAGAGGGTAAGTGTGTCTTTTCTGTTCACCTCTTACATTTTCCATACCTCAGGACAGCTGGCTCCATTGTTCCGGCTAAACTAAGTGCCTGGAAAGCAAGGACCCTTTCTATCTTTACTTTCCCAACTTTAGGTTTCAAGGCACAGAGCAAAGCAGCACCTTATGTGTGAAGGAACAAGGCCAATCTCTGACAGTTTCCCAAGGCTATAGGCAGAGTCCTCAGGAAAACAGGTGAGACAAAGAAAAAGATACCAGTGCTCCATGGCCCTGGAATGAGGACAGGCCTAAGTCCCAGGTTTCTGCTGTTATTTCTCAAAGTTATTGGCGTATCAGTAGCAGGACCTGTCCAGGCCATCACAAGGGTATTATTGTTAATCCCAAGTAGGTGAATGGGCCCTTTAGTAAAAGGGCTCATTCATCAGAGGAGATTAGATAAACTGCCTCCTTCAACAGCAAGTAACCCCTGGGCTTCTAACGAGGAGGCCTTGCAATTTCAACTGAAGGAAGGAACAGCCAGGTGCATTTAATTCAGGATGCAAAAAAATGCAGAAATGTGGTACATTTGCATTCACACATACTAACATATACCTGGACAAGAGCAAAGAAAGAGCTATATGGACCCACAGAAATAACATGACCTCACAGGACCAAACACGGACCAGGGCTGCAGTATGCCTCACACGCTGAGCAGTCAGTGACGGCTGACTCACAGTAAGAAACCAGAGTGTACCAACAACGTGCACTGTTCCTGACTCACATGGAAACCAGAGTGTACCAACAACGTGCACTGTTCCTGACTCACAAGGAAACCAGAGTGTACCAACAGTGTGCACTGTTCCTGACTCACATGGAAACCAGAGTGTACCAACAGTGTGCACTGTTCCTGACTCACATGGAAACCAGAGTGTACCAACAGTGTGCACTGTTCCTGACTCACATGGAAACCAGAGTGTACCAACAGTGTGCACTGTTCCTGACTCACATGGAAACCAGAGTGTACCAACAGTGTGCACTGTTCCTGACTCACATGGAAACCAGAGTGTACCAACAACGTGCACTGTTCCTGACTCACAAGGAAAGTCTCCAGTTACTCACAGCTGATGTAACAGCTTTGTTTATGTCCTATTGGAAGTTTTATGAAAATGGTCATCAGGTATAAACTCTAAAGGACATACAATAAAGGAGGACAGCAGCAGACATGAGATATCAGTTAAGATTTTGCAACAAAATCATTGGGAATTATAAATAGGGTAGAAGGTCCTTTTGGAGCACAGCCAGGAGGAAGCAGACTCATGCTGCCACAAAACATTAGAAAGCTAATGCTCTGAAAGTCCACACCAGGTTACTCTCTGAAAGGCTCTAATGTGGGAAAAGGATACACAGCTCAGAGAATGTCTGTCCTCTAAAAGTCAAACCCTCACCCCAAGTCCTTCAAGGCCCAGAGGCATCCTTATACTGGAGCTGAGAGGTCTCAATTTAGGAAGACTGATCAGTTCAAGAAAAAAGTGCAGGGTGGAACACTCATGATCTGTCTGTCTCTGCCTCCATCTCTCTGTACTCCTTTAATATTTATTTATTTTTAAGACAAGGGTCTCACCATGTAGCCTTAGCTGGCCTGGAACTCACAAAGATCTAAAAAGTTTTCTGGAGAATATCATTCTCCAAAGAATGGACGTACAGGATGCTTATCTCTGGGGACATTTAGGACCTTCCAAAGAAGCCAGGGTTCACAATTCTCCTTAGGCAAGTACTGCAGGTAAATAGACATGTGTACATCCTATATGCATGTATAGTCTGAGGCCCATGTTCTAATATACCTTCTTCTTCCAGACCTAACATGTTAACCCTATATACATCTTGGAATAGAGATTCTAGGTCTAGAAACCATGGCAACTAATTGATAGCAATAAAGAGGTAGCTGGGTCTTTAGTAATGTCAATGGGGCTATCAATACTCCATAGGAGAGTCTAGCCATCATTCCCTCCTGCCTTCTCCTAGCTGCAAGTGATCAGGAGAAATACCAGAACATACAAGAAGTAGAATATTAATGGAAAAGGGGACTAAGGAGTGGAACTTTGTAATGCTGCTGCTGTTTAGGAGACACCTAGGCAAGTAATCTCTCATCAGTGCTCCCTAAGAAAGCATAATAAACTGCTTGGCTAGCCAACCTGGATTTAGTAGACTCTTGCTCTGGTCTGTTGCTGGTGCTCTACTTAAGATGAATTGTTGCTGGTTCACATCTACTTGGAAGTTTATGCACTAGGTTGCTATTCATTTGTGAAAACCTAAGGCCAAAGCCAATAGAAAGGAAGCTGGGATGGAAAGAGACAGGGCAAATTAGATGAGGGACAGGGTTAAAATAACTACCCCCAGGAAACAGGACACAAAGAAAACAAGTGTGTAACAAAGCAGGAGTGAGGGATTCTCAGTCACAAGATGGGAAAGCAGAAAAGACAAGAGCTCCTGGGGGAAGGACCTGGGACAAAACCCAGAGAATCCAACCAGGTGTGGTGGATTTAATTCCAGCATTAAGGGTTAGAAGCAGATCCTCAAAGATCTGACTTTCATCCCCATGATGTTTCACAGGATGAGGAAGGAGCCCAGGCATTCCCAAATGTGATCAATTGGGATTATCTGACACATCCTTACTGCTGCACTTCTCTGAGGTTCTCCATGTGACTATAAGAAGCTCGGAACTGAAAGCAAAGAAGCTGATGCCTCGCTACAAAGGCCATATTAGTCTGATACACTGCCCTCTTCTAGTGGAGGGGAGAAGGCCATCTAAACATCAATGAGAACACGAACAAAAGTGATAGGATCCTGCAGGCAACTCAGGCAGAGAACCAGGCAAGGTTAAGGGACGTGCTAAATGCTCTGAAGGGGCTTTTGGCTTGGCTCTTTGTTTGGCTCAGTAATCTCTGCCTAGTGAATCTCCCTGTGCCATTCTTTTAACAGAGTGTCACTCCATTTCCATTCTCCCAAATGTCAGTGTTTCCACAGACTCGCGCCCAGTGACTGCTTTCTTTTTTTTTTTTTTTTTAATTTAATTTTATTTTATTTTTTTAATTTACATTCCAAATCACTTCCCCTTTCCCGTTTCCTCCCTCCCCGAAAGTCCCATAAGCCCCCTTCCCTCCCTCTTTTCTCCGTTCAACCCCCTCTCATTACTCTGTCCTGGCGTTCCCCTACATCCAGTCTTTCCAGGACCAGGGGTCTCTCCTTCCATCTTTTTAGAAATCTATTGATATGCTGATTGTGTCTAGGGTATTCTGAGATTCTGGGTCAATATCCCCTTATCAGTGACTTCATACCATGTGTGATCTTTTGTGATTGGGTTACCTCACTAAGGATGATATTTTCAAGTTCTGACCATTTGCCTAGGAATTTCGTGAATTCATTGTTTTTAATTGCAGAGTAGTATTCCATTGTGTAAATATACCACATCTTCTGAATCCATTCCTCCGTTGAGGGACATCTGGGTTCTTTCCAGCTTCTGGCTATTATAAATAAGGCTGCTATGAATATAGTGGAGCATGTGTCCTTATTGCATGCAGGTAAAGTCTCTGGGTATATGCCCAGGAGTGGTATAGCCGGATCCTCCGGAAGTGTCATGCCCAGTTTTCTGAGGAGCCGCCAGACTGCTTTCCAGAGTGGTTGTACCAGCCTGCAATTCCACCAGCAGTGGAGGAGTGTTCCTCTTTCTCCACATCCTCGCCAACAACTGCTGTCTCCTGTGTTTTTGATCTTAGCCATCCTGACTGGTGTGAGATGGAATCTCAGGGTTGTTTTGATTTGCATTTCCCTAATGACTAAGGATGATGAACATCTCTTTAGGTGCTTCTCAGCCATTAGATATTCTTCAGGTGAGAACTCTTTGTGTAGCTCTGTACCCCATTTTTTAATAGGGTTACTTGCCTCTCTGGAGTTTAACTTCTTGAGTTCTTTGTATATCTTGGATATTAGCCCTCTGTCGGATGTAAGGTTGGTAAAGATCATTTCCCAGTTAGTTGGTTGCCGCTTTGTCTTTTTGACGGTGTCTTTTGCCTTGCAAAAACTTTGTAATTTAATGAGGTCCCATTTGTCTATTCTTGATCTTAGAGTATAAGCTATTGGAGTTCTGTTCAGGAAATTCTCCCCTGTGCCCATATGTTCAAGGTTCTTCCCTAGTTTCCCTTCTATTAGTTTCAGTGTGTCTGGTTTTATGTGGAGATCTTTGATCCACTTAGAATTGAGCTTAGTGCAAGGAGATAAGGATGGGTCAATTTGCATTCTTCTGCATGTTGACCTCCAGCTGAGCCAGCACCATTTGTTGAAAAGGCTATCTTTTTTCCACTGGATGGTTTTAGCTCCTTTGTCAAAGATCAAGTGACCATAGGAGTGTGGATTCATTTCTGGGTCTTCAATTCTGTTCCATTGATCTACATGTCTGTTACTGTACCAATACCATGCAGTTTTTAACACTATTGCTCTGTAGTACAGCTTGAGGTCCGGGATACTGATTCCCCCAGAGGTTCTTTTACTCTTGAGAATAGTTTTAGCTATTCTGGGTTTTCTGTTATTCCAGATGAATTTTTGAATTGCTCTTTCTAACTCTATGAAGAATTGAGTTGGGATTTTGATGGGGATTGCATTGAATCTGTGTATTACTTTTGGTAAGATGCTCATTTTTACTATATTAATCCTGCCAATCCATGAGCATGGCAGATTTTTCCATCTTCCGAGGTCTTCTTCAATTTCTTTCTTCAGAGACTTGAAGTTCTTGTCATACAGATCTTTCACTTGTTTGGTTAGCGTCACGCCAAGATACTTAATATGGTTTGTGGCTATCGTAAAGGGTATTATTTCTCTTACTTCTTTCTCAGCCTGCTTATCCTTTGAGTATAGGAAGGCTTCTGACTTGCTTGAGTTGATTTTATATCCGGCCACTTTGCTGAAGTCGTTTATCAGCTGTAGGAGTTCTCTGGTGGAGTTCTTTGGGTCGCTTATGTATACTATCATATCGTCTGCAAATAGTGATAGTTTGACTTCTTCCTTTCCAATTTGTATCCCTTTGACCTCTTTTTCTTGTCTAATTGCTCTAGCTAGAACTTCAAGTACTATATTGAAAAGATATGGAGAGAGAGGGCAGCCTTGTCTAGTCCCTGATTTTAGTGGGATTGCTTCAAGTTTCTCTCCGTTTAGATTGATGCTGGCTACTGGTTTGCTGTAAATTGCTTTTACTATGTTTAGATATGGGCCTTGAATTCCTGATCTTTCCAAGACCTTTAGCATGAAAGGATGCTGAATTTTGTCAAATGCTTTCTCAGCATCTAATGAGATGACCATGTGGTTTTTTTCTTTGAGATTGTTTATGTAGTGGATTACATTGATGGATTTCCTTATATTGAACCATCCCTGCATCCCTGGGATGAAGCCTACTTGATCGTGGTGAATGATCGTTTTGATGTGTTCTTGGATTCGGTTGGCAAGAATTTTATTGAGTATTTTTGCATCGATATTCATAAGAGAGATTGGCCTGAGATTCTCTTTCTTTGTCGGATCTTTGTGTGCTTTTGGTATTAGTGTAATTGTGGCTTCATAGAACGAGTTGGGTAGTGTTCCTTCTGTTTCTATTTTGTGGAACAGTTTGAAGAGTATTGGTGTTAGGTCTTCTTTGAAGGTCTGATAGAATTCTGCACTAAAACCATCTGGACCTGTGCTTTTTTTGGTTGGAAGACTTCCAATGACAACTTCTATTTCTTCAGGGGTTATAGGACGGTTTAGATGGTCTATTTGATCTTGATTTAATTTTGGTACTTGGTATCTGTCAAGGAAATTGTCCATTTCCTCAAGATTTTCTAGTTGTGTTGAATACAGGTTTTTGTAGTAGGATCTGATGATTTTTTGAATTTCCTCAGTTTCTGTTGTTATCTCTCCCTTTTCGTTTCTGATTTTATTAATTTGGATACTATCTCTGTGCCCTCTGGTTAGTCTGGCTAAGGGCTTATCTATCTTGTTGATTTTCTCAAAGAACCAACTCCTCGTTTTGTTGATTCTTTGTATGGTTTTATTTGTTTCTACTTGATTGATTTCAGCCCTGAGTTTGATGATTTCCTGCCTTCTACTCCTCTTTGGTGTATTTGCTTCTTTTTGTTCCAGGGCTTTCAGGTGTGCCATTAAGCTGTTAGTGTATGCTGTCTCCCGTTTCTTTTTGGCGGCACTCAGGGCTATGAATTTTCCTCTTAGCACTGCTTTCATTGTGTCCCATAAGTTAGGGTATGTTGTGCCTTCATTTTCATTAACTTTCAAAAAGTCTTTGATTTCTTTCTTTATTTCCACCTTGACCAAGTTATCATTGAGTAGAGCATTGTTCAGCCTCCATGTGTACGTGGGTTTTCTTTTGTTTTTGTTGCCATTGAAGACCACCCTTATTCCATAGTGATCTGATAGGAGGCATGGGATTATTTCTATCTTCTTGTATCTGTTGAGGTCTGATTTGTGACCAATTATATGGTCAATTTTGGAGAAGGTACCCTGAGGAGCTGAGAAGAAGGTGTATTCTTTAGCTCTAGGATGAAATGTTCTATATATATCAGTTAGTTCCATTTGGTCCAAGGCTTCAATTAGATTCACTGTGTCCCTGTTTAGTTTCTGCTTTCCTGAACGATCCATTTCAGAGAGCGGGGTGTTGAAGTCACCCACTATTATTGTGTGCGGTGCGATGTGTGCTTTGAGTTTTAGTAAAGTTTCTTTTACGAATGAGGGTGCCCTTGCATTTGGAGCATAGATATTCAGGATTGAGAGTTCTTGATGGTGGATTTTTCCCTTGATCAGTATGTAGTGTCCTTCTGTGTCTTTTCTGATGACTTTGGGTTGAAAATCAATTTTATCCGATATTAGGATGGCTACTCCACCTCGTTTCTTGGGGCCATTTGCTTGTAAAATTGTTTTCCAGCCTTTTACTCTGAGGTAGTGTTTGTCTTTGACACTGAGGTGCGTTTCCTGCATGCAGCAAAATGCTGGGTCCTGTTTACGTATCCAGTCTGCTAGTCTATGTCTTTTAATTGGGGAATTGAGACCATTGATATTAAGAGAGATTAAGGCATAGTGATTATTGCCATCTGCCATTCTTGACGCTATCTTTATGTTTGAGTGGTTCTCTACTTTTGGGTTTGATTCAAGAAGGTTATTATCTCATTTTTTCCAGGGTGTTGTTTCTCTCCCTGTATTGGAGGTTTCCACCTATTATCCGTTGCAGGGCTGGATTTGTGGAAAGATATTGTGAAAATTTGGTTTTATCATGGAATATCTTGGTCTCTCCATCTATGGTGATTGAGAGTTTTGCTGGGTATAGTAGTCTAGGCTGGCATTTGTGCTGTCTTAGTGTCTGCATGAGATCTGCCCAGGATCTTCTGGCTTTCATAGTCTCTGGTGAGAAGTCTGATGTGATTCGGATAGGTCTTCCTTTGTATGTTACTTGGCCCTTTTCTCTTACTGCTTTTAGTATTCTTTCTTTGTTTAGAACATTCGGTGTTTTGATTATTATGTGACGGGAGGTATTTCTGTTCTGGTCCAGTCTGTTTGGAGTTCTGTAGGCTTCTTGTACGTTCATCGGCATCTCTCTCGTTTAGTTAGGGAAGTTTTCCTCCATAATTTTGTTGAAGATGTTTACTGGCCCTTTAAGTTGCAAATCTTCACTCTCATCTATACCTATAATCCTTAGGTTTGGTCTTCTCATTGTGTCCTGGATTTCCTGGATGTTTTGGGTTACACGTTTTTTGCATTTTGCATTTTCTTTGACTGTTGAGTCGATGCTTTCTATGGAATCTTCAGCACCTGAGATTCTTTCTTCCATCTCTTGTATTCTATTGTTTATGTTTGCATCTATGACTCCTGATTTCTTCCCAAGATTTTCTATCTCCAAAGTTGTCTCCCTTTGTGATTTCTTAGTTGTTTCTACTTCCTTTTTTAGTTCCTGGATGGATTTGCTGACATCCTTCACTTGTTTGTTTGTATTTTCCTGTATTTCTTTAAGGTATTTTTGCATTGCCTCTTTCAGGATTTCTTCCTGATGACCCACGTTCTCCTGCATTTCTCTGAGCGATTTTTGTGTTTCCTCCTCATGGGAATCCATCTGTTCATCCATTGTCTCCTGCATTTCTTTAAGCAGTTCTCGTGTTTCCTTTGTAAGGGCATCTAACCGTTGATTTTTTTCTTTAAGCAATTTTTGTGTTGCCTCCTTATGGGCATCCGTCTGTTGACCCATATTCTTCTGCATTTCTTTATGCCAATTTTGTGATTCCTTTGTGAGTGCATCTACCCGTTGATTCATCTCGTTAAGCGATTTTTGTGTTGTCTCCTTGTGCGCCTCCATCTTTTGATCCATGTTCTCCCGCATTTCTCTAAGCGATTTTTGTGTTTCCTTTGTAAGGGCTTCTAACCGTTGATTCATGGTCTCCTGTAACTCTTTATGAGATTTATTTGTGTCCTTCTTGTGATCCTCTAATAGCATCATGAGAAGTGATTTTAAATCCAGATCTTGTCTTTCGGGTGTGGTGGGGTATCCAGGACTTGCTGCTGTTGGAGAGTTGGGTTCGGATGGTCCCACATTACTTTGATTACTGTTAGTAACATTCCTACGTTTGCCTTTTGCCATCTGGATACCTCTGGTGTTAGTTGGTCCTGCTGCCACTGGCTGTTGGTTGGACCTCCTGTGAGCCTGCAAAGCTATTTCTGCCCCCCCTGGATTACCAGGATTCCCCTGGCACCGATTTCTGGGGCCTGCCTGCTCCTGAGTGACTTTGGAGCCCTAATGTGCTTTGCCCCAAGTGATCTTATATTGGGGAGGCCTTGCACATCTAAAGGCTCAGCCTAGTGGATTCCTGGAGCAGAGGTCGCCAAAGGGAGGCTGGCAGGCTCCTGCCCTGTGCAGGGGTGTGTGATCTCTCCTGGGGGGGGGAGGGGGCGTCCCTCTGCCAGGCAGAAGTCCCACAGCAGATCTGGCGCGCTGGTCACTGCAGATCAGCCCAGCACCTGGGAGCAGGTTACACACAAGCTGCCTGAACCCGAAGCGATATTATGCCTGTCTGTCTCTGAGCCTGGAGGTCCCAACTACCTGGTCACTGGAGCAAAGATGGCGGAGGGCACTCTCCGTGGCGCTGCTCACCCTGTGGTCACGATGGCCCGCCGATCTGGCACCCAGACGACCACAGCGCCAACCCGCCCTCGGGCACAGAAGGAAGCCCCAACAGGCCGTGTCCCAAGTGATGTTATATCGGGGGGAGAGCCTGGGTACCGGTCTCTCCAGCGCAGTCCGCGGGAACAGAGGTCGCGGAAGGGAAGCTGGCAGGCTCCCTCCCTGCGCGGGGTCCCTCCACCAGGCAGAAGGTCCCACCGCGGAACTGGCGCGCTGGTTACTGCAGATCAGCCCAGCACCTGGGAGCAGGTTACACACAAGCTGCCTGAAACCGAAGCGATATTATGCCTGTCTGTCTCTGAGCCTGGCGGTCCCAACTACCTGGTCACTGGAGCAAAGATCCAGTGACTGCTTTCTTAACCTTTGTATCAAGCACACTTTTTATTGTCTTGTATCTTGAAGTGGAGACCTCTATAGCAAAGAAACCTGGTTCATGTTGATTAGAGGGATGGCTCAACAGTTGCTCCCCTAGACAACTTGACTTCAGTTCCCAGAGCAGTATACTATGTTCTATACTCTCCAGGAAACTTATAACCCCTGTTTCTCCAGCTCCAGGAGATCTGACATTCTCTTTGGCCTCTATTGACACCTGCATACACATACGTAAACACATATTTAAGACATGCACACGTGCACACACACACAAAGAAGTTCTTTAAACAAACAAATCTGAAACATGCTCACCACATCCAGTACAATCCACAGACCTCAACTGCTCAGGGTAAGGTTAAGACACAGCCCAACACTTTACTCCTTCCTCTGTAGTTTTTCTGTGTCACACAAGTTTCACTGAAGGCTTTGTTCTTTGAGCAGATATCAACCACCCAGTAGCACCAAGTGACCATCAATGATGTAGAGGTATAGGATTTCTGTTCCAGTTCCTCCAAGCCAGCAGTACTCTCTTCACACATTAACCAAGTGAAGCTCTGAAATGCCTGGCCAACATGTTTACAAACCAATATTGCAGGCCAGATTAACCTTGACTTTGAGCAATGTACTATGCTCTCCAAGAGCAAAGGCAGCGAGAGAAGTGAGCTATTGCTGATGTGTCGTCCTTCACTTCTGATCATTAGGTAATAAATACTCTAGCCTAAAGCACCTAGAAGGTGAGGTCTGGCTGTTAAGCCCTGTGGATGGACAGCCACCTTGACACTGGTGAGTACTCTGACAAGAAACAAGGGCAATCTTTGGGTGGGCTCAGGAAAAGAATGACTGTTAAATAAGAAATTTCGAGATACAGAAACAGATTGAAGCACCAAAGCAAGGTCACTAGAAGAAGAACAAAGGCGCAAATCACTTCTTTAAGACATTTCTGCTCAACAGGATAAACCTGCTTTATGAGGCCGGCTGGAAGTGGGACATAGCTTATAGGGCAAAAAGTTCTTCAAGGTCTTACTGCTTTGGATACCTCTGTCCTCCTCTACCTTCTTTATTCGTGTCTCTTTACCTTAGCCTAACATGCTTGGTGCCATGGTTTGAATAGGTTTGACGCCCCCCCCCCCAACCTCCCAAGCCTCAGGCACTTGAATACTTTGCCCATGGAATTGCAATTCGGAGGTATGGTCTTGTTGGGAGTAGGTGTGTCCTTGTTGGAGGAAGTGTACCTTTGAGGGATGGGCTTTGAGATCTCCTAGTGCTCAAGCTCTGCCCAGTCTGGAACTGTCTGTCCCCTTCTGCTTCCTATGGATCACACTTTGGAATTCTCAGTTTCTCCAGCACCATGTCTTCCTGCACACTGCTACGCTTCCTGCCATGATGATAATGGACTGAACCTATGAACCTGTAAACCAGCTCCAACGAAATGCTTTCCTTTATAAGAGTTACCTTGGTCATGTTTTCCTCTTACGGCAATTGAAACCCTAAGACACACTTGGTCTACACTTCATATTTGAGAATGAAATGCAACAGTAGGATGACAGACTCTTAAGGACAAAGGGGTGTCTGTTCATCCCCTGCTTGCTTTTCCTTGTGGTTATTTCTGAATAAATGCAGCAGAGACATTGCTGTATCTTCTACTAAGAGGCCCTCCCACTTGCTAAGCTGAGCTGTAAGGTTGTCTTTAATTAACCCACGCACAGGGGTTAGCTTTCCAGGTCCTTCCTATACAAGATAATCTGATACTTCCACCAGGTAGGGTTGGTGGCCTCCTTCTCTTTCCATCTGTAACAGCCAGGGCATCTCCTGCAGAGTTCCCACAGCTCACTGAGAACCATGTTCTCCACTCACACAACAGTGTCAGGTCTGCAGGAGGAAGTCAACCCTTACTGCTGCTCTTCCAGGCAAGGCCAGTGTAGCTCTTGGCCTGACCAGCATCCTCTCTGTAGAAACTGTCCTGAGGCATACAGTTCTGTTCCTGAAGCAGCTCCCTCTTATGGTAACCTATGCAGCTGACTGAGGAATCACCTCCAAAGGCACACATGCCTACCTCTGTCCCTGATGTGTGCCCACAGTCAGTTAAAGGCTTCTTTATGTATGGCTGAATAGGGTTCATGCACTCCAAAGACAGTCAATCCTGGTACATACAAGTGCAAATCCCTCAATACAATCTTAAGGGTCTTGGGAAAGGGGGGGCATGAGAGAAATGACATAGGAGGACAGGAGATGGACATGTGCAACATGACAAGAAGCTACAGGGATGAAGGATGGAAACAAACTGATAACGACAGGCAGTGGAACTGAGGTCTGCAGAAAGCAAAACCTTAAAGAGAAACCGTGACCTATACCTTGACCTGATTCTTAAACTCTAGTATTGAGAAAGAGTAAATCCATACTGCTCTAGAACATTACAATTAAGGCAACCATGAAAGAGCTTACCTACTATTTTATGTACACATGTGACGTTACTCTATGTGAGCCAATACAATACATTTCCATACAGATGAGTACCTGGCACAATGCAAGGATTCACCTTTCTTAAGATCCCCCGGATTATTCCCTCCTTCTCCAAAAGCCGTCAAATGAGGCTACTTCCTGGATCCAGAGAGCATTCTTTATCATAAAGCCACCCCTGTTCCTTCCTCTGTTCCTCTGGCTACCGAGAAAGCCCTTATGCTAGTGAGTTCAGAGGTAGGGAGAACAGGAAGACTGACATTGGCTTCTTAAGCTTCCAACCAGCCAGTAACATTGGTGAACAGGTTTGTATGGTGGTGTTAATGAACAACATCATTTACTTCATAGAAGTCCCAAAGTAAATGGTATGGTCAGGTGGGCTGAGGTCAATGGAAAGGGACACCTGAGTGGAGGTCCAATTTGGAGACCCAAAAGGGGAAAGGAGTTGAAAGTAACCCCAGAAGACTTGGCAGTGTCCATGCTGCCCCATCTTGCCTGATGGCATTTTAAGCTTTTTCTTGACTACACTGGCGTTAGTCACTTGACTTGGCTTCTTTCACTCTATGTGCTTTTTGTGTTTTCCATAAAAATTATTTTTTCAACAGTATTTCCCTGCTATGGCTTAGTTGGTTTCCTAGTCAATTAACTCTGAGCTACTACCTTTAATAGCACTCATCTCTGTTCAAGAGGGAGACAACTGCCAATCATAGCCTGCAGGGCACAGCTTGGCTGCTATGCTATGGTAAAATCCACCCACACTCTAAAAGCAGTGGCCAGGTGCAAGTCACACTGCATCTTTTCCATGTTTCCCCAGCAAAAACTAGCAAAGACATAAACTGCCCCCACTGCCCCCATCATCTGCACACCACTCTAAAAACTAGTAGAACAGGAAAGGACCAGGCAGATAGTACCATAGTGCCCTGAAGCTTCCCTGAAAGGGAACTGCAGGTATTCTATAAAGAAGAGATGGGTAACTAGGGAATCTAATTCTGATCTAGCTTAGGTGGATAGCTACTACTGTTTTTCTGCCTTTTCTTCCATACCTATAGAACTGAGGAGGGAAATATAGTGACTGGATGGTCCTTTCAGGTCTATCTTCAGCATGTATGTCTACACTCTGCCATGTCCTGCCATGATGATGTTGGACTAAATCTCTCAAACTATAAACCAGCCTCAATTAAATGTTTTCTTTTTAAGAGTCATGGTCATGGTGTCTCTTTACAGCAATAAACGCCTAACTAAGACAGTGTTTTAAGGGCCAGTGAACATCTCCAAGATACAGAAATCAAGGCCTGACAACCCTTTTGGTAGCCATACTCTAATGACCTAAAACTGACCACTGGTCTCCTCTTAAAGATCTTTGGCCTGCATCCCTTATCAGGGCCACCTAGAAACTAAGCTTCTTTTTTTTGTTTTTTTTTTGAGACAGGGTTTCTCTGTGTAGCCCTGGCTGTCCTGGAACTCACTTTGTAGACCAGGCTGGCCTCGAACTCAGAAATCCTCCTGCCTCTGCCTCCCAAGTGCTGGGATTAAAGGCGTGCGCCACCACCACCCGGCTGAAACTAAGCTTCTATATTCAGCTCTTAGTAGAAAGAAAACAAGCCAGAGCTCAAAAGTGCATTCTCAAATGTCATATTCCCAAAAAAAAAAAAAAAAAACCCAAAAAAACAAAAAACAAAACACAAAAAAACACCACAGGAGTAATTATGCTGGGCCACCATAGCTTTGAGAAAAATCTGGGTCTAGGAGGTCAACTGCAAAGGAAATAATACCTTAGCTACCAGTTCCTAATAACAGCAGGAATGCTGATGCCCTTCCTTGGCTTCTGTAGGGCCTTGGAAACCCTAGCAGTACTGCTCATGGCTTTGACACAACAATGGCAGAAATATGCCCAGAAAAGGGTAGACAAAAGTCCTAAAGTCATAATGTCCTCCTAGGCTCTTCTAAAGAAGCACCTTTACACAGCCCAAGCCAATATGAGTACAGTCTGCTGAAGCCCCCACAAGAGCATCAATCTATCACAAGACAGGCATCTGCAGTAAACAATGGCTGGGCATCTGTATCCAACGGCACTTACACACTCACAGATTGCCAGATAACCCTAGAAAGGTATGTGTCTCAAAGCTCTTCTTCACCTGCTGAATCAAGGAAGCTCAAAGTTAGCATGACCCAAGAGTCCCAAAGATCCTGTATGCTGGACTCTTTCAGGGACTCTCAAAACTGAGATGCTACAGCCCTTGGCACTGCACCTGGCTTCAGAATAAGCATCACAACCTAATGACCTCCATGTAGAGGCACAGGTCATCTTAGAGCAGATGGGATCCAAGAACAGTATAATTAATGACCACAGAGAAAAGCACAGGGAATCCTGTCAATGTTGTTGACATCATAACAAGGTATGTTGAAGACACATATAAAGTGCATTATCCTAGATACAAGCAGTCGGGATATATTGTATAAGAGAAAAAAATTTTAAAAGCAGGAAAAAAGGGGAAAAAAAAGAGTCCACTTACACAAAGTCTGAAATCTGAAATGATGTAAAATATAATCAAGCTCTGACTTGAAGGAAATTCCACACCAACCTAATGATGGGGAACAATCGAAATTCATATGCAAGAAAAACACTGTACAAAATTGCCTACAGGTTCAGTGTATAAGGTATAGGTGAAACATAAATGATTTTTCTGTTTAGACTTGGCTCTCATCCCCAAGATATCACGTAATATTTACACAAATACCCCTGAATGTAAAAAAAAAAAATCTAAAAATCCTAACCACTACCTGTCCCAAACATTTCTGGTAAGGGATTGCAGCTTGTACCAGGCTCTGGATGGACTTAGGCTGAAACACAAGCAAGAGAATGGAGCTAAGGGTCAGGTTTCTGTTGAGAGTGTGACAGAGCTTCCATGCCCTTGCATGGCAACGGCTGTGTGATGCCCACTGCCACCTTATGTGCTTTGTATCATGTGCTCAGAGTAGTGAGCTGTCTGTTATGCATATTTTATCACAATACAAAACGGCAAAGCATGTGACCCTCTGTTTGCCTTACTTGTATGCAGGCAAAGGAAGAGAACAGGCCCATTACAGGGGCCAGAACCTCCTGCCAGATGCCAAGCAATCCTGTAGTCTTGTATCAGTTCCTTTAAGATGCAGACATAAGGCAAAAAGCAAAGGACGGCATCAGTGGGGCTTCCAGGCTCCTTGCTTGTCCTTTCCTGAAAAACAGTAAGCCCAGCCTCTGCAGGTTCCACTTCGTCTGTGGGCTACTGTGCCCTCACCTCAACAAGGACTCTGAAAGCTTCTCTTCTTTTTTAGGGAAATCTGCCTCACCTCCATACCTACCACTCACACACTATTTGGGAGTATGGAGATAGAAACCTATCCCCAAAGGAAAAGAGATTCTCAAAAGTAAATGCCATTTTAGCTATGCCTGGAAAGGTAATGGTAAGACCAGGGAGTCAGACTGGCCTGCCATTTAGCCAGCCAGAATCCCAAGATACCCAGAGCTAGTACCACTACCCACCTCCTGAGGGCACACTGTAACCATCAGACAGTCACCTGTTTCTTCACAGTCCAGCCATTCCTTCACCATTCCTCAAGTTTTCTGGACAGCATCATTTCCCCTTTTTGCAGAGGCTAGTCAAAGTCACCACATTCATAACTCTTCTGGGACCACACTAGCCCATCTTTCTCTCCAGTTCTCCATAATGGCAAGCCCCAACTCCACACATCATGCTATGCCTGGTCCACTGAACCCCACCCAGACAACATGGGAAGAAACCAAGAATTATTAAGACCTCCAACCACAGGAGAAAACCACTGTCTGGCTGGTAAAAAAGTATTTAAAAGAAGGGGAAGGGTAGTATAATATATAACAGGGAAACAGCAATTTGAAACAGACTGTGACTAAGTGTTAAGGGAGGAAATACAACTCAATGTTACAGCCAGTCAGCTGGGAAGGGCAGGCTACCAGTGAGGGCTGGAGTCTATCCAGGCATAAGAGGAGGACCAGAACCCATCAGACTGCTCAAAGACATTGCTTTTGGATAAAAGCACCCAGATGGGGATGTTTCATAAGTATTGTGAAAGCCATAGGAAATATAGATGTGCTCCGTGAATAAATCCCACAGAAACCCATCAAGATGAAGAAAAGCTGTAAGATAACCCTAGTCTGCCAACTCCAGGAAGCAAGTAGGTGAGACCCATGTCCTGTGCTAATAGCAAATGAAACATTTTTAAGTTAGCAAAAAAAAGCAAGTAGGCAAACAGCCAAATCAAAGTTTCTTATTCTGGGTACTAACAAACTTTAAGCTGATTCTTCTTTATTGTAGAAGATGTCTTATGTATCCTCAGCCACTCACCGGTATACACCAAGAGTATCTCTGCTCTAGTTGTCTCAATCAAAGATGGCACTACACATTAAGCATATAGCCTTGAGGTACACTAACTCTACTTAAGACTTTGTTCAGAAAGAACACAAGGGAAAACTTCTGGGCTGGGGCTCAATCGCATGAGAGCAAGCACTGGACTCAGAGCCCTGCCCATCCAAACGGGCAGAAGATACAGTGGGAGAGGACATCTCTCCTTATCCCAGGGAATGGTCACAAAGGGTAAACCCTGTCAGGATGCAGACCAGAGGGCTTGGGTAAGCTCCTGTCACCCTTAGTCCCAGCAAGAGCACTCATGGCACTTCTTTCCTTCCCAGTCTCTACCCTAACTCCTGCGGCCTCGTTGTCACCCTGATGGTCTCCTTCGTAGCTTTCTTTTATGTGAGCTTTCTGATGCAACATGGAAACTTACAAGCCCAAAGTGACACTTTAGACACATTTCAACATGGCTGCCACGGCTGGTTTGGTCACTTCCCTCTCAGAGGAACTAGCTATGTACACTACCCATATGCGTGCACTGCCCATGGTCTGGTAGAAACGCAGCAACTAACTACATGCCTAGTCTTTCAGCTCCAAGGCCATTTGCTAGAAATGGCCCATGTACAATAACATTTGGACCTGGATGTCCTACCAAGTCTTTTTCTTTTTTGTTTCTCACAGTCATCTTTGCCTTAGCCACATTCTGTATGCTGGATATTTTATTTCATTTTTTAAATAAAGATTTGTTTATCTTATGTATATGGGTATTTTATCTGTGTGTACATCTGCATTCCAGAAGAGGGCATCAAATTACATTGTAGATGGTTGTAAGCTACCATGTGGTTGCTGGGAATTGAACTCAGGACCTCAGGAAGAGCAATCAGCACTCTTAACTGCTGAGCCATCTCTCCAGTCTTGTTTTATTTTCAATTTGACACAAGGTAGAGTCATCTGAGAAGAGGGAACCACAATTTTAAAAAATGCCTCCATCAGACTGGCCTGTAGGCAAGTCTGTGGGGGCATTTTCTTAATTAATGATTAATGTGGAAGGGCCCAGCTCACTGTGGGCAATGCCACCCTGGCAGGTGGTCTCCAATTGTGTAAAAGAGCAAACTGGCATCGAGTCAGCAGTGTTTCTCATTGTCTCTGCTTCAGTCCCTGCCTCCAGACTCCAGACCTGCTTAGCTTCCTTGTTTGTTTTCCCTCAATGGTGGACTATGACCAATACCTGCAGCCAAATAAACCCTTTTTCCCCCCCAAGTTGTTTTTGATCATGGTCTTCATTGCATCAACAGAACGCAAACTAATATATCCAGGCTGCTGGGAGATACTATGGACCACAAGGTAGTCAGCACATCTGGCTTAACTCTCAGTGACTGACAAGAGGTTTTTAAGGGCAGCAGTAGTCTGTGCTGGTGCCCAAACCGAACGAATGGAATAATGAATTCTTCTGGATTTCAGCTGAACCTAAATAAAAACCCTGGTGCTGATTTTCAAATGTTCATGTCTTGAGCTCAATGAGAATATAACCCAGTGACCTCTCAAGGCTTTAACACTTACAGGACTCAAGAATGGGAGATTAACTCATATCCCAGAGCTGCTGCTAATGTGACAGCCAAGACAGGAGGACACCAAGAGAGGAGTAGAGTCTGCCCTGCATGTCTCCTAAGCTGTAGAAGAGCATCCTGTATATCTACCTGTTCTTGTCTCTAGCTGGGCTGCGGTCAGTGCTCACTTTAAACCACTCTGCTTCACAGATGGCTCTTCAGCAAAACCTTCTGTGGTTCATTCTTAGGTTCATCAAAAGGAACGATGGGGAGAAAATGCTTCTTTTTTTGGGGGGGGGGTTCTTAAGCAACCAATGAGGTGACATATTGTGGAAAGTGTGGGGGGGGCAGGGGGCGGGGCGGGGAAGCAACACAGTATTGTGCCTACTAATGGTCTCAGAATAAGAGGACTGAAATGCCGCATCAGAAAGCATGGGAAGAAAGGGGCCTGCTTGGCACATATGAACGCTAATGATCATCTCCCAAACCCTAGTGACCCTCCTGACCCCTCTGGTAAGTCCCTGGAGACAGTTATTTCACATTCCAGAGTCTCACGGCATCATAGTGAAGAAATCAGCCCTGGGTACAGCAAGTGGGCCAGTCTACTGGAACAACATGACTAGACTTTCCCGAGTGGCCCTAGTCTTCATAGGCGCAGCAAGTCTCCACCCACATACTTGCCTACTCAAATAGCAAAGATTCAAAGCTTCATTTAAGAGAAAGAAATCTCTTTGAGAGAAAAGGGAGGTGACATGGGTTGAAAATAGAAAGACCTTCTGTTCTACTTGGCTAAGCTGGGGTTTGGCCTCTGGAGCAAGAGCAGCCAGCACCTGCTCCACCTATGGTGCAGGTGAAAAGCTCGGTAGTGGAAGAGCAAAAGATGCTTGGCTGCTCAGTCTTCTGCTCACACCTAAGACTATATCCTCATTCTCCCTAATCTTAAACAAAAGTGATTTCCTTCTTCACTGCTTCTCACCAACAACTGGGGAGAGGGTGGAAGAAGCCTTGATCTAGGTTTGTAGAGCACTTTCTACCTAGTGCTACAGGTCCTTTAAAACATTCCAGACTCCCAAACAGAAGCCTTAGAAAGGCTGCACTCACAGCATGATATGGTCAGCAGTGTTACAGTGGAGGAGTCCAGTGAAGACAGGGCCAGGATCAGGGAACAGTAAGGAGACTTACCATCTCATCCAGGGCATATCGCAAAAGGCCATGCTCATAAAGGATGAAGAATCGTCGCTGCCATTTCTGCAACAGAGCACAGAGTTAGGGGTCAGGTGCCCTGGCCCTGGGTCTCTGTTGGCAGAACCCCAATATCTAACCCACAGAATCTCAGGAACGCTGGCTCTAAGGCTTCAACTTCTGGGGCAGATGGTAGGAGGAGAGATACCAGAGACATAAATGTAGTGACTCATTAGCCAGGTGTGGTCAGGAGATGGCCTAATACAAGTGACTGGTGTTTCCATATGCCCAATGGAATCTTTAAAGCTGGAGCTTTCCTTGGGAATAGAAACTGTATGTGGTCACTTTTCAATATTGTTACTGGCAGCCAGTACAGAGTTTTCATAGAATGTTTGTTGATTTATTAGGTGAGTGATCTTATGTGTTCTGGAACAACCTGTGGTTACAGGGAGACTTGACAGTATCACTTCCAAGAAAGTCTAGGAAATGGTATGTAATGGGTTGGTCTTGTGATTTCCAAGGGACAGGAAGCAGACAGCCAAAGCTTGAGGAATTGAACAGCAGTGGAATGAGTTAACAAAAAATCAAAGAGAAAAGAACCCCAATATAGGCCAGGCCTCCAGGTGTGTTACCATAGTCAAATGCCGTTGAGAGCTGAATGAAAAAGATAAAATATACACATCATCTTTCTGTGTGAAAGATCTTGTCTACCCCACAAAGCTATAGGACTAAATCCTGACTCACAGATCAGCCTGGTTCCCACCCCTACCTCTCTGGTTGACTTCAAAGGGACTCAAAGTTCTAGTCTCAACGTCTCAAAAAGTACAATAACATTTAAGTTCTGACTAGCACTAAAGCCACAGAATTAACTATAATGTTTACTTCTGTGCTGTAGACCAGAATAATAAATTTTAAAATTGTTAGTTTCTCATTAGGAACTGAAAATGGCAATTCTGAAGTTTTAGAAGAAACCAGGAAAAGCACTTGGCTCTCTGCATACTGCATTTTAACTAGAACCACTGGCCTCCCAGGGGGTAAGAACAGAATTCATGGAGCTGCTCAGAAAGGACCTATTAGAGCCACTTCCAGGCTGGAGTTCCAAAATAGACTACTGGCATCTGTTTTCCAAAATCATTTCCAAGGTTCCTATGTATCTTTGAAATCAGAATCCACTCCAGAAGAAAGTCCAAAAACCAGAAATACAATGTCTGTGGGTCAGAGCATGTATTTGTAAGATCCTGCTGAGGTGAGGAGGGATGAGCAGAACTGGGGCAATTGCATAAATAAACTAGAAGAAAGTGTATGGAAAAGATGCTATGATTGGAACTGAAACCCCAAAGGGTTGCCTAGGGAATAAGCAAGCCTCTGGTTAGCAAAATGCAGGGTTATCTTTCTTTTTGCTCCAAAAGAGACCTATACCTAGGAGACAGGATGGTGTAAGGCTTAATTAGAGAACAAGGTGCCCAGGCCTTACTCTTTTATTAGGACTTGTTGGTCTTATGCCCCTGGCTCAGGAGGAAGCTGCCTTGACTCTGAAGGACTTGTGAGCTAGATTAACATGCTGCAAAGATGTACTTGTTTTTTTTTTCCCTTTTGTTTGTTTTCAAAGCGTCCTAATTACCCATAATAAGTGACACCCATACAAGAATGGCAGTTTGAAACAAGGACTCTATATATACATAAGCAGAACTTTCTGAAGCCTCTGAGTTCACAAAACGTTGGATCTATGCTGATTTTGTTAACCAGGTTCCAGTGTTTACCTTCTGTCTCCTTCCCTAATTTTACCACTTCGCTATCAATGGACCTCCTCATGATTCTTCCCACTCCAAGAATACTCTCTGGTGTCCTTACCCGTGACCGGTGCACTGGGTTGTCAAAGTCAGTGCCATCTGGAGCCAGGAGCAGCCAGCCACCATAAATGGGTTTTGCCTAGAAAAGAAAAGGGATGGCAGATCTTTAGTATCACTGAACCAGAGAACAAAAGAGCAGGCCAAGTTAAAAAACAGGACGTCATCTCCTATTCCCCAACACAGGCTAAGTATTTAGAACAGATGCCTAGTTTAAAAGGTTTCAGGATTCCCCATCTTGTGGTGTGCTCAGGGGAACACAGAACCCTGAGGACATCTGAAAATCTACAAAGCAAAAGAACTCTTATAGACATAGGCTGCCTCTCTCAAGTTCTAACAAACACACCAAGATAGGAAGGGGTGACATATTATTTGATGAATGTGCCATACTGAGTGCCAGGAATCAAGTGTAAACAACACAGCTCCATCCCAAAGACAGAAAGCAGAGGCTGGTAGAGATCAAATTTGGCACTGACCTAAGATTCAGCAGTGCTTAGGTACCACCAAGGGCAAGGAGACCTCGGGCTTCAACCTGACACTGAGCGGTTGATGAGCAGAATGTCAACAGTTCTAACTCCACCTCATGAAGTCTCTGTGACAATGTATGTGAAAAGCAGAACAGAAACCTGGCGGTATGGCTCATGCCTATAATCTCAGCACTGGGGAGGCTGAGGAGGAGGATCACCATGAGTTCCAGGTCAGCCTAAGCTGCAGAATGAGACTGTCTCAACAAAATAAGCTAGTACAACAAGGGGCAAATGTTGCAGCTGGAAAACAGCCTGGCACTTTGGGAAAAGCTAAACACACAGATAAGCTACTCTGAGCCCCAGCAGTTCCACTGCTAGGTAACATACATGTGAGAAGTACACAAATAGAAACATGCCCTGCAACATCCTAAGAGCACTGCTCCCAATTATCCAAAGGTGCTAACAACTGAAAGGCCCACAAAGATCTATAGTCTGCCCACACAACGACTGTACAGCATGACAGAGTCAGAAGTTCTGATGCACACAAAAGGCATGTGAACTTCAAGAGCATTGTATAATTGAAAGCAGCTGGACACAAGACCTACATACATGAACTATCTGAAACAGGTAAATCCACAGAACAGAAGGCAAATGGAATGGTTACTCCGGGGCAAGGGGAAAAGGCATTGGGTATCTCTGAAAAGTGATAAAAAATGTTCTGGGATGACATACTGGAGATTGTTGCAGAATAGTAAGAATATGGTAAAGCCAAAGAATTCTATAATTTAAAGGGGTGAACCTTACAGCATGTGAATTAGACCTCAATAAAACTTCAAGCATGATGTCTGGCCTACAAAACCTTAACAAATGTTAGGCATGGCTATACTTTTACTGCCTAAAGCACCTCCCATCCTTGAGACCCTGGCAAAAGGATTACAGTGTGCTTGTAGGAATAGGACACATCATGACTCTGTACTTTACAACTACATCCAGCTCATGAGAAAAGGCTGGCAAAGGGGCAACTGAACTGAGCCATTTGGGGGCAGTGACAAGAAAATCCAAACCCTCTTGCTACATCCACATGATGATCTCTGAATAAGCCATGGGGAAGAGAGGCTCTTACTAATAACACTGATCTGCAAACTGGGAGACCCCCTTATCCTACCCCATTTAGCTGTAGAATCTATTACTC
The DNA here is from genome assembly GCA_036184795.1 of Tokudaia tokunoshimensis. Classification (NCBI taxonomy): domain Eukaryota; kingdom Metazoa; phylum Chordata; class Mammalia; order Rodentia; family Muridae; genus Tokudaia; species Tokudaia tokunoshimensis. The sequence continues at coordinate 62,120,095 of BTHU01000010.1, forward strand.
AAGAGGGGGCAATTTGCTTGCGGGAGGGTCACATGGCCTCCAGGCTAAGCCAAGAATACTGCCATTTTTTTGGCTTCTTTGCAGAGTCCTTAATGCCCCAAAACTCTTGTCTTTTCCCCTGAGTAAAGTGGGTGGAAAGAGGTGTGAGTTGGGATAAGAGCAGGCTGCTGAAAGAATGACAGGACCTTGCTCTGAGGAAATGCAGGAGTAAGTGTTGGCAGAAGGCTCAAGAACTAAATGGACACTAGCAGTGCCCAGCCAGCTGAACACATTTCCTTCTCCCCATAAACATGTTGAGTGAATACTGTAGGTAGACTGTCCACAGCACAGGAAAATTAGAGCTAGGGCCAGAGGACTCCCTGAACCCTGTATATCCTGATCCTACTGGCCTCTCTTGGTCTCCATTTTGAGCGGACCTTACAAACCCTTACCTGTGGGATCTGGTCAACAGGCTACCCACTATGATTGTATGGCATTATTTTCAGTTTATGGCTATAGAACTTTAGGATGAGATTATATTAGGTATATCCACATGACCTTCCCTAAAGGGGACAATTGAGTCCTTAGTAATTGGTGTAAGTATCCTCAAACCCAGGTTGCCCTGGTTCAAGTTCTAACTGGCATTGTTTTTAACTCAACAAACCTCTGTCCAGGCCTACTTTGCATGGTTATATACTACACAGACTAGAGACCTACTAATACTTTTTGGGATCCCTAGGGAAAGACTTCCAGTAAGCACCAGGAAAGCATAGGGCTGGAGTAAGAATTATGGTTCCAGAAAGAGTTGGTAGGGAAGCTGGTGCCTGAAACCCTAACAAAAGGCAAATCTCAAGGGACAGAGAGCAGTTCATTGGATAGTCTGGAACTGGGACTAGCCAGGGTCAGGAGACAGTGAAGGGTGTAAGGTAACTATGTTGATAACTCCATCTCTAGAAATAACCCAAATCACTAAGTTGAAAGCTTTAAACACTTTAATTACATGAATTTTACCTCAATCAAGCCTTCTTTCCTTTCTTTTCTTCCTTCCTTCCTTCTTCCTTCCTTCCTTTCTTTCGATAGGGTTTCTCCTCATGTGGGGCCTAACTCAGTGAGTTGTCCCCCTTCCTCTTCCCCAACTCCCTATCTATGCCTTTACTACAACCCACCAGGTCTAGCCCAGGTCCCATAACCAGTGGTCCAGCCTGGACTAGGTGCCCACTGACTGTGCAGCACCCCAGCTCAAGGCTTCTGTTGGGTCCCACATCCTTCCTATATAACCCTGTCTAATCTAACCACCCTCCCCTGTTGCTAAAGTCAACCTCTAGGTGTCCCAGGAGTCATCCTACCTATAACCACCTACAAGTGGTTCCTGTGCCACATGCAATCACCCCACTTGGTGACCTCCCCTTGATATCCTCAAACATACCTTTTCTACCAGATCTAGTCTGGGCCCAACACCCTGTGCACCAGCCTAGTCTGGTCTCCCCTGCCTGTACTACAAAAGATCTCTAGGCTTCTGCCAGGACCCTCTCCAAAACCACAGAATACACCCATGCTATATCCAACCTTTCCACGCAGGCAGGTCTAGTCCTACCCTGAAGGCTCAGACCAGGAAGCACATTGTGCATACCACTTCATCCCCTCTGTCCACCTGACTTTATCCCACCCAAGCCATTTCCAATCTTTAGGCCTAAAACACCTAAATATCTTCTCTTTTGCCCCAAACCTGCTTTGTCCATAACAGACTCAGAACTAACAAAAGAAGTTCACATGCACAGATCTCATCACAAAAAGTACTAACAATATAAAAGATTATGCCAGTATCTTCTCTCTAAAACCTACAAATCCTATAGGAACCATCAGAAATACAAGACAAACAATTACAAATTTCATCAAAGAATTCAAAGAGTTTGAAGAAGGCAAAAATAAACAACTTGATGATATTAAGGAAAAAGCTTAAGGTTATTCTTCTCATTGATAGCCAAGAAAACACAAAAACATCTTATATTTTAAAATAGGTGCCATGTTAGAGTAAAGGACAGATAAAAGTACTTCATCAAATGGGATCAGGCAGCAAGCAAGCATCATTATATTAATATGTGAGAAAACACACTTCATAATCAGAAGAGATAAAGAGGTATATTTCATTCTAATCAAGGGAACTCAAGAAGACATTACTACCTTAAACATATATGCATCAAACTCTGAGGCACCAAATTTCATTAAAAATCTATTACTGGATTTAGAGACACACATTAATACTCATTAATGGTGAGTACTCCATTTCGATATTCCACTTTCTCTAATAGATAGGTCATCTGGACAAAAAAAAAAAAAAAAAAAGACAAAACATCAGAATTAATTGATATATCAAATGGAATTTAACAGGTATTTAGAGAAAATTCCACCCAAATACCAAATACACATTCTATTTAGCAACACATGGAGGCTTTTCTAAATCCTGAGAGATGAAACAAATCTTTATGAATTACAAAAGACTGAAATCACTCCTTGTATGCTATCTTGCCACAATGCAATAGAAATTAAAATTGGCAGCAAACAAATCTCTAGTAAACATACAAATTCATGGAGATTAAGCAACTCATTACCGAATGATGGATGAGTCAAACAGAAATCAAGAAATAAAGAAAAGTCCTAAAACTAAATGAAAATGTAAACACAATACAATAAAACCTCCAGGACATATTGAAAGTAGTCCTATAAGGTAAATCTAAGTGCCTACATTTAAAAATCAGAAAGACACAAGGTGATCGTGGCACACACCTTTAATCCCAGAGTTTGGGAGGCAGAGGCAGGCGGATCTCTGCCCAGCCCTGGTCTACATAGTAAGTTCCAGGACAGTCAAGGATACACAAAGAAGTTATGTCTCAAAGGAAAAAACAAAAACAACAAAAAAAGCCAAACCACCAAACCCAAGCCAAACCAAACCAACCAAACAACCAATCCAACTGGTAGAAAGAAATATAAAGGGCTGGAGAGATGACTCAGCGGCTAAGAGCACTGACTGGTCTTTGGAAGATCCTGAGTTCAAATCCCAGCAACCACATGGTGGCTCACAACCATCCATAACAAGATCTGATGCCCCCTTCTGGTGTGTCTGAAGACAGCTACAGTGTCTTACATATAATAATAAATAAAAAATAAATCTTAAAAAAAAAGAAATATAAAAATCAGATCAGTAATCAATGCCATAGAAACAAAGAAAACCATATAAAGAATCAGTGACTCTAAGAGCTGGTTCTGACGAGATAAATAAAATAATCAACAGACCCTTGGCCCAACTAGCCAAAGTAAAGAGTGGACCCAAATTAACATAATCAAAAATAGACAGGGAAACGTCAGACACCAAAGAAATCCAGAATACTATAAGGAAATATTTTTAAAAATCTGTACTCCATTAAACTGGAAAACCTAAAAAAAAAAAAAAAAAAAAAAAAAAGGACAGATTTCTAGATTCAAACTGACTACAAAAAACAGACCCATAATAAAAATAAATGAGAACAATGAAACAGTAATAAAAAGCCTTCTCACTTAAAAAAAAAAAAAGGAAAAAAAATTCAAGGCCAGATGGAGTCAAAGTAGAATTCTACAAGATTTTCAAAGATTTATAGCTGTTTTTTAAAGCTATTCAAACAAAGAAAAGAAACATAAGGAACAACCTAAATATCTTCTATGAAGCCAATATCACTCTAATACCTAAACAAAATTACAGGCTACTATCCCCAAAGAATGAATGAATGTGTGTATATACACACACACAATTCTTTCAACAGATTATCCACCATGACCAAGTTGGTTTTATCATTGAAATGCAGGAATAATTGAACATATACAAGTCAATAAATGCACTAAACTAACAAATAGATTTAAAGAAAAAATTTACATGATTACCCCAATATATGTAGTTAGCCTTTGACAAAACCTAACATGCTTTCATGATAGAAATTCTGGAGAACATAGGGCTACAGGGAACATATGTCAACACAATAAAAGCTATCTACCACCCACAGTCAACACCATCCTGAACCAGCAGTTCTCAACATGGGTGGCAACCCTTTTGGGGATCAAATGGCCCTTTCACAGAGGTCACCTAACACCATAGGAAAACAGATATTTACATTACAACTCATAACAGTAGCAAAATAACAGTTATGAAGTAGCAATGAAAATACTTTTATGGTCAGAGGTCACCATAACATGAGGAACTGTATTAAAGGTTTGTACATTAGGAAGTTTGAGAACCACTCTCCTAAATACAGAAAAGCTTGAAGCAATCCCACTGAAGTCAGGAATGAAATAGGGATGTCCAGCATCCCCACTCCTTTTGAACATTGTGCTTGAGGTACTAGCTGGGCAATAAGGCAAGATAAGGAAATAAAAGGGATATACAAGAGAAGGAAATAAAAGGGATATAGGAAAAAAGTCTAACTGTCCCTATTTACAGATATGATATACATATATATACAGAGATCCCGAAAATTCTACCAGAATTCTTATTGGAATGATAAAAAAACTCAGCAATGTGGAAGAATACAGAATCACTTTGGACAAATCAATAGCTTTTGTAATACACCACCAACGAACATACAGAGAAGATCATAGGCACACCTGCATTCACAATAGCCTCAAAGAAAATAAAATAGCTAGGAAAAAAACCTAACCAAGGAAGTAAAGGACATCTACAATGAAAACTTTTAAAATTCTAAAGGATAAAGACACAAGAAAATAGCCTCATGTTTATGGATCGATAGACATGGCATTGTGAAAAAAATGACAAATTTATCTGAAGTTACTCTCAAATTCAATACAATCCCAATCAAAATCCCCATCCCCGGGTAGAGAGATGGCTCAGAGGTTAAAAGCACTGACTGTTCTTCCAGAGGTGTTGAGTTCAATTCCCAGCAACCACTTGTTAGCTCACAACCATCTGGAATGCCCTCTTCTTATGTCTGAAGACAGCTACAGTGTACTCACATAAACATACATACATACATACATATACATATACATATATATATATATTTAAATCCCCATCTCATTCTTCACAGAAACAGAAAGAAACTATTCTAAAATCCATATGGAACCACAAAGACTCAGACAGCCCAAACAATCCTAAGCAAAGGGAACAAAGCTGGAGGGATTGCCATTCCAAGTTTTAAAATATATTATAAACCAGTGTTAAAAATAGTGTGGTACTAACATAAAACAGACACATAGACCAATGGAACAAAAATCAAAGATCCAAACATAGATACATGTAACTTCAGCCACGTAATATTTGACAAAGACAGCAAAAACATGCTGGATAGAAGAAAACATCTTCAATAAATGATACTGAATGTTGACATGCAGAAGAATGAAATTAGACCTGTATCTATCACCCTGAGCAAAAACTAACTCCACATGGATTAAAGACCTTGATGTGAAAGACACCAAAATACCAACAAGGAAATATAGGCAGTGCCCTCATGATATAGGTGTAGGAAAAGACTTTCTGACTAGTACTCCATTAATTTAAGAATTAAGGCCATCAACTGACAAGTGAGATTTCATAAGACTAAAAAGCTCTGCATGGCTAAAAGAACAGGGTGAAGAGGAAGCCAACAAAATGGGAGAGAATCTTTGCCAGCTATTCATCTGACAGAGAATTAATATTCAGACTATATACTCAAAAAAGTGTCAAAAACAAACAAACAAAAAACCCCACAAATGACATATTAGAAAAACGGTCTTAACCTTAACAGAGAGTTCTCAAAGAAGGAAAATGGTTCCCTAGTAATTATGAAAATGCCAATCAAAACAACTCTGAGATTTTTCTCTTACTCTATAGTCAGAATAACAATCAATGGAACAGCCAAAAACAATGCTGGAGAAGATGTGGGGGAAAGGGAACCCTCATTCGCTCACTGTTTGGTGGGATTGCAATCTAGTACAGACACTATAAAACTAAGTGTGGAGAATTCCCAAAAAGCTAATAGGAGATCTACCATATCTCTTCCATACCACTTCTTGGCATATATGCCCAAAGGACTCAACATCCCTGTTGCTCTATGTACAACAGTTAAGAATGGAAACATAGGAAAAGTCCTTCACCTGGCAAATGGATAATGAAAATGTATGTGCTATACACACAATGAAATGCCATTCTGCAGTAAAGAAAAATAAAACTTGAACTTTACAGGTAAATGAATGGAACTAGAAAATATCATATTGAGTTAAGAAATATTCCAGGTCCAGAAAGACACACACTTTATGTTCTCTCTCATGGGGGTTCACAGCTCCAAATCTTAACTTATAAGTATACAGTCGGCAGTACCTGCAGATACTGGGAAAGCAAAAGGAGACTTGCCAAGAAAGTTCAGGAACAAAAGAGAGGGAAATAGCAGGGTTCAAGTTAACTGATCTGAGAAATGAGAAGAGGGGGCACTTTAGGGAGGGAGAGGGAGGTAAATATAGAAGGACAGAGAATAGGGAATACCAGAATACAAGTGATTTGACAGGAGAAAAGGGAGACTCTTTAAGGAGAGGGAAGGGAGGTAAATACAGAAAAAGGTGGATAAAATAACAACGATGTCCAAAAAAGTCATCAGGAATCAAACTATCTATAATACACGTCATTCTGTGTATAAATATATAATCTTAATGAACTTTTCTCACCTTTGCTGACTGTATTCCCTCCAAGAGCCAAAGACCCACCTAATAAAAAAAACAAACAAAAACAAAAAAACAAAAAAAACAAATACCAGACACGAGAAGCCCTCTTGCATGATACTAGAAGATACTATGAATGCTTCTGGAGAAGGGAGATAACCAACAGTCCTATTCAGCTATGGTGTCTATGAACCACATCAGAATGCATGGCAACCCTGTGCAGTAGTAGCAAACGTACTTTGGTGATAAACCAATAGCTATCTCTCTAAGTGAATTTAAGACCTGCTCAACAGGAAGGAAACTATACCTGGTGCTGGAAACTCAGCTAACTCCCCAGAGCTAGTGAAGTCATGCATACTAGAGGAGAACCTATAACCACTCCTTTTCAAAAGCAGCATAATACCTAACTACAACTTAAAACATTTGTCCTGATACCCACAGACATGTAGAGTTCACCCTATGCCTCCTTGTAGCAGATAGAGACCACGACAGAAAAGCGCAATCAAAATGCAGAGTTGTTGAGCTCATTCCAATGGATACATTTATAAAACACTCTTGCACCTAAGTAAAGCTCAGGGAACACTGTGAAAGAGGCAGACAGATTCTAAGAGCAAGAGGATCAGGGAGTTTGTGTGAGATGCTGTCTCCCAGTAAGGTAAAAAGCTACACCCATAAAGTCACAACATCATGGCTGCGTAAGCATGACATGACCAAGGACATAACAATACACATGTCAAAGTGGATGGGGAAAAGCCCATGAGGCCTCAACCCTATACAAAAGAACCACAGGCAACTAGCATGCTGAGAATGAGAGAAACAGTCTTACCAAATGGTCAGCCCCAAGAATGAATATATATATATATATATATATATGTAATATTATAAAAACTAAGCAGGTTATATTTATAAATATGCAAATATATATGCATATAACAAAAAAAGAGGTCATGAAATTGAAGAAAGCAAGAGTATATGGGGGCACTGAATGAGGAAAGGGAAGGGAGACATACTGTAATTATAATTTCAAAAACTAAAATTAAAAATGTGTAAACCTGACAACTTGTGTCCAATCCCCTGAACCCACAGTAGAAGGAATATCCAAATCCCAAAATAGTTTGTCTTTTGCCCTCCACATATATGCCACAGCATGCAAATAACTGCACAATGTGTCTGTCTCTCTCTCTGTCTCTCTGTCTCTGTCTCTCTGTCTCTGTCTGTCTCTCTACACACACACACACACACACACACACACACACACACACACACACACACACACACACACTCATTCCTCAGGCTTAATTATAAAGCAAGACTGCATCCAAACAATCATTTAACAAGACCTAAGTCTGGTACTGGCATACTGCAAGCATCTGAGTAAACCACATTCTATTTCCCACCAGACAGAGGAAGTCAGGCCTCTGCAGGGGCTATGTTTTCAAGGGACTTTGCCCCAGTCAGAGATAGGGACAAAGGTCCCAAAGGCTATAATTTGTATCCCTGATCTATGATTTGTAGGAGTTGGGGTGGGCCAGATGAGCAAGAGAGCAGATGCCTTAGGCTAAGCTGGCCCTATGAAATGGAGTACAGAGTAGTGGACAACTCCTAAAGGCTGATCTGACCCCAACAGGAAACTGCCATCAGGAACCTGAAAGGCAAGCCACATAGAGCAAAATCATCTGACAATGCAGAACCATCTACAGAAACAAAAGACACAAAGGAAGCAGCCATCCCTTGCAAGTGCTGTTGGAAGTTATCTTTAACTCTTCAGCTAAAGCACAAAAAGACCCAGAGAGTACACACGTGGCCTGCTGCTGTCTTTGCCAGATCCCATGCCTACCCCACAACTTTGTGAAGCCACCTACACCTTAGGATTTCATGTCCCTTCTTCAAGGACTGTCCCTAACCACCTAGGCCAGCACCTGGTGACTTGCCTCCATCATTAGAACAATGACATGATTGAAAATCACATGCCTGTGATTTTATCATGTAAGACCCAAGGGATACCTACCACTGTCCCAATGACTTTCCTAACTTACAACAGTACAAACCAGAGGCTATTTCTTAGCAGGAATTTGAAGGGGCTACAAGATTAAGAAGCACTCTCTTTCTTACAAAACAAAACAAAAACAATAACAAAACAGGATCAGGCTATGTAGCCCAAACTGATCCCAAATGCTACAATCTTCCACCTTCAACTTCCCAAGAGCTGGGATTACAGGTATGCACTAACATGCTCAGCTTCCAAAGCCTTTAAAAATAGTGGCTCCTGGAAGGTGGTAAGTATGTCCAAAACACTGGATAATTTTCATAGTGGAGGTCTTTCTCTTATATAGAGTCCTAAATAACTGGGGGTGGGGAGTTATTTTAAAAGGAATTATGTTTCCTAAATTCTTTCTTGGAGAGTAGTCTATTAGTATGAACAAAGGCCACTGTTTATTCTTTATACTGATTTTATACCCTGTCACTTAGTTTTTAGTAGATGCTAGAGGGTATTTTAAGTAAAAAATCATGTCATCTGCAAATAGGGATGGTGTGACGCCTTCCCTTCCTACTGTCACCCTTTATGTCTTTCTCTTTCCTAACTGCTACAGCCAGGGTCTCAAGCACTAGGAATGAGATGGGAGAGAGTAGACATACTTGTTTCCTTCCTAATTTTAAAAGAAATGCTCTAAGTCTCCATTTACTATAACATTTTTCTATAGGTTTATTGTTATATAGCCTTTATTATTTTGAAGTATGTCCCATCTACTCATAAGGTTTCTAGAGCTTCTATCATGAAGGCATACTGAACTTTGTCAAATGTCTTTTATCATTGACTAAAACAATGATGTGGTTTCTTTCCTGAGATTTGTTGATATGGTGCATTACATTTATTGATTTACATATGTGGAACAGCCCTTGCCTTTCTGGGATGAAGAAGGCCACCTGGTTATAATATACACTTGCTACTACTGAACCCTTAGGGTTACTGTGCCATGCTGGTCACAGTTGTGGGTCACAGGCATCACAGCTGGGTAGGACTGTTGGTTGTTTCCCTACTTAGGATGCTTGCATGGTGCTTCCTGGCACTGTGAAAGCTAGTCCTCTCAGGGAGGAGGTATTCAGGTCAGTTCCAGCTCAGGGGTCTCTGGGCCCTATATCTGAAGTGCATGGTGACTTAAGCAAAAGGGACTTAACTTTCACCTCTGGGACATAATCAAGGGCAATAGCCTGCAATGTTTTGGAGAACCCTGACCAACAATTCAAAAGTTGGCTTTTCATGCTGGTTTTGTTGGGGTCTTTGGCTCTTGGAGGAAGCAACATCGGCCCAGAAAGGAAAAGTTCATCTGAACTATATATGTATATTTATACACAGCGTATAAATGCTGCCAAAGACACAGAGTAAGTGTGCAGTCATTCAACATCACTGAGAATCCATGTGGTGGATTCTTATGTACTAAATATGAAGCTACCATCTCACCAGGAACTATACCCCTGTATATTTTACTCCAAAGAAATGTAAGTTGTGACACAAAACCTATACACAAATGATGGCAGCAGACCAGAAGACCTACAGAGCAGAAACAGCTGAACAAACTGTGTTGTGTCCCCAATCCATGGGTCACATGGCCCACTAGTCAGCAATGGAATGGTATCATCTACACACACACACACTGCTCTGGGCTGCCGGAGATCAAGAAGTGGAAGAGACTATCCCCAGTGACGTGCTGTGAGATTCTACTCACAAACTCCCTGAGAATCTAGAGGAAGCTGGACTTAGGTGAGGAGCAGAAGGGGGTTGTGGATGCAGATGAAGGCATGGCTGGGTAGGACTGTGAAGCTCCTGCCTACACTAGCCTCAGCAACTGCTGTGACATATACGCGCCCCCCCCCCCCCGTGCTGTGGGGTGTCATGGTGGAGGGTGAAGGTACCAGAATCACCATGTCACCTTATAGCTGCAGGATAACCTACAATGATCTTGGTGTAAAACGTCTAGCTAAAATAAGATTGCTGGGCATGGTGACATATGTCTTTAATTCCAGCACTCAGGATAGAGATGGTCAGATCTCTGTGAGTTCCAGGCTACCCGAGTCTACACAGTAAGATCCAGGTCAGTCAAGGAAACATTGTGAGGCCATGTCTTAAAAACAACAAAATTAAAAATGCAGATGAAGAATTAAAAACATTGCAAAGCCAAATCTACTGTTTCTAAAAGCTTCTGCCACTGTATCCATACACAGGTGCAAGAACCTGCTACAGCCCCAGAACCCATGGTTATAGTCAAAAAGGACTCTGAAGTCAATCCTCAAGATCCTCAGCCCAGAGCTACATGGTATGCGCTCCGCTGGCCCAGGTAGCCACAGGCTCACATGCTCCTTATTACAGGCCTTTCTACTTCATGGCGGCAAGTCTCTTGACCATCTTCCTAGAGACAATCTTTGTTGAACTAGGAGACCAAATGTCTCCAACCAGATCAAATGGGTGGGGCAAAGGGTATAAGCCAATACTCTAAATCTGGTTCATAAAGCACAATTAAGCTGCTAAATAAATACTTTTCAGGCACAGTCTGGCTTCTGGACACTTCCATCCTATCACACAATCAGCCTCAAGGAACCCAGAACGGACGAGTTTGACTCTGGCTTAGAGCATGGAAGGAGTGACAGGATTCCTACCAGGTCTCCTGCACCCTAGGACTAACACTCTCCCTCAGAGGACAGGTGGGCATGGAATGAAGGAGAGGGACTATAAGGGTAGCATCCAAACAATCCATGAAGATACCACTCCCAAGACCAAAGGGAAGGGTGACACTGTCCCACCTGCTGTCCCTCAAGACAGCATATCTCTGGGGAACACTAAGTCCTATGACTACTTTAGGTCAACTACTTTTGGAGTATATGCTGGGCTGATCCATAATTACAGAGCTTTCCTTTCTTCCTGCTTGCTGGGAAGTGGTGATATATACCTTTAATCCCAGCACTTGTGAGATAGAGGCAGGAAGATCTCTGTGAGTTCCAGGCTACACAGAGGAAACCCTATATTGAAAAAACAAAACAAAGGAGGAAGAAGAGGAGGAGGCAGAGGAGGAGGAAGAGGAGGAGGAGGAGGAGGACCACCCTCCTCTGCTCAGCTCCTTTCCACATACTTGAGACTCTGGCCTTACACAGAAGGATGCTGGGGAAGAACTAACCCTGTAGCAGCACCTGCTTCCTCTGAGGTCCTATCTCCCAGACCCTACCAGCCCTGCTCCTTCTCTTACAACAGCATTGAAGGAACAGAAATCCAATCCTCCCCTAGCCCAACCTAGTCCAGAGCTAAGCTCCAGGGGATGAAAGCAAACACATAGATAGATGATTCCTGGGATACCTTGCTCGGGCTAGTAACACTATGTTAGAAATGGAACAGCTCCCCAGGCATGTTAGGACTATTACTGATAAGGCCTTTCTGGAATACTGTCAAGCCAGGCTGAACCTCCAATTTTCCCACCCTATGCCCTCCGGCCGCAAGGATGATACTGGTCAGCATCCAGTACCAAGAAGACAACACATAGGCAGACGAGCTTACAGCACTGCTACTGTGTACACCATGCTGCCAAAGATATGGGAAACACTGGCATTCCCAGACTGCACCTGGCATTCCCAGACTGCAGCATGTGGCAACATGAGGCAAGAAACATGACACTGGGTGCTGCCAGTGCAATTCTTCCATGGATAGTGAGCTGCAGACACAACACAAAGCAGAGCAAGGCCCAAAAGACCCCATGAAAGTACATACACACTACACAACCATTTCTTTTGTGACCCACACCAATGCACTTCTTGCATGGACTGTGTTCTAGTGATTGGTACCCTCTGGAGATAATTGGTAAAACCTCCCAATGGCCTTTCTCAAGAGTCTACTGAAGGAGACTACAGATGGGCAAGATGTGAAGGTGCTTATAAAATATGCCAGGATGGATGACGACGGGCTGGATCCCGAATGTTCCCAAAGTCCTATGTGTGTTAAAGTCACAGAAAGGTGTTATTGGGGGATGATGGAACCTTCAGGTGGTAGGCCCTAGGAGGGATGGTCCCTAGGTCATTGGAAATAAGCCCACAAAGGTGCAAAGGACCCTGAGCCTCTCTTTCCTTGCTCTGTTCACTGTTCTGACATGAGGAAAGTGGCTGTGCTCCACATGTTCCTGCATGACCTGCTACCTCATCACAGGTTCTAAAGCAATGAGAATGCCAACCATAAATGAGCTGGAACCTTTAAAACAGTGAGCCAAAATAAACTCTTCTCTTTATAAGTCAAGTGTTTCAGGTATTTTAGTACAGTTATGAAACTTGCTGACATAGTAGTCAACAAGGAAACACTGCTGAATAACTGCTGGTGCTGGGATCATGAACAAGCATTCGAGATGTTTTATTAGATTTTGTTTTGTTTTAAGTAGTGGTACTGGAGATCCAATCTGCACTGATAAGCAACTCATCAACTGAGGTACATTTCCAGCCCCAATTCTTGTTACATTCTTTTTTTTTATTTATTTATTTTATTTTATTTTTTTAATTTACATTCCAAATCATTTCCCCTTTCCCATTTCCTCCCTCCCCGTTACATTCTTTTTTTTAAAAAAAAACCCCATGTGAACACTAGTACACAGTACCTATCCAGTTGTTGGTTTGGTTTGGTTTTTTTGAGACAGGTTCTTACTGCTTAGTCTTGGTGGCCTGAAATTCACTATGAATACACAAACTGGCCTCAAATCCACAGATATCTGCCTGTCTTTTCTTGTTGAGTAATAGGGTTAAAGGTGTGTACCACTATGCTTGGCCTTTTAATACCATTTAAAGGAAAGAAAAGAATGGCAAAGAGAGTGGGTAATTCCTGGCAATGGTTTAGAAACTCCAGTACTCTCTCTACAGACAAAGGCTGACAGCTTTGGTTATACAGGGATCCTGGCCAGAGGGGCCCAAGATCAACCCTGGCTCCATGACTTCCTCACTGTATAGCAGAAGGCAAGGCAGAATCTCATTAAAGTTCAGTTTCATCTCTAATAACACAGATACAAAGATACGCTCACTCCTTCAATACCTTTAACATTTCAAGTGTACATGCATGCATAGGTCAGAAGACAACCACCACCACCACCACTTCCTCCTCCTCTTCTTCCTCTTCCTCCTCCTCTTCCTCTTCCTCCTCCCTTTAAATAAAGACGAAGGGTCTTGTATAGCACAGACTGGTCTGGAATTTTCTAGGTAGCTTAGGATGACCTTGAACTGACTTTTTCCACTACTCAGTTATCCTTCCTTCTCATTTAGAAAACAAGGTCCTATCTCATATGACTCAACCGTGGGTCAGTACACAATCATGGGTGGCTCAAGACTAGGTTCATCTGTCTCAGGACATACGCACTCAGCATACATCTGGTGCTAAACTCAACCAGGGCCTCTAGAAAAGGAGACCTGAAGAGGAAAAGGCCAGGGATGGCCAAGCAGAGCACTCTACACCTATGATCTCGGCAGTACCCATTTCCAAAAATATTCCTCACATTCCTTACTGGGGGAAAAAAATCCATGCAACTCTGAAAACATCTAACTATGGGACCAGGATACCAACTATGAGGTTAATTTGGAGCAAAGACTTTTGTGGCAGGTGGTGGTACCACCACAGGATAAAAGTGCAAGCTGTATGGAAAGTGTAGCTGACCCATCTGGTGAAATCTGGAGGCTGGTTCTTGGTTCTGCAGACCTTCTGTGGAGACAATGTCACACTTAGAGTACCACACTGTTCAATATTTTCTGTACCCTCCGCCCCAAGATGATGCTTGGGTGGTAGTTATCTGGCCAATTTTACAAGTTTTGTGAATCAAAGATCCTTTCCAGGTCACCTGCATTTTCTGAGCAAGACAGGGATAGGAGCACTCATTAAGTCCTGGCTGGGACCTCACTCTGTCAAGTCCTCATTGTGACCTGTGGCTGCCATGATGGATGGTGGGAGGGCTACATGGTTCTAAACCCATGTGCCTGTGGTGAAAAGACTCTGGGGCAGAGGTGTGAATACATCTATCTCTGCCAATGAGGATAACACCTATCCCCAGTGATGCCTGGAGGAGAACTAACTTGTTAGGACCACTGTGGGACATGAATGGATAGTATTCAAAAAGATACAGATTTATCCTAAACCATAGGAGAACTTGAAATTGCTGTCTGAGGCCTTAAGCCACAAAAGATACTACCCTATTGCTTCACAGCCATGCAATTCTGACCCCAAATTATACTTCACACCTCACTCATCACCTACTAAATAAGCTTTTAGGGTATGGTAACACACATGGAGGCTCTTAGCTGCCTCTGAAGAGTAGCAGGAAAGATAGAGTACTACAGAGAACCCTGCAGCTTATACAAGTTATTTGATATCATCAGTAGGATTAAGAGGAAAAAGACCTAGGTGTTAAGTAGACAGGCTGCTACTACCTGTGGTTAGGGCATACACCAAGTGGACCACTAGTTTTCTTCCTCAATCACCTTATGATTCCTTGTGGTTCTGTGTTCTGCCTCTCCTCTGGCAGTGTCTGGGCACTGCCCATACACCAGCTCAGGGAGGGAAAGGCGAAGTCTGCGCCAGGGAGTTCAGTCTGTGCTTCCCTTTGGGGCATCAGAGCACTGCTGCATGCTAGGTCAGAAAGGAAAAGCGGGCTCTAAGAGGAATACTGTGGTTCCTGGTCTCCTATTGAGGTGTCCAGGTGCTGCCCGTACACCAACCCAGAAAGGAAGTCTGGAATGGGGTGGGGGGAGTCCAAGGTCCACTTTTCCCCTTAGGGCGCCAGTTCCTGCCTTCAGTTGCTGCCCTGCCACTGTCCCAGGGACTGTAGAATCCTGCAATATCAAAAACTTTCACAGCAAACCAATCAATTGCCACTATTTTCCACAGGATGAAACTGGTACAGTCATCATTTTGGCCTTTCTGAGACCATAAAGCTAGGAAGTGGCAGAAGCAGAGCTGAAGCCAAATCCAACAGGCTCCATACCACAGCTGTCACCCACTGGATACTCCACTCTTGAAGGTGAAGGCTGACATGAGCACAAAGGCAGGCTCTGAGGATCCTGTCCTGCCCAGGACAGGTCTGCTTCCAACTCAGAGTTTTAGGCCAAGGATCAGACCAAGGCTTTCATGGTCCCCATAGCTGGCACTGGGGTAGGAACCAACAAGTGCAAACCACCCTTTGCACAGAGCTAGCTAACACCAGCATGGCCAGTGTCCTTAAGTTTGGACCACTAACAGATGTGAGCTCTTCTCCGAAAGGAATGCTCCTCACCTTTGCAAAGGCATCCAAGGAGCATATATATCCCACTCTGGAAAGCTGGACCAAGCTATCTACTTTAGAGCTTCCTGCAGAGGGTACCCAGGTTTTTAGCACCCAGAGAAGCCCTCAGAAGTGATATCAGGAACTCAGGTCACAGAACTCAGTCAAGTCCATCCTTATCTCACAGGCTGCAACCTGCTCATCTCCAAGCAGTCTCTCAGTCACCAATATATTCTGCCAAAGCCAAGACACAAGTCCACTGAGGCATGTGCAGGCATTAGTGGAAAGGGAACAAAGTCAACCAAGGTATAAGAGAGGGACTGGTATGAGAGCAGAGGGTCACTTAGGAGACTTCCATGGGAGGGAACAAGGAAAACTTCAGAAATGGGAGGCAAAATCTGAATCTGTACAGAGCTGAGTAGGCATGCATGAGACATAAGGCCATGATCCAGGTCATGCTGGGGCAACAAAAATATAGGACACATCCCAGGAGAAATACACCCACAAGACAGACTGTCTCACCTATCTCCCCCACCCCCTTTTTAAAAGATTTATGTGGCTGGATATGGTGACATAAACCTTTAATCCCAGCACTCAGGAGGCAGAGGCCAGCCTGGTCTACAGAGTGAAGTTCCAGAACAGCCAGGGCTACACAGAGTAACCTTGTCTAAAAAACCAAAAGAACAAAACAAAAAAATGATTTATTCATGTATGAGTGCTTTTCACGTATGTATGTATGTATGTATGTATGTATGTATGTATGTGTACCACATGCATGTAATACCTAAGGAAAACAGAAACTGTTGAACTCTTGGACCTAAAGTTACAAACAGTTACAAGCCAGCATGCTGGGAACAGAACTCAGGCCCTCTACAAGAGCAGCCAGTGCTCTTAACTTGAGACACCTCCCCAATAAGGTACTGATGATGTCTGAAGGCACCTGTTAATGCTGTCACCTATGTATACACACATGCTGTGTGTGGAAAAGCAAGCTGCTTCCATGATCACAGGAACCTAAAAGTACAAGGATGGGTGGGTTGGGGAGTGCTAACTTCACTTTGGTAGAAACCGTGAGACAGAAGTGGCAGGAAGATGGGGAGAAAGAAATGTCAAATACAGTTGTTCCTAGGCTTAGGATATGTTCTGTCCTAATAAACTCTTTGTCCTCTTGATAGCATCCTTGACTACAAACACACCAAGCACCCCAAACTCCTGAGCATCATGTCTCTAACCTACCTACTGTAAAGGTGCTGCTTGCTTACCCTGGTCCATAAGTGGGCAATCCCATCCCCCACAAAGCCTTACCTGATGCTGATTAGTCATGAATGGGTAGAACCTGGCATTGCGTGGGAACAGACTAGTTACTCGGGAAAATTTCATACCACTGTGAAAAAAACCTCACATTGCAGTAAGAGGCTATCTGTAATAATTGGAAAAAGAGGTAATGTGGGCCCAAACATTGAGTTAGAGGTGGTAACTGGTTATATTCTTGCAATAATTTTCTGGAGTTAGAAGTACACTGCATATAAGTTATTTATTTAAAGTGTACAACTCAATATGGTATTGTACGGCTATTACCAATTAGAACACTGTCATCATCCCCCAAAGGAGACCTGAGCTCTTTAGCTGCCACTCTCCAAACCTGCCATCTCTTCTAGCCTCTGGCAACTACTAATCTACTTGCTGTCTATATGGATCTGCCTGTTCTGGGATTATGTATGTATGGAATCATACATGGTGTCTCTTATGTCTGGTTTCTTCCATTTAACTTCACGTTTTCAAGGTTCACTTATATTGTAGCGTGTCAGAAATTGATTTCTGTGTAACCAACTATTTCCTCACATAGACCTTAAGGTTATTTCAATCCTTTGTGATTGTGAACATATATCCAAGTTTAGTAGCTATTAATAAAACCTCTTAAAAGAGGACTTAGAGAGTCAGCTCCATGGTAAGAGTGCTTGCAGCTCTTCCAGAGGACCTGAGTTCAAATTCCAGCACCCATATCAAGTAGCTCACAACCACCTGACCTACCAGGCATCAGCAAACATCACAAGCGCGCGCGCGCACACACACACACACACACACAAAGACAGACACACAAACAAATAAATAAAAATATCTTTAAGAACATCTAAAACCATAAAGATAAATGTAATCTATCAATGTGAAGTATGAGCAAATTAGTTCTCAGGAACAGAACAAGGGCAGACAATGATGGAAAGAAAGGAGTCCTGAGATTGGTTTGTGTTTTCCCGGGGGGTAAGCACAAGCCAGGCACCCCAGCCTCAAAGACCAAATTCAGAATCAAATCTCTCTGAAGAGACTTCTAGAAGGGGGCATGAGAAACAAAAGAATGAAGCAAGGAGAAACTGTAACAGATACCACTAGCATAAAGTCACAAGAGCTGTGATACACTAGAAGATGGGAGTCCAGATAGGTTTACTTAGTTAGACTTCAAAACTCCCATCTAGCTACAAGGAAGGGTAAATTTCCTGAGGATACACACGAGTAGACCCCAGTTTCTTCAAGAACCCAAGAGCACCGCCTATAGTGCCGCTTGATCATCTTGGCCCTCAAGCCATCCTCTCTTCCTCTACTGGAGCACTTAAAGAGTACAGGATTTAATAGCCTCTTTTAGACAAAGAATTCCAAAGTTACCTCTTCACTCTGTCTCTTTTTTTTTAAAGACAGAGTTGCACTATGTAGCTCTGGCTGACCTGGAATTTGATATACAGACCAGGCTGGCCTCAAACTCATAGAGATCTTCCTCCTCTACTTCTCAAGAGCTGGGACTTTGTCTCCATGTCCAGCTCCACTTTTAATACCATATTCACACAAAGCAGAGGGTGATTGACTTGGCCATATCAACACTAAGTTCTAGGTCAGGAAATAGAGGAGGGTCTCTAGGAGTTACCCAAAACCCAGGAAAGATGGAGAGTGAAGTCAGCTGCAAAGCCAATGAAGAGAGCCTGTCTCACTAAACAGTCCACAGACTGTGTACAGCTCCAGACCCCACTCCAGCACATCCCCAGTACCTGAGGTCACCCTGCTTGCAGCCCCATAGCACACTCATATCTCAAGTCTGTTTTCACATGAAGTCCTTCCCAAGTACTGATGGCCTCACCTGTGCTTCATCAAGTCCCCGGGAGCTTTGGAAGTATGAATCAATCCAGAGCAGGCTAGAGCAGGTAGTGTCCACAAGATCTGGGATTACTCCTGCTCTGCATCCCTAGCACCCCTCTGTCAAACACGCACTCACTCACTCGCCTGTCTCTATCCACACTGCAGTCTTCATGGCAGGGTGATCACTCCAAGGCATGTGGAGTCTTTTGCAAACAGATTGCCTTGAGTTAGACCAGCAGTTGCAGTATTCTTTTAAGGACCCATGAGACACATTTTTTCATAAACACTAAGGTACCATTTGCCCTGGTCTTGAACTCATCCTTCAGCCTCAGCTTCCTTAGTGCTAAGGCCAACAGTGTAGACCATCAAGCCAGTCTCAAAGTTCCATGTTTTGTTTCAAAAGTAATAAAGGAAAAAAACAAAACAAATAAAAGCTGTAATAATACTGTAGGTAAGCAGGACTGAGAAGGTCTTTCCTCTCTAGCAAATCCCAAGATCATCTGAGATCCAATTCTAGGCAACCTGAGTCCCTTCCAGCAGCCCCCAGTAACCTCACACTCCAGTGAGCCTGCATCTCTGGGCTGTCCAGCTTTCCCGTCCTATACCCTTGAGCTCGCTTGCCAACAGTCCCTACAGCTCCCTTAGTTTTTTTTAGTTCAGCAACTCGAATGAAATGAAAGGGTAGAAAGAGTGGAAATCTCAAGATTCCTGAGACTGCATGGCCCTTGCACCAGTACCTGAGAGTTCACTGTACTTACGGCCAGGTGGGGCATCCACTGGGCTCTAGGCAGCTCCACGGCAGATTCTATCACACGACAGACAAGGCCAACATCTAGCCCCAGGGGCTGATTCAAATCCAGCCCACTAGTGGAAATATAGCAGTCCAGAGATCCTACCCCCAGGTCTCTACTAGAAAATCGACAGTAGATGCTCACATAAAAATCTATATACAAATATTCATAGTATCACTACTCCATTTGACAAAAGGTAGGAATGACCCAGATGCCATTAACTGGGGAATCACTCAACAAAATGTAGTACAGTCACACTCTGAAATATTATGAATTATGAAAAAAAGATGAATGAAATTCTAAATAGTACTCAAGATAAACCCTAAGAATATTAGTTGAGTCAAGGAACCCAGATTAAAGGTCACAAGTTCTTTGACTCCATTTTATGAAATTCCCATAGTGAAAGAAAGCAGATTCAAAGCAGTAAGCACCTGGGGATAGGAAGTGGGATGAAGGATGGCTGAATAATTATAAGGTGTTCTGGGGTGCAGAAACTTCAACTGGAGCATGGTAGTGGTTTCACAGCACTGTGTATGTGTTAAACGCAACTGAATTCAAGTGGTTAATTTATGTTATATGAATTACATCTTAAAGAACAAAGACAGACAAAAATACAACAGATCCCACGCCCTTGGCACATAGTGGGCAGGCCTACAGATATGGGTTAAAACTCCTCCCCTCTGTTCCAACTAGCCGAAGAGAGTCCTACAAGACTAGGCCCTGCTGGGAGAAGAGGCTGTTATTAAAAGCCTCTTCCCTGACAGCCTGCTCATGGCTGTAAGACTGTTACATGTAGTAGGGCGTCATTTGTGGGAGAGGGAAGAATGACAGTGATGTCAGGCAGCCTCTGGGCAGCGGCTTTGTACAGAAGTCATGACCAGTTCCATGCAGAGCCACCCTTCTCATTAAAAACAAAAACAAAACCAGGGCAGGAGCATGATGGAAAGCAAGGCATGAGATAGCACACTTAAACAAGGAGAGCCCAGACTGGATCCTCTAGCCTGCCCACTTGGCAGACAGCTAATCTGCATCTATCCAGGAGGATGGGAGCTGGCCTATGCTTTGGCATAGCTCTTGCCAACAAGTCACAGGACTTCTCAACACCTAATCCTTTATCCCTTCACCTATAAGAATGTCGTGAATGTGAAAGAGTTAACAGTGGCCTGGGACAACAGTTTCTGTCAGCTATGAATACCATGGGGAGAGAGAGACATACTTCAGAGCAAGCCGATACCCTTGTAATTTCAAACCAGAAACACCTGTGTACCATGGCAGACCATGTGCGGCCAGCTAACCATGGTCCACAAAGAGGACTCACAAGCTCCCAGGCAGGAAGGCAGATATATACTGGAAAGTAGAGGGCTTGTCTGCCCAGGTGATATGTTCTTATGGGAAGAGCCTTCAGTAGTTTCCATTCCATATGGCTAAGCATCTAAAAGAGCCATGAGACAGCACAGACAATGTGCTAGCTGAGGGGCCAATTCAATGCTGGAGACAAGGAGTTATAACGCACCCTGGACAGAGTTCTTGCCCAGCCAGCAATTCTGACCTGGCCTGGCTAAGGCTAGGGCTGTCCACTACTCACCTCAGCATTCTACCTGGCACTTAAAAGGCAACTGTTTAGCTGATACTGGGGACACAGCATAGATGAGGCTAGGTTCTTTTGCATCTCCCTCCTGTGTTATCTATCCAGTTTCAACATGAAGAGGACTCAGACAGCTTGAGGTAGAAATCTCAGCTGATGACATCTGGTTCTTTCACTTCCTGTATTATAAAGTCTTCAAACCAGTTCAATCTTCATACTGCCATCTTCCAGAAACCAAATGTACACAAACAAACAGGACTATGCAGAACCTGTTTATCTCTGTGGGCCAGTGTGAAAACAGCACCCGAGGTACACAGAGAATAGCTATAGAAGAAAAACATTGGGGTCCAGGGGCTTACCATTGGTGGGCTGGGAGAGACAAAGCAGGCTTGAGGGTTAGCTCTCTTGAAAGGTCACAGAGATCCCTCATCTGTGCTCACTTTCTCAACTACAGCTTCAGTATGGAGTCCAAGCAAGTCCCTCCAGTCTTAATCTCTCTGTATTAGTTAGGATTTCTATTGCTTTGATGAAACACCATGTCCAAAAAGTGAGTTGAGGAGGAAAGGATTTCATATCACTTCACCATTGAAGTAAGTCGGGGAGGAACTCAAACAGGGCAGGAGCTGACGCAGAGGCCATGGCAGGGTGCTGCTCCATGGCTTGCTCAGACTGCTTTCTTATGGTACCTAGGACCACCAGTCCAGGAGTAGCCCTTACCCACATTGGGCTGTGCCTTCCTCTATCAACCACTAATTAAGAAAATACCCTACAGGTATTAATATGAATATGCCTACAACCTGATCTCATGGAGGCATTTTCTTAATTGAGATTCTCTCCTCTCAGATGACTTTAGCTTGAGACAAGCTGACATAAAACTATCCAGCAAAATCTCCCACCCGGTTTAGCTCTAGGCACCCTGTTTGGCTCCAGCCCCTTTTCAGGGCAAATATACCAGGTGTGGTGGCATGCACCAATAACCCTAATATTCAAGCTACTGAAGCAGGAGGATACTGAATCTAAGGACAGGTTGAGTTACATAGTTAAACAGAAAATACAGAGAGCTAAGTGAGTATACTCCAAGGGCAGGGCCTATGTGCCACATGTTCACTCTGTACTCCATGTTCAGTGCTTGCAAAACATCCTGTTTACTGAGTGCCCGTTCTACTTGGTATTTATGAGCTCAGCCCCTCCTGTACCCCTGTAGTTACTGAGGGTTATATGTGTATCTCATATTTCTTTGTTCTCTAGACTTCCAAGATGGGTGTTAAAATATCCCTAAGTTTCAGATGAGGGCATGGATACTTAACCCTAAGAAGCCTGCACAATCCATAGGAAAAATGTTGGATGTGAACCAAATCTGCACCGAAAGCTTGCTTACTGCTATTCCAACTGTCTATCTTATGTGGCACACCAAAATGGAAAAGTGCAGCTGTCAGATTTCTAGGTCACAGCACATCCTCAAAGTGGAAACCAGGCAGATATCTTGACCTCATAGGGTCCCAAGACTCCCATGCCCCAGTGTCTTCCCTAGTCCTAACAATGAAGCTCAGAGTGTAAACCAGGGGACCTTGAAAATGACCCCCTTTCTCTACTCCACTGAGGCTCTGAGCAGCTGTTCCCATTTCACACAGCCCCATCAGCCAGGGTAAGAATAAGGAGGAGGTAAGAAATCACATGCACGGAGTGTACCAAGGAGTCGTTTGTCCGTTAAACCAGTGCCTGTGACGATCAAGGACATGGTTATTTCCCAATTCTGAATTCTTTCAGGGGGAAAAAACAGTGACTCCTGTTCATAGATATGCTAAAGATGTGACCATTACCACAGGCCAGTAGCCTGTTTGGGGGACATAAAGTTCCCTGCCGCTCATTCTACACACATATTCTACACACACATCCCCTGTAAATATCCCTAAACTAGGGAATCTCTCTCTGATAATAGGCTAATTTACCAAGGACAAGGAGGCCAAATAAAATTCTGGAAAAGCCCATACTAATTAACTTTCCTGAAATCTAGGCACAGAAACTCACAGCTCTTAGCTGCTCCATCTACTAAGCAAAGACAATTCACTTACTTAACAGGCTTGAAGGGGAAGGGCAGGGACAGGCCCCTCTTTCTTAGCACTATGATTTATTCTATAACACACCAACTCCTGACAACAGAACTGCCCAAGTCAGACAAAAGATAAATGCCAAATGTAGATGTCAAGGTGGCCCTCCTGAACTGTGGAAAGTGAGTTCATAGCCCATGCTGGACTGGCATAGAAGTTACAAGGCCCTAAGTTCTGTGTCACAGCTTCAATGCGGATCAACTTGATGACCGTGGGCAGTAAGTACCTTTCTCTGCCTGGGAGTCAGGCTGTCACCAGTCAAGCTGACCTCTAGTCTCTTGGGCCTTATGGAATTATGAATCTGACAGGTAATCAAAGGGATGAAGGAGGTGCAGAGCCAAATACATTGGTCCACTACAAGCTTCACTCACCAAGGCCATGTGGTATTCCTAAGCCAAAGCCAGGAAGACAGCCCCAGGCAAAACCAAACTGGTTTCATGTGAACTAGGGTGACCTTGACTGAGAAAACCAGTGAGTGGTTTGGAAGATTCCAGTTCCAGTCTCTAGAGACAAAACGCCAGCAAATCAACCCACTGGCTCTCCCCACCTTCTCCAGAAGGGTTTAATGAGACTGTGGGAGTAGATGAGAGGGCAGTAGAAGGTCACTGCTGGAAACTGCTTCAACTATGGAAACTGGAACAGCGCAAGATCTGGGGCAGAGTTTTCAAATCACCCCTCAGGTCCTCAGGGATGACCCGAGGTCTGTCATCCAGAACCCTAGCCAGTTCCATACGGAGCTGTGCTTTGGTGAAAGGATCTGGAACTTACTCAAAGTCTGAAACTATCCATCTGGGCCAACCATGTCACACAGACAGAAAAAGGGAAGCCTGGAGAACAAAGTTCTCAGGAAAAAGAAAGACTTGTTTTCTGTTTGAGGTTGAATATTCCAAATCACTGTGCGAATGCATGTGCGGGCACACATGCAGGCTGTATGCAAATAAAATGTAAAAATTTTTTTTTAAAAAGTTAAGCTTGGCAACCACTTAAAGATAAACATTCAGATTGGTTAAGTGGTACCTACCTTTAATCCCAGCACTCAGGAGGCAGAGATAAGTGGATCTCTGTGAGTCTGAGGCCAGCCTTGTCTACACAGTGGAGTTCCAGGCCAGTCAGAGGTACACATAGAGACTCTGTCTCAAACAAACAAACATGAAGGTAAGCAGATAAATAAATAAATAAATAAATAAATAAATATATATTCAAATCAAATGCCTTGATTTCATTAAAATGGCATGGGTTCTGGTAGTCACAAGATAGCTCAAAACAAGGGTTCTAACCACAGGAAAGGCCATCAGTATGCTTTAGAACAGTGATGACCATGTAGGGAGTACTCAGGGTCTGCACAGGTCCAATAGCAGGCCCTCCCAAAGAGCAGAAGGTAGGTGCCCACTCCACAGATCAAAGACCCCAAGTCAAGTTTCTGGGTTACCTTGCACACCTGTAAAACAGCTCTGAACTGCTATCCTTCTGCATGGCAAAGGAAAAATAACTTTGAAGGAAATTTCTGCCCAGGGAAGCAAGCTAAAAGACAACTGTCAAACACTGGGAGAAAAAAGATCAAAGAAGCTTCATGAGACAGTATCAGTCAAATGGCAGCAACTGTGTGCTGCAGAGACCGATGGCATACTCAGGCCTGCTCCAGAACTCATCAGCTTCCCAAAAGGCCAACCTGCAGACTGTCTGGGCTGTGGCCAGAATCCTTCTGACTTCTGTCACCAAACTTTGCCTCTAACAAGGGTAGGGTCAAAACCCATAGAGAGTTTCTGAATATATCAAAAAGTTATTCATTATAATTACTAAAGAAAATGTGATATTCATAGAAAAAAAAAACTCCTAAAAGTTGGCAGGAAGACACTAAGGGCAAGAGAAAGGGCCCAGGCAGGTAGCAGGTAAGAAAAGAAAAATATAGGGGGCATCTAGCCCATAGCTTTCTGTAGGCTAACACTGAGGTGAGGGGAGATAAAGCCTTCTTCCCACATGTCTTGTCTGAGTCTATGGAAGATCCTGGAAGACATAGCTGTGACCAGAACTGCTGAGCAGCAGCTAAACCTGGCCAAGGCACAAAGAAGGTGTCTGTATGAACCAAATCTCACCAGAAGGTGAAATACACACATTTAAACTTCTTTGCAGAGTGAAATGATAATGTTTTTTGGATATATCAGATTAAAGAAAATATAACTGGGCTGGCTGGCAAGATGGCTCAGTGGGTAGAAAGCAGCAAAAGCCCTGATAACCTGAGTTCAATCCCAAGATCTATATAAAGGTAGGAGAGCAGCAGTTCCATCAAGTTATCTTTTGACCCCCAACCCATGCACACACATGTACACACTTTTACTCTTACAATAAAATTTAAAGTATTTTTATGGCTTTTACATTTTATTTGTTTTTACTCACTCTCGTAGCCTAGGATGACCTCAAACCTGTGATCTTCTTCTCTCTACCTCCCAAGTACTAATATAGGTATGTATCACTATGCCTAGCTCCCTTCTATGTTCTTTAAATGGTTATATAATTATAAAAAGTCTTGATTTTGCTAGTTGACCTATCCAACCTAAAATATTTGTCCTAAAAGGAAAAAAAAAAAAATCCAACCCCTCGAATACACTCCAGAAACCAACAGATACTGTCCAGTGTCTGCTCCATCCCTTGAAGCCCCAGCCTCTAGCAGCCACTAATCTGCCTTCTGTTTCTATTGATGGCACTTATCTGGTCATTATGTGTACAATTAATATACACATATAAAAAAAGACATCATTCCTATACTGTGTGATCTCTTGTGTGTGAGTCTTTGACTTGGCATCATGGTCTCTTGGTACACCTATTTTACAGTGTGCCTCCTTGTTAAATGAAAGTACAGTTCAGTGTATAGATCCACAGGATGTCACCATTGCCCCATGACTTCAAACTTTTGTCATCTTTTGGCCATTGTCTGCTGTCATGATCATATTAGAGCACACTTACTTTCAATTTTCCTGGAACTTCTGGCTCACAATAATTGAACATCTAACTTAAGAAACTGAACTGTTCTCCATAGCAGTGACAACCATCTTGTCCCCCCAGCAAAACCCATGGGCTGAAATTTCTTCAGATCTTCACCAACTTTTATTAAATTGTGGCTTTTTGTTTTTGTTTTTAGAATTATAATCATCCCCTGTGAGTATGAAGTGGAGTCTCACTGTAATTATTATTTGCTTTTCCCAATGACTAATGAACGATATTGAATCTTCTCATGATCTTGGTTATTTGTAAGGGGATTTTATGTATCTGGGACTTCAGTCACATCCCCTGCCAAACATGCAACAAATGCACATAGTTACCAATAGTCTAAAATAAAGATGAACAAGACATTCCTCCATTGTTCCTGAGATAAACATTGTCAGACAAATTCTGTGTCCTGGAACTAAGAAAATAAGACCAAATGGAGCCCTGATGGAATAAATGATCCATAGAATATAGTCCGAGTTTGGTCCTCTGTATCAGAGCCTCCCACCCCATAGCCCTTGTAGCCATGGGAGTAGGATATAGTCAGGGCCTAATACAGACATAATCAAACCAGAAGGACTAGGAGCTCCTGGAGAGAGCCTCCCCGCCCCCGCCCCCCACACTGAGCAGCCCTCTCTAAGCTATCTCCCTGCTTCCCTCAGGGCTTCCCTCTTCTATCTGCACTGGCAATGGAGGTTGTGTCTCTGCACTTAATCTCCTCTACAGAAACCACTCACATCTGTAACTTCAACAGACCTTCACCTCCAGATCTGGGTGGATGGCTCCACCTTAAGAAGCCACACTGGTTATACACCCCCACAAGGTTAGATTTACCTCAGAATTTCTACCGAAACCCACTCCAAATTTGCTTTCTCTGTCTGCGTTAAAGATAAATGGGGCTAGAAAGATGGCTCAGGGGTTAAGAGCTCTTGCAGAGGACCTGAGACTGGTTTCCAGCACCTACAGGATGGCTACCAACTACCTATAACTCTAGTTCCATGGGATCCGATACCCTCTTTCTAGCCTCCCAAGGCAACAGGCAGGCAAATGTATATGTGACACACATATACACAAGCAGGCAAAATTCACACACATAAATACATTTTTAATGAAGAATACTTCAATACACCCTGGCTTTCTCTACCAGGAAATCTTTTCAACCTCCTTCTCTCTAGTTCTTAACATTGCTATGGAAAGAAGATCTTCCTAGGCATTTATCTGGACTACCCCCATGGCCTCTTCTAGATTCTCTGTCTTCAGTTTTGTGATTTTTCCTAAAAGCAAGTCTGATATATTTG
Source organism: Tokudaia tokunoshimensis (assembly GCA_036184795.1). Taxonomy (NCBI): domain Eukaryota; kingdom Metazoa; phylum Chordata; class Mammalia; order Rodentia; family Muridae; genus Tokudaia; species Tokudaia tokunoshimensis. Next base: position 62,147,896 of record BTHU01000010.1, read on the forward strand.
AAAAATTAAGCATAAAAATGACTGTAAACCAACCAGTAATACATGCACACTAGTAAGTATAATTCTAATAAATTAATAAAATTACAAATGATAAAGGAAAACAGATTTAACTGCATTCACCTGTACTTTACTATAATGATTGTACTATGATCTGTGGCCCTAGTCCCAACTGCATTCATTTTAAAACTACTGTATAAAAAATAGCCACACCAAGAGACAAGTGACACCTGGGAAAAAACAAACCTGCCATGTATGTGTGAGGAAGAAGTGCCAAACTAAAGCTCCCAGGTCAATGCAGTCAGGTTTTTACTAATAAAGTTTTATCAGAATACAAGCACATCCATTGGGCTCATGTGTTATATATAGCTCATTATGTACCATAAGAGCAACATAATTCCAGACTCTATATGGCCCACAAAGGTTAAATTATATCAAACCCTCTATACAAAGTTTATAGACCCTGACAAAAAGTATATACAAAAACTACATATCATCAGGGGAAAGTCCTAATGTGAAGATGAGCAAACAAGGCAATGCAAACAAACAATCCACAGGACAAAGAAAAATAACTCAATAAATACTACAAAGAATTGCATATACCTATACTTAATCCCAGCATTTTGGAGGTGGAGACAGGAGGATCAGCAATTCAATGAATGCCACAGCTCCAAACCTAGTTCAAGGACAGCTTGGGCTATCTAAGAGTCCTTCAAACCTGCATTCACATGCATATATCCACATTAAGATACATATATGTGACTAAAAATAACTTAAAAACCAAATCTTTAAAAGGGGAGATTAATAGGAAGCTCATAAAGAATGAAATCATTTGGTAATGTCCATTTCTGAAAATGTTATGATACTGTTTTGGAAATTTAGTGAGCTTGATGTTAGCCCAACCATTTTATTTTTAGGTATCTACCCCAGAGAAATACTTGCATTCCTGCACATACACACGCCCAATCAAAAGCACTATAAAGCTAAGACAGACAGAACTGGGTTGGAGAGACAACTCAAGGGTTTAAAGCATTTGCTGTTTTTCCTGAGGACCAGAGTTCAACTCCCAGCACCCACATCAGGCAACTGACAACTATTTGTAACTCCAGCTCCAGGGGATTCAACACCTTTGGCTTCCACTTCCATATATGCACAAATCAATCTTAATATCTCTCTTTCTCTCTCTCTCTCTCTCTCTCTCTCTCTCTCTCTCTCTCTCTCTCTCACACACACACACACACATACACACACACACACACATTCACTCACCCTCACTCCTCAAGAGAATTAAATTTAATAAAAAATAAATCTTTTAAGAAGACAGCATTTATTTAATTTTTAAAACTAGTATGTTGTCTGCATGCATGAGTGTATTTATGAAGTGTGTGTGTGGCCATATACATTCCAGAGCACCCAGGTGAAAGTCAGATAATAACTTTATAGACTTGATTTCTCCTTCCATCTTTATGTGAGTTCAGGAGAAAGAACTCATGTCACCAGGGTTGGGCTTACACAACAAGCACTTTTGCCTGGTAAGCCATCTTGCTGGCTATATTCACTATAACAGCAAAACCTCAGCAGCAGCCTTAATTGTCCATCACTGAGGGAATGGGTTAAATTATAGTACATCCCAAAGGGGCCCATATGGAAAATGATTTTAATGTTTTTAGATGTAATAACATGAAAAGGAGCTCTAAACATTCTCAAGCAGAAATAAGTATACTGTGGTACAAATACAAACAAAAGGTGCAAGCTTTAAAAGGCTGAACGAGGGCAGTGAAATAGACGGCTCAGCAGGTAAAGGCTTGTGCTGCAAGTCCAGGGACCTGAGTTTGATCCCCAGAACCATGATGAAGCAGAGACGAGTCATGGTGGTGGTGCATGGTGACAAGAGGATGCCCACCCCACACAGTAAAGAAATGTTACATTTTAAAAAAGATTTAAGTGATACTTGGGTATCAGAGAAATGCAAAGAGGACTGAATAAAATGTCACTCTGGGAATAGGGGTAAAGCAAGCACGGCATCATCTGGGTGACAAGAACTCTGATTAGTTTACCACAGACTAGTCTGAATTCCAGGGGCAGGAAAGCAGGATTCCTTGGCCCCAAACAGCACTTTTTGAGGCACCGTCTGAAACTCAACTATCCTGATGTGCTCATGGGGTGACTGCTGTGGACAAGGGCACTTAGGAGTCCATGCTATGCTCCTGCAAGGCTTTCCCTTCTCTGAGTTTCAGGGTTTTCTTCAGGGAAAGGAAGTGGCTAGCTTAACTAACCTCCAAGTGCTTCCCGGTTTGATGCCACAACATAGGCAGGCCTGAAAGAGGTTCCCTACCTCTCTAGGAGAAAACAAATAAACAAAACCAACAGCTGAGGAAATAAAGCTCAAATCAGAAGGCTTAAAGGAATGTGTGCTCCTGGGAAGATGACATCCTTGAGAGCAGAAACTGTCCCGCCTCCCTAGACTCACATCCTCAACTATTACAGAGGGGGTGGCTTTGATGATGGCTGATGTATCCTCCAGCTTGGACAGTCTAAAATAAGCTCTGGGCGGGAGGGGCAGCAGGAAGCAGGGGGTTGGGGGAGGCTGACAGGAACCAATTGGCTGAGGTTTTCTAATGGAGCCATAAGGAAAGCAAAAGGCTCTGGGAGAAGCGGATACAGAGAGCAGGGACAAATGCTGTTGGCAAAGGCCTCCAGTCTCCCTGCTCTCCTTTCAAGAGCAGCTTCTTCCTGAAAGATCCCAGGAGCTAGAAGGCTGGGCTAATCTCTCCCCACACAAATAACCCTACTCATTATTTTAGGAACTACTATTCCAGTTGCCCTGGAGGTTTCAGGCCTGTTTCAAAGTGGAATCATTTTGAAAACAACAAACTCAAGAGTTCAATACTTTCAATTTGCTTCATCCCTTGAGTTTAACTAGTAATCAACAGATTTTTTTTTTAACAGTTAGACGCAAACATTTAAATTCCACTCATTCATTTAAAAATCAGAAAAACAGCCCCTGTGTAGCATAAATTTCTAATTGCCAGTTTAGGCAGTTGCTTCAAATAACCTGGAAACTTACAAATCTCCCTCAAAACAGCCTTTGGCAAGGCCAGAAACTTCTTAAGTCAAAGTTGACTGCTCTATGGATGATGTTTCAGTTTGTTAAATCATAAGAGGGAAAGCTCAATAAAACCTATGTCTTGTTTTTCATAACACCTTGGGAGAAATAAGCCAGTATCACTACTACCAGTTTACAGATATGGAAATTAAAAGAGGTAAAGGGACTCGTTCAAGGTCAGACCTCAGAAAGTCACAAGCAGTCACCTCATATTCCATACACTGCTTCCCTGAACAGGGTCCAAATGAGAAGAGGAAATCACATTTCTCTCTCTTCAGGAGTCCTACCCTTCCCAAATAGACAGGTCTCTAAGGCCCTTGGTGTTCTCACAAGCCAAAGACTGAGACTTGGAGAGTCTGGTTAAGCTTACTGATTACTTCCTGGCTATTGGAAATCTGACCTCAGAGAAAGATGCCATAACCTCTACCCTACTACTCCGCTCTGGTTTGCCCCATAAAACAAGTCAAACCTTGCTTGCCCATAAAGGCTTTAAAAACAGCCAAACCAGGGCACTTCAAAGCAATGTGTTCAGTCTAAACAGCTCTTTCCAAAAGGAGTGGCTACAACTAGGTGGCAGTGGGCTGGAATGCATGGGGAACTCACTGGCAGTCAGCAAGCAGGGGCCAAGCAGGTGTGGAGAGGCGACAGAAGAGGGCTAGGGGGAAAGGCGAACAGGATGTACATACAGTGCTTTCCCAAAATGCTGCAAACAAGGCCAGGAATCTTCAACACCAGAAACCTGAGAGCAACCAGTACCCAAGGGCCAGGAGCCCAATTTGGGGACCTTGTACCAACAAATTCCCAATCTGCTACACTGCTCCGGGGTTGGAGGAGTAGGGCAATGTTTTCCATGACTGTGACTTGGAGGTCTAGAACTGTGTTTTCCATGACTGTGACTTTGACACGAGTTAGGAAGAGCTTTTTTTTCTAACCTGGTCCAAAATCCTGACTAACTGATTAAGGACAGAAAGAGGGGGAAACCAACTTTCCGCAGAATGCACAGGTCTTCTTGGACTCCTGGGCCAGAGAGCAAAAACAAGAAGAGAGGCCCCTACCCCTCAACAAATGCTATTCCTACCTTCAGTTCAAGAGCAAGACCCACCCATCCCCAACTGGAGACACCTCATCTCTCTTCAGACCCTGACGCTGACAATGACTTAGAAGGAGGGCAGGCTCCATTCCACAAGATGGAAACTGGTGACCCACGCAAACATGCCAATTCCTGGGACAGTCTAGTGGCCAAGTCTGAGTCCAGCCCCAAGACAAGTCGTGGGGGGTGGGGGGCGAGGGGAGTCCTGACAAGCGGCAAGTAAGCCCCCACTTTGTTCCTATCCAGGGAAACCAGACATTTTTGAGTCACCCAACAAGCATGAATCACACGGCAGAGCTATGGGAACGGGAAAGGATGTTATTTTTCGGCATTCTTGAGGATTTTCCCTTTGTCCCGGCTCTATCGATACTCTTCCCGCCCCCATTCCAACCCCATCCCCCAACTCTCACGCAATTTTTTTTTTTCCTGCTCCATTTTTATTTTCTCTTGGCCTTCGCAGGCTCCGCGCTCCCCGGCACGACTCGCAGGCAGGACTCCCAGCTCCGCACCCACGGCAGCTCACCTGCGTCAGGTCCTCGTCGTTGAGCAGATGCGACTCGCGGGGCTTGAAGCAGTTCTGACACTTGCTTTTGTTGAAGATGTTGGCCTGAAATTTTCTGCACGGGTTTTCCTTGGCCGCCGACATGTCGGCTAGGCGGCCGTGGAGCGGGCCGCCACGGCCCAGCGCGCTCCCGGAGGTCGGGGACTCAGCGCGGCCGCCGCCGCATTTTGCGCTGGCCGCCGCAGGCCCGGAAAGGCCTCCCCTCTCGCGCCGCGCCCCGCCTGCTCGCCGCGGCCTCAGAGCGCGCGCGCCGCCTGGCGCCCCGCCCCGCCGCCCGGCCGCTGTGGGCCCATGGACGGACGCGGCCTCGGGCCGCTGGCTCCACCGCGGCCGCCCCCAAGGCGCCGGCCGGCAAGTCCAGCCGTCGCGCTCACCGGGCGCCCGCCGCCACCGCGAACGAACCGAGCTGGGCGCCGCGCGCACTCGGGGCGGGGCGGGGCGGGGCGGGGCGCGGCAACCGGCAGCCCCGCGGGCCAATGGCACCCGCACGCTCCTGCTAACAAAGAAACCCGTCCACCAATGGATAGAGGGGGCGGGACCTGGAGCAGCGGGCGCAAGGTAACTTGTCCAGGCTGGGAAGGTGGAGGCGCTGGGATGGAACTTTCAGGTTTGGTGGACTGGCGCCGCCGCCCGCGGCCTGACAGCTGCGGCGCGGGGCTGGGCTGCTCCCGGAAGGACGCCGCAGATCTCCGCGGTCTCCCTGCGGGCCCCTGTCTTTCTCGTAGTAGCCTTTTCGCTGCGGCCTTCTGCCTCGTCTAGCCTGCGCCCCTACTGTGTGCTAGGTCTGTGGTCGACCCAGATGGCACCATAAAGGCTAGGAATTGTTTCAAGTGCTCCCCGTGGTTTAAATCATAAAAGTTCCACAATCTTTCCGTGATCATTCCGGTTTTACGTAAGGAAACTGAGACGTGCAGAACAGTTAAGTAATAAGACATAGGGTTTCCGAGGTGACTAGAAGATGTCAGCAGCCGTGAGGAGTTGTCAACTCTATTATGGGAGCCCAATTCTGCTAGAGTTAAGCACTCTTACCTTCGTTTTATGCTTGAGGAAACAAAGGCTCAGAAACTGCGAATAGCTTGTGCAAGGTCACTCTGCAGGAAGGGGCCCGAACTTTATACTCCAGGCCACTCTTGCCCAGACTCCCAGGCAAAAGGCCACTTGGAAAGGAAAGGACAGAGGAGTCCAGAATGGGCGGAGGGGAGGGGAATGGATGGGGACAACCCCTGCTCCTTAGGAGACTGCTTCCAGCAGCAGTGAGCTGGATCTAAGCAGAGAGCGTGCAGAAATGTTCCCAAGGTAAGCAGGTGGAAGTGGGGGAGGAGGAACAAGAAAGGAGTATGTGGTCCCGGGACTCTGGAGGCAGATCTAGGAGGATGGAGAGTTTAAGTCCAGTCTGGACCATAGTGAGGAGGAGAGGGGTGGGAGGGAGAGAGGCAAGATTGAAGGTAGGAATCACGTTGACCTGAGATTCCAGGCTGGCAGTTCCAGGAGTCAGCCTGGGGTTTTAAACAGAGGCTGAGCTAATTCATTCTTCACCATGGAGATGATATTGGAGCAGGTGGTGGCACTGAGAGCAGCTGAGCGCAGATCCCAAGGAGGCTTTAGGAGAGAAATGCCTTCAGAGTTGTGTACTTTTCCACTGGTCATCTGGTGACTACCCCAGGGAGGTGTATTTCCATTTTGAGAAAGAAATGCTTTCCTGCACAAGGAATCAGGAATGAAGGAACCAAGATCAAAGTCTGCCTGCAGCCTGAGGGGAAAGCTCGGCTCTGATCCGACTGTGGGCAGGTCCTTTACCCTCGCTGGCACCTCACTGACCACATGTACAAAACTGACATGAATGTAAGGTGTTGCAAGCATTAGGTGACAATAATCTTTGCAAAACATTTCACATAATATGGCTAATTGTTAATTGGTGAATTTTGGAAAAGGGTGTTTACTAGACTATTCTTGCAACCTTCTTGTTGATTTAAAAATTTCCAAAATAAAGAAGGGGAAGGGGTAAAGGGAGGCTGGCAGTTCCTGTCTGCACCGAATACTCAGAAAGTGACACCAATGGTGGCCTCTGGGGAGAAGAACTGGGTTATTGGGAGGTGACCTACTTTTAATTTTCATTATAAAACCTTTTTATTCCTTTTGGGTTTTGTTTTATGAGCATGTACAACCTGTTTAAAAGAAAGACTTAGAGCCAGCGAGATGGCACAGTGTGTAAAGGCTTTTGGTACCAAGCCTGATAAATTGAGATCAGTCCCCGAAGCCACATGGCAGAAGGAGCAAACAAACTCCTGCAAGTTGTCCTCTGACCTCCATATGAGTAGCACAGTGTGCTGCACTGGCATGTGTGCACACACGTGAAATAAATTTAAAATCTAATTACAACTTTTTAAAAAAGATATTTTAAAGTTCTACCATATCTTGAGGCCAATCAAGGCTACTCTATTAAGAAAATGCTGAGCATGCATTGTCCAGGCCTGCCACATACCTCTGGCGTCACAGCTGTGGGTATGAGGAAGAGTGATTCAGGGATCCTGAGGCTGGTAGCCTGACAAGAGCTCACCCTCTAGCAAATGAAAACTCACAGAAACAAGAGGCAAACAGAAACCTTCTACCGGAAAGTTGCAGGACCCTGACTAGGAAACCCCTGACTCCATAGTATACTCAGGGTAGGGAGTCCTCAAAAAGGCAGGATCTTGAACACTCCAAAACTGAGGAAGACTCAACCTGGAGAAGGAGAAGGAAAGACATCCCAGATCACCACAGCAGGGTGATTGTCTCAGTACATCCAGACCAGTCTGTGTAAACAAACAGAAGCCTGGATGTCATTAGGGTGTTGCAGAGATTCAAACAGCCCTGAAGGAGGAGGCATTAGGAGGATGAATGAGTGGTACAGGCTCAGCCTTCCTGAGGAGGCAGGTATGCTGCTGGTGGTGGTGGTTACTATTATCTCATGACTATTTGAAAGAAAAGGCCCATTGGACTCAGGGCACAATAGGACCTTGCCTATGGTGCTAATTAAGTACTTTGTAAGTGAGAATTGGAGTCTTCAGGCTGGCATTACAGTTGCCAGGGTAGTAGACAGTATGAAACTTTTTGGGTGGTACCCATGTTCTTAAGCATGCTATGTAAGTGCTCTACCACAGAACCATGTCCCAGTACAATCATAGATTCTTTTGACTGGGCACTCACATAGGGACCTTTGGTCTGGGAAAAAAAAATGGCAAGCAGAAGTTTAGAAACAGGATCCATCAGGAAATGATTAAGAAAGACCAAAGAGTGCAGATGTGGCCAGAACTAAAGCAGTGTCAGTCAGAGATGCAAGGGATGAAATTGGACAACACTGAAGAGGTTTAAAATTCCGCTAGCCTCAGCATCTCTAGGGCAGAGCTAGGGCAGGGTTACCACTGCGTTTCCCCACCTAGTTCAGTGCCTAGCAGAGAGTGGGTACCCATCCAACTCCTAGTCACAATTGAAGAGATGAAAGCCTATTATTCCATCATGCTTAACTATTTCCCCTATCAGATTATACAATCCAGGTTGGAGTCTTACAGCTTCGGGTTCCCTTCTCAGAAGCCTAGAATACAAACTTTCATTAGGCTGTCTACATAAGACTGATTAGCATGCATAGTATTTTAGATAAGTGTGGTGTACACTTGGGGGTCTGAGAGAGGGCTGTTGTGAGTTTGAGGCCAGCCTAGACTTCATAGAGAGTACCAAGCTGTCCAGAGCTATAAAGCAAGGTCCTATCTCAAAAGGAGGAAATTCAGGCCAGGTGTAGTAGTGCACTCTTTTAATCCCAGCACTAAAGAGGCAAAGGCAGGCTGATCTCTGTGAGCTCAAAGCCAGCCTGTTAGTGAGTTCCAGATGAGAGACCCTATGTCAAAAATCAAACCAAACAAGAAAGATGATTCCCTATATTGCTTTCATTGTGATGTAAAATATATCCCCCTCCCAAGCAAACGAGCAAGAGAGCAAGCAAGAAAGGACCTGCGTGTGGGACCCAAAGGCAGCTGAATCTTGCTGTATGGTTCTGACTGGCAGCCTTGAATGCTTCCAGGGAAGTAGCAGAATTTACACAAACTCACACCTGTTCACATAGAGGTAACCACTATTTTGTTCTCAATTATCTTGTCTGACCTTTGACTTGGTAGAAGTCAGACTCTGCTCAGTATTCGTGGCTTTTCTCACTTAACATCATTTCTGTGGATATATCCACACTGATACTGAACTGATTTTGAGTATGTTATTCTGAGTATGATCAGATGCCTAACAACAGACAACTTGAGAGGGGGAAAAAGTACTTTGCTTTGTTTTGTTTGTATTTTAGTTCACAGTTTGAGGCTACAATATATCCCAGTCAGTGAGGCATGGCAGCAGGAGTTGCCAGTGACCTTGGAAGCAGGTGTGTGAAGCTGCCTCGTTCGCTTCTCCATAGATGGGAAGCAACGAGTTGGGAATGCCAGTTCCCTTCCTTTTTGCTTTTTATTCAGTTTGAGCACCCAGGATGCTGCTGCCCACCCTTGGGTGACCACTCCTATGCAACCTGCATAGCTTTGGGTTGCCCAGACTAGGGCAGTGGATGAAAACTGAGAAAAAGAAGGACAGACACATAGCCACATGTACAGAAATCGGGACTCAGGTGGGCTGCTCTGGGAGACACCAGAAGCAGCCTGGAAACTGAGTTATTTTATACATGTGAATCAGGGAGGTGGCTTTATTATGTACAGCTAAACGAGGTGAGTTTATTGTATACACCTGAAGGAAGAGTCAGGATTAGTTAATCTGAGTAAGAGGTCTCTCTAGAGGAACACTCTCAGCCTGTATCCTCTAGGAGGAGGAAGCTGTGGTCATACTTTCTGCATATATTTGTTTTACCTAAAGGTCAATCATTCTTTAGCATTTGTACTTGGACCAAGGGAGGGCTTTGCCATTCCTCTGAGCCTTGCCAGAGGAAGGTTTTGCCATTTCCATGGGTCATAAGCAAAGTGGTCCTCGATATGGCCACTCCGGAGTTAACAACACTCAGGATTACATCCAGTCCCCACACTCAGGACCAGTTCTCTGCAAAGTTGATCTTCTCTGGAAACACCCTCACGAACACACCCCATGGTGTTGCTAACTGATGCTCTAGAGATTTTTTTTTAATCCAATCAAACTGACAATGAAGATTAACCATCATATCGGGTCAGTCATTTTTTTTTTATTGCTTCCTTGCTGCTCTTTGTGTGTCTATATTGTAATTTATTCAAGCTTTTGTGGATGGCCACTGAGGATGTTCCCACACAGCTATTCACAAATGAGGGATGGGCTCTCTTCCTTTCTGAGAATCATAGGATTCTGACTTTGTTTGTATTATTTCTGTGTGCAGTGTATACTATGTACATATGCACAAGCATATAGCGTGAAGGTCAAAGGACAACCTTAGGTGCTGGCCCTTGCCTTTTAAGTTACTTGAGGCAGGGTCTCTATTGCTTACAGCTGTGTGCACACCTCAATCATCCTGGGATTTGTCTGGCTCCACCCCCCAACTCATTTTAGGCACACTGAGATTTTAGCTGTATGGTACCACACCAAGCTTTATAAGGGGTCTGCACATGAACTCAGTTACATTTTTAGAGCAAGTGTTTCCAAGATTCTGACTTTTTAAATAAGACCCAATATTCCTTATCTTCAGGTGTGTCTGGGAACACTGGACAGGGCCTTGGTTTTTTGAAGACCAGGGCATTTTAAGTCACTATTCCAGAGTCTCATTCTGGGATGTATTTATTTAATTAGTGTGAATAAAAGTTCCTCTGAGGATTAAATTGTCACAGAGAATTCCTATCACTGGATTAAAGAGGTGAAAAGGGAAAAGGCTCTGAGGTCAAGGGCAGCGGATGTCTCCATTGACTGTGGACTCCCAGCAGTGTCTGAGCCGCTGGCTCAGAGTCGCTCCCCAGCCCCTTCATTTCAGCCCCTTCATTTCTGAGTTGCCAGATTCAGGTCATAGGCTCTTTGGGTCTTGGAATGAAGGATGTTGTGTGACAACATTTTCTTGGGAAAATGTGTACAACCACCTACTCACCCCAGATAGGGAGCCCACAACAGATCAAAATATGGATACCACGAAAGTTCAACTCGGTGAGCTCATAAGTTTTATTGAAGTTACTTACAAGGCAATGGGTGAGGGGTTACTTACAGGACCAGAAATGACTCAAAGACAGTTGCATCACCGAAGCCCACCCCGGCATAGGTGACAGCTCATGAAAGCTGGAAACCTGGAGCACACTGCACAGCCTTCAGGCAGCTCCAAGGTGTCTTGGTCGGGTGGCCCAGTTGCTCTGAGCTTCTTCAGGGCAGCTCAGCTGCTCTTTGTTTCTTCTAGGAAGTCTGGCTGGCGCTTCTTCCAGGTTGCTTGGCTTGTCCCAGAAGTCTTTACAGTTTGACTTATCTAAGAGTCATTTGCATATACTCTTGTCGTAGGAGGGGCCTCGTAAATCTGGTCAGTTTCAGGAACTCCTGGAAGCTATTTTTAGCCATTTATTTCCTGTCTTAATGGATCTTCTGTGCAAGATGGAGTGTTTTTGGAACGTCTTGTCGTTTCACCTCCTTGTAAGCATCGTGTCCTAAGATACCCTACTGTTTCACTTTCCCTTGGCATCCCACGTCTCAATGAGTTTTCCTCCCAAATGAAGGATGTGATCTAGGAGGACACTGCTGTCTAACAGATAGGTAGAATTCTTCTGGGCAAGATGAAGCCTATCTTTTCTCCAGACTCTCCTTTCCTATTCCCCTTCTGTGCTGTAGATCTCAAGAATCCTCAAAATGTTCCTGGGGGAAGGAAGACAAAGATAAGTGTTCTTCAGAAATGAGCATGGCACTCTGCAATACAGTGCCAGTCAGCTATGGCGCAGGCCTACCTTGTCTCCAGGTGGGAGGGCTGGCCTGTGGTGTGAACCCCAAGAGGAAGCTATCATAAATAGTGGCTACTTCTTCTGATTCTGAGGACTAGCCATGCATGGAGGTGAGTGCCTTCAATCCCAGCAGGAAGGAAATCGAGGTAGGAGAGCCATAGATCCAAGGTTATTCTCTCATTTTTACATTCGAAGAACAATTTTTTCTCTCAGAGATGGCTAGTTCAGCAATGGCCAGGAGCCTACAAACCTCCCCATCCTGTGAACCTCTGTATACACGCCTATTTGCCCAAGCCCTGGATGCCAGACATTCCTGAGATTTGACTCCATTACACCCTCCCCTTCACGCCAATTATGAATCACATCAAATTTTGCAGTCAAGCTCCTTCCTGTGGGATTAGACACAGTCACTGCCCTCTTCAAGATAAAAACTGAGTGAACTTCCTGCCCCAGTGTGGTTACTCACCTGGTTTGGGTCACTGTAGACCAGTGTGCAGAGAGCATATTGCCTTAGTGAGTTACTCGGGCTGTGCTTGCATGTCTGTGCCTCTGGGAATGTTCTATTCTGACATACAGAATTCAAAGCCAGCGTGGGCTACGAGACGCTGTCAACAAAACAAAGAAAACAAAACACACGACCAAAAAGATTGTGAGAACTAAACAATGTAATAGGTGTGGAGGAGTTTAGAATCAGCCCTGAAGCACATGAAGTGTTAACATTAGCACTTATTATTATACCTATGACTTGACCTTGGCCACGGTGGCACCTTTCTTATGTGTTGTTTGTTTTTCAGGAGCCAATTGTCAAGTATTTCGAGCTTTGTAGGCCAAATGGTGTCTCAAAGCCATTCAACCCCACCAATGAACATGGAGATATTCATAAATGAGATAGCCCAGAAAGTGCCACTGTGTTCCAGTAAGAGGTTAGCTATGGTAACCTGAGATAGCCCAGAAAGTTCCAGTAGGAGTTTAGCTATGGTAGCTATGTAAGCTAAGTTAGGTCCTCTCTCGGGAGCTATCCTCTTTTCCTCCCAGTTCACAGTTGAAGAGACTGAAGCACAGAGAGCTACTGCCCACTCTCATGGGAGGGAACTGACTGGAGTCCACTCTTTCTCAAAGCTCAGATGACTGCTTTAGAAGTGAAACTGAAGGATTTGAAATGGGGTCTGGCAGGGAGGGGAGATTTTCCAGACCAGAAAGCAAATGACTATAGTTTTCAGATATGCACCAGGAGACAGTGTCACATGTTAGATTCAGAAAGTCTAACCAGAAGAGTAGGTTAGCCATTCCATTATGCTCTTGTGTATGGAGCCCTTTGACTTAGCCACGGGGACTGGAGAGATGGTTCAGCGGTTAAGAGCACTGACTGCTCTTCGGAAGGTCCTGAGGTCAAATCCCAGCAACCACATGGTGGCTCACAATCATCCGTAATGAGATATGACACCCTCTTCTGGTGTGTCTGAAGAAAGCTGCAGTATACTTACATATAACAATAAATAAATCTTTAAAAAATAAAAAAGAAAGATGGGCTGTAAAACTGATTGCACAGAGGAAGAGATTTCTCCTAGGATATTTAGTTTCTCATTTTTTATTTCCTTACTTTTCTTCTTCTTTTTTTTTGTTTTTGTTTTTGTTTTTGTTTTTTTTGAGACAGGGTTTCTCTGTGTAGCCCTGGCTGTCCTGGAACTCACTCTGTAGACCAGGCTGGCCTCGAACTCAGAGATCCACCTGCCTCTGCCTCCCAAGTGCTGGGATTAAAGGCGTGCGCCACCACTGCCCGGCACTTTTCTTCTTTTTTAAAAAATTGGTTATTTACTTATTTTTTAATAATATAAAATCATAACACTTTCCCCTTCTTTTTTTCCCTCCTGCTTCTTCCATGTTTCCTTTCCCTTCTTCTAACCCCTTCCCTATCGATCCCACCCCCTCTCAAATCGATGGCCTTGTACTCTTTGGTTGACATTGTTACGTATATATGCATAAATATATAATACAACCTGCTGAGTCTATTTAGTGTTGTTTGTGGATACAATTTCAGGGCTGACTGCTTTGTATTGAAGAACCAATTAAAGGGCTCATTCCTGGGAAAGATTAATTCTTCCTCTCTCTGCAGTCATTAGTTGCCTATAGTTCTTTGTCTAGGGATATGGCCCCATGAGATTCCCCCTTTCCATGTTATCATGTCTATTGGTGTTGTCATTGTCCAGGTCTTGTTTAAATAGCTATATTGTTGAGGTATCATGGGTGTAGCTTCCCTGTTATTCCTAGGAGATACAATCTCATGTCAGACTTCCTGGTCCTCAGACTCTTAAAAATCTTCCTGGTCCTTCTGACATTTTCGCTGAGCCTTAGGAGTGGGCGTTGTGTTGCAGATATATCCACTAGGGCTGGGTACTCCATAATCAGTTGATCGCAGCATTATGGCCAGTTGTGGTTTTCTATAATAGTCTTCACTTGCTGCAAAGAGAAGCTTCATTGATGTGGGGAATGAGATATACTTATCTGTGGGCATAAGGATTAGCTTTAGAATGTAGTTAGGAATTATGCTAGTTTAGTAAAGTAGAGGTTGTAGGTAATAGAAACTTAGCCCTGGTGTTTGGCTCGGTTTCTAGTACCAGGTATGATTTCCTTTCTGTTGAGCAGGTTGTAAGTCCAGTTAGAGAGCTGTTTGGTGGCTGCCAAGATGGGATACCATTATTACACCTTTAGTGATACCTTGCCAGGCTAGCCATCATTGTGGTTCGTAGGCATCACAACTGGATAGGACTTGTCTTAGTCAGGGTTTCCATTGCTGTGAATAGATACCATGACCAAGGCAACTCTTACAAAGAACAACATCTAGTTGGGGCTGCTTATACTTTTTTTTTTTTCAGTATAAGTTCAGTGCATTGTCATCACGGCAGGAAGCATGGCAACATTCAGGCAGACATGGTGCTGGAGGAGCTGAGAGTTCTATATCTTCAACATAAGGAAGCCAGGAGCAGACTATCTCCCATGTGGCTAGGAGGAGAGTTTCAAAGCCCACCCCTAAAGTGACACACTTCCTCCAACAAAGTCATGCCTACTCCAACAAGGCCACTCCCACCCCAAGAAGGTCAAACCTCCAAACAGTGCCACTTCCTGGGCCAAGCATATTCAAACCACCATAGGACCATTCACTACTTCTCTGCCTTGGCAACTTGCATAACATCTATTGGTACTATGAAAACTAGACCATAGGAGGGAGGCTTTTAAATTTTTATTGCTATTGTATGGTGTGTGTGTGAATGCACGCATGTGTGTGTGTGTGTGTGTGTGTGTGTGTGTGTGTGTGTGTGTGTATGTGTGTGTGTGTGTGTGTGTGTGTGTGTGTGTGTGTGTGTGTGTGTGTATACATTAGGCTGTATATGGGCTCCACATGTGTGGATGAGCCCAGGGAGTTCAGAAGAGGGTATCAGATCCCCTGAATCTGGAGTTACAGATGTTTGTGAAGTATGTGAATGCTAGAAACCAAACCTGGATCTTCTGCAAGAGCAGTAAGTACTTTTAACTGCTGAGCCATCTCTTCAGCCCCCTCTTCTACCTTTCTGTGTGTTTCAGGGATGGAACTCTGTTCATCAGGTTATTGCAACAAGCATTTTTACATGATATCTTCCCGACCCTCTTCTTGGTTTTATTTGTTTTTTGGTTGTTTGGTTGGTTGTTAGTTTTTTTTTTTTTTTTTGGTTTTTCGAGACAGGGTTTCTCTGTGTAGCCATGGCTGTCCTGGAACTCACTCTGTAGACCAGGCTGGCCTGGAACTCAGAAATCCACCTTCCTCTGCCTCCCAAGTGCTGGGATTAAAGGCATGTGCCACCACTGCCCAGCCTTGTCTTTTGAGACAGACTCTCATATAGCCAAAGCTAGTCTCAAACTCACTGTATAGATAAGGCTATCTATGAATTTCCAATACTTTTGCCCCTGCTTTTCAAGTACTGGAATAATAGATGTACGTCCCTGGTCTGTTTTTCTGCCTGTCTTTCCTTTAAATTTTTCTGAGACAGGGCCTCATATACCTCAGTCATGCTTTAAATTTGATATATAATTAAGGATGACTTTGAACTTCTGATGCTCTAGACTCTACCTCCAAAGTATTGAGATTCCAGGCATGTGCCAGAATACCTGACTTATACATTGCTGGGGGTGTAATTCAGGACTTTGTGAATGCTAAGACAAACACTCTACCAACTAATCTATGTTCCCAGCACTACCTTTTTGGCTTTTGAGACATGATCTCACTTTGTACCACAGGCTGGCCTCAAACTTACAGCAATCCTCCAGAGTGCTTGGATTGCAGGCCTGAGGCATCCCACATGACTCTCATTGTAATTTTTTTATATTTAAATGCTATTATTATTGTCTGTATGTGATGTTTATGTGGGCATGCACATGCCACAGTGTATGTGTGATGGTCAGAGTCAACTTTTGAGAGTCAGTTCTGTCTTTCCATCACGGGTTCCAAGCAGGCTTATGGCAAGTACTTCTACCTGCTGAGCCAGCTCTTTGGCCTGGATCTTATTGTGTTTTTTATTGTTGCCATGATTGTTGTTCTGTGCATGCTCGAGTGCGCTTGTAGAAGTCATACGACAGCATTTGGGAGTTGGTTTCCTCCTTTTATCATGTGTATTCTGGGGATTTGAACTCAGATCCCCAGGCTTTATAGCAAGTGGCTTTTTTTTGCCGAGTTACCTCTCTGACCCTCTCATTTTTCTTAGTAGCAGTAAATTAGAGACATGTTAAGCATCTTCTTCTGAAGAAATAGATAAATAAATGATAGTTCTTTGATACGGTGGAGAAACTTTAGGCTATTAAGATAGAAATAGTGTTGACATAGGCAACAGTCTACCATATGCTATGAAAAGCTAGTGGAAGCCAGGCTTGGCGGTACAGGCTTGAAATCTTAGGGGCCCAGAGGCTGAAGAAGAATCATCAGAAATTCAAGGTCAGTTTGTACTATGGAGAGTTCAAGGCCAGCTCGAGCAGCTTATAGGAACAGTGTCTCAATAAACCAAAGTCAAAAATCAAAAACCAAAAAAAACAAACTTTAAGGTGTAGAATAGTATTAAGAGTGCCTGAGGTGGTTTGATTAGGAATGGCCCCCATAGACTCCTGTGTGTGAATACTTGGCCCATAGGGAGTAGCATTATTAGGAGGTGTGGCCTTGTTGGAGGAAGTGTGTCACTGTGGAGGTCTCATATGTATTCAAGCCATACCCAGCCACAACCTATTCTGCTGCCAATGGATAAAGATACAGAGGCCTCGGCTCCTTCTCTTCCTGCGTGCCACTGCTTCCCTCCATGATGCTAATGGACTAAACCTCTGACTCTGTAAGCCAGTCCCAAATTAAATGTTGTCCTTTATAAGAGCTACTGTGGTCATGGTGTCTCTTCACAACAATAAAACCCTAACTAAGACAATGCTCCTTATATTAGGAAAAGAAAAATTTTGTTGTTGCACAAAGGAACACACAAAGTAAAGCAATTTGACAAAGCAATTTCCTTTTGCAAAAGGGTATGCTAGAACCTATACGGGGCTATGGACATATTGGGACAAAATGACCTTTGTCTTTTATCCCTAACATAGGAGGCAACTGCATCTCCATTAGTGGGAGCCCAACATCACAATCTTTGACAATTGGCTAGTGGAGTGTAGTGGCTCAGGAAACATGGGCCCTTGATGGAGCTCGGATAGAAAATGTTTTTTTTCCCTCATAATTCCTGCCTCTTTATTATGCATTTTCAAGCTTAGCTAGCATATATTGACCATTTGAACTCTCTAATAACAGTAAATTATTGTCATGATAAGCAATGGCTTGATCATTGTTTATAATGAGCCTGCCTTCCAAAAGTGGTCCCTTGACCAAGCAATTGACTTTGCCCAAATGTAACATGAAATTTTTCATCCTGCCCAGAGATTCTGTTCTCTTTACCGGACAGTGTTTTCTTTTAGCAGATCTTTATTGTCGTTTTATTATTCTCCTGTCAGGAAAGTTAACCCTAGAATCATTTAGGAATCAGATCAGAGAACAAGGTCCCCAAATCAATTTTGGTATTCTGGTTTCTGAAAAGATGAGGCTATCAAGAAGCCCAAGGACATATTTTGCTTTTATCCAAAATAGAAATTGGCTGTTTTTCTCTGGACTCTTTTTTTTCCTAGTCTGTTGGGCCAATTTTTTTTAAATCATCCCTGTCTCTTATTTCTCTGAAGAGATAATCCTAATTGCCATTATAGAATCAGGGCAAGTGCTGATCTTGTTTGATTCATGTACTTGGAAGTATGGAGAAAAAAATTCCCCTTTACTGGTACTGAACACTGGTAAGAATTCACTGGGTAGCATCTCCATGGCCTTCCAGAACAGGAGAACAGGAGAATCCTCACAGTTAAAAGACATTGCAAGAGATGTCCCATAGTCCCCTGGGCTCTAGTTGACCCTGAAGAGCAAAGGGAAAATATTTTCCTCTTTTAATACTTCTGACCACATCATTAGAGGCTCCAAATATGGTTATTGAGCACCCAGAAGGTCAGTTATACCAGTCTGGGTACTTTTAACTACTGTGTAATATTTATATAAAGCTGAAACAAGAACCAAACATTTAAAAATAAACTTTGATTATACATACATTTACGCAGATGTGTTTCATTAATGTATTGAACTTTGACCTTAGAAGTTTTAATTTTATATACAAAAAGTCTCATCTTTTGCATGCCGTATGTGACTTGCACAAATTATTGTAGTTGCCTATGCTTTACAAATCTTTGCCCATTCTAAACACACACTTGAACACACACACACACACCCCTAAACATCCTAATTTTTGTCAAAAATTAACAAGATGAACTATGATGATCTCATGGCTGTGCTCTTGGCTTTGAATGAGTGCAAATTGCAGATAGAGAAATGCAGCAATACACAGCAAAACATCGTCTAATTGATGTGTACATCATCCACCAGAGCATATCTAAGGAAGCCATGCTAGAACCATGATGCCAGACACTAGAAAGGCACAATAAGCATAGAGCAGAGGAGTCTTGAGAAGCCTGGTGTGGGTTGAGATCAGATAGATTTGTGAATGTTGAACGAGTAAAGAGATGCTCTGGTCTGCCAGGGAAGATGGTAACCGGTGTCTTGGAGAACATTTTCTTAGAGCTCTTTTTACCTAATTGCTTTCCATCCCAACTTTGTAAGATTTAAATTATCAGTATCTCAATCCTACATAATCAAGTTTTCCCCTTCTTCAATAATAAATCAAAATCTCAGCCTTCCAGAATGGAAGGTTTTTTGTTTGGTTAGTTTTGTTTCTTTTCTTTTTTTATATACTCTGATTTTGAATGCTTAGTCTATTTCCAATTGATTCCCTAATGGGGCAGTGTCCTGTGCTGGGTGCTTCTTAGCAATCAGAGCTCACCAAAGATGCCCAAGGAGCTATGGGTCAGCACTCCACATTTGCTTCATTTCACATCAGTGGCACAGCTCATTCATTGTCTCTTACTCAACCTCCAGGTTGACTCAATCAATGATGAAGTACTTTACAGCTCTTTGCATTTCCTCCTTGATTTTTGTGCACAGGAATTACTTTGTCACTGTGATAAGCCTAACCCAGGATTCTTAGAAACTTTCCATACTGCTATTATTATTGATCTGAAAGAGAGGCATTCATCTGAGATCCTGGAGGCCACCATCATGGGAGTGGAGCAAACCTCCTCCCAGGGAGAGGATCTGAACATTTGCCTGGATGGATTTGAAATTCCAGAGAATCCACAAATGGTGGAGGTAAAAAACAATCTTGGTGTCTCATAAAGGAACATATGAACAAGGTGAAAGTAATTTAGCAAGTGCAATGTTGTGAAAGTAGAGTACCAGACCCCAAGCTGCCCTAGCAAACACACTTACCCAAAATGGCCTCTGCCTTTAATCCTTGACATATGTGGTGATTGCATCTCACTCCACTGGTGGGAACTTGACTTCATACTCTGACATAATTGACTGATCAGCACAAAGGGGAAGGGGAGGTTCAGGGACTATGGGCCCTTATTAGTCTAATTACTTTTGATATAAAAACAAACAAAACTTTTCTCACACCAGTATGCTCAGGGCCTTAGGGTCAATCTCCGGTAACATGTACACACATACACACACACACACACACACACACACACACACACACACACACACACACACACATACTCACATGAGCTTACACACCAATAGAAGTCAAGGATGTCAGGCAAGGTGGCACAGATCTCTAGTTGCTTAGGAAGGTAAGTCAGGAGGTGACCCAAACGAGCAGGAATAAGGGTCTTGAACAGTGAGATGTGGAGTGGGAAGATGGGGATGAGGCACAGAGATGAGAGAAATAAATAAGACAAAAGCAATAGCTGGGACCAGGAGGTCTTGCATAAGCTGATGACTAATGTCAAACAAGTTTATAGAGAGGTACAGGATCCTATATGGTGTGTGTGTGTGTGTGTGTGTGTGTGTGTGTGTGTGTGTGTGTGTGTAATGGCCAAAGTCAGCAGAGACCTACATTAGGCAAAGTTGACAAAGAACATAGAATACCTCAGATGCAGCTGCCCCAGGACTGATAACAACAGAAGCTGAAAACTTGATGCTTCTGAAGAAGCACTGGTCCAGCCTTGTAAAGTTCACTCATGGACAAGGACATGTAACTAAAATTCCCTCTGTCCTTTTATCAGGGCCTTGGATCAATCTGGATCCCCACAAAGAAGTTTACTTGGGCCTAGGAGTTTGGAACCAGTCTGAGCAACATAAAGAAACCTCATCTTACGAAGAGGTCCTAGACAGATGGCTCAATGACTAAGAGCACTGGCTGCTCTTCCAGAGGTCCTGGGTTTGATCCCCAGCACCCACAATCCCAGCAGATCACAACTGTCTGTAACTCCAGTTCTGGGGAATGCAACACCTTCTTCTGACCTCCATGAGCACAGACACACACTGCACAGACATATATGCAGGCAAAATACTTACACACATTGAAAATTAGTATCGATGGAGCTGGAGAGGTGGCTCAGCAATTAAGAGAACTGTCTGGCTGTTCTTCCTGAGAACCAAGCTCAATTCCCAGGACCCACAGAGCAGCTCACAACTGTCTGTAACTCCAGTTCTAGGGAATCCAATACCTTCTTCTGACCTCCCTGAGCACTAAGCACACATGTGATGCACAGACAGAAAATCAGGCAAAATACTTATACACATAAAATAAAAATAAAAATGACTTATAGAAAAAGAGCAGAAGGAAGAAAAGGAAGCAGAGAAGACTTCTAGTGGGAAATGAGGCATTTGTGTATCATTACAGTACATTTCTTCTTGAAGAATGTGTATGTTTGAAAAAGACATAGATAAGGTCACATGTATTATATACTATACCTGCTATAATACCATGCATTACAGATACAAATATATCTACTCATGCACAAGACAGTTCTTTATAGTTAACTTCAGGAGATAAAGAACAGATGCTTGCACCTATTCCATAGATTTATATTGTATTTAAATTGTTTTTTTTTTTTTTTTGGTTTTTCGAGACAGGGTTTCTCTGTGTAGCCTTGGCTGTCCTGGAACTCACTTTGTAGACCAGGCTGGCCTCGAACTCAGAAATCCACCTGCCTCTGCCTCCCAAGTGCTGGGATTAAAGGCGTGTGCCACCACCGTCCGGCTTTAAATTGTTTTTAATGAGCATTCATGCCTTTGCATGAACAGGATGCACAGTGAAGGGCAGCAGTAACAAGTAATGGTTTTGCTTATGTTTAGACTTGCCTCCACTCCCCTGTCTCACTAGAGCAAGCTCCAATGTCATACAGTTTCTTCCATAGTCTAGTGTGTCTGTAAAAGATAAGGACTCTCTTAAAAGAGTAGCTACACCACCGCCATCATGCCTAAAAACACCTCGAACATAATCTATACCATCATCTAATTTCCATAAGTTACTTCCAGCTATCTCATAAAAACATGAAGTATTAGTGTCTAGGAAAAAAAAACTTGAAAAAGAAGAGAAATGTTAGTCCGGGGAGTAAATTGGTGTAACTTCCTTGGGGTTTTGTTTAATGACATTATCAAAAGCCTTCAAGATATGTTTCTCTTTTGCCTTGGCTATCCCAATCTAGGAATGTATATGAAAAGAAAAGAGTCCTATAAATGTAGCTCAGCTGAGTACCACACTATACCACACTGCATATGGTGAAGATGCCTGAGAAAATATCTGCCGGAGGTGCGTTACAGCATCCTTGGTGATGCCATTGTCTGTAGAGGAAAAGCTAACAGTAAGGGAGCCTCCAGCTCAGCAACAAGGTAGATCCCTAGATGGAATGCTGCTTTGCCATTCGAAATGGGAGCCTATAACTGATGCTGTCGACACCAGGGTGCACAAGTGTAGAAATCTGAGTCCTTTACAGAATGGAGAAAGAACAGACAGCACGAGTCACATAGGCTGTCACATACCTGCGATGTGCATAGTGACAAGGACACCCCACCTTGATGATCATCTGTCCCAAGAGAGAAGCATCAGCCCAACACAAACAAGGAGTATTCACAAAATAACGAAGTGCTCTGCACAGTTCCCCAATTACATGAGAGGTGTTCACAGTTCCCTGAACTCCCTGATGACCCCCATCAATGTCTTAGAACTCCACACCATTTCCCAAATACCTGATTGCTGTGCACAGTTCCCGCAAACACGTGAGCACTCTTTGTAGTTCTCCAAATACTCAAATACTTTGCACAGCTTTCCAAAATTCCTGAGTAGCCTGAAAAGTTCCCCAAATATCTGAGAGCTATGCACAGTTCCCCAAGTACCTGAGCACCACGCACGGTTACCACAACCACCTGAGCACTGTGCACAGTTCCTCAGAGTACTTGAGTGCTCTTCCCTGTTCCCCAAGTGCTTGAGGATTCCGCACAGCTCCCAAAGAATCTGAGTGCTCCTTATGGTTCTCCAAGCACCATCTCTAAGATCTAAGCACCATCTCTAGGAGCTCTGCACGGTTCCCACAGACCGTGCAGCATCCGCATGTCCGTTGCAGATTGCTCTTCTGGTTTGATGTCTGAGAATGATGGTATCTGAAGAGTCCTGCAAAGTGACACCCCAGTGTGCCAGCACAGCCATAGATAGCCCAAGCAAAAGGTGTGAAGTTGAGACAAGCAGGTGAGCTTGAGGGCAGAGGGACACCCGGCCAGGAGAGAGAAGAGTTAGACTTAAGGTTTATAGGGACTTTAGACATTAATAGGAGGTTCTACTTTATTTTAAGAGCATCCAGAATCCACATGGGTGGTTGTTAGACACAGGGGTGTCTTTTCAAAAAAATTAATTTATTTATTTTTACTTGTTCACTTTACACCCACCCAGTGCCCTCCTTCACCCCTTCCCACAAATGCTTCCCCCATCCTCCCTCCCCTTCTCTGAGAGCATTGGGGGTTCCCTTGGGTATTCCCTCTGTGATGATTTGAATATGCTTGGCCCAGGGAGCAGCACTATTAAGAGGGATGGACTTATTGGAGGAGGTGTGGCCTTGTTGGAGGAAGTGTGTCACTGTGGGTGTGGGCTTTAAGACCCTCATCCTAGCTGCCTGGAAGCCAGTCTTCTAGCTGCCTTCAGATGAAGATGTAGAACTCTCAGCTCCCCCTGCACCATGCCTGCCTGGACACTGCCATGCTTCCACCTTGATGATAGTGGACTGAACCTCTGAATCTGTAAGCCAGCTCCAATTAAATGTTGTCCTTATAAGAGTTGTCTTGGTCATGGTGTCTGTTTACAACAGTAAAGTCCTAATGAAGACCCCCCCCACAGGGGTGGCTTTTAGCATAAGTGTGGGATGGATGGATTTGGGGGATGTGTGTGGCAGGAATGAAAGGAAGGAGAGACCTGTAATGATGAGGTTGGACCACAGAAAGGAACATGACTGAGATCTGGGTTTTACAGTAAGAACAGGAGGGACAGTAGTTACACATTCCCAAACCTCAGGATCAGGAATCAGGCTGTGCTTGAGGCCCACTCATCTGTCCCCCCAAAGCTCTATCCCTTCTTCTGTTGGTGACTAGGCACTAATCTGAGCACCCCGTTCCTTAGTACACCTACTTGTCCCTGCCAGTCCATGTCAATCACTTAGAGTGAGTACCAGACTTGCATGTGGTGCTCTGGGTCTGGTGTCTTTCCCAGAGTCTGGGCCTTACTCTCTTTGGGGGCTAGGACAGTCCTGACTAGTTGCTTTTGGTTAATGGGAAGAAACCTTAGGCCATTTGGTGTTTTGTTAGCTTTTCCCACCGGGAGACTTTTCTGAGAGCTTGTAGGACAGAGGGGGAAGGAACTAGGTTGCTCTGGCGCTAGGGGACACTAAAAGAGAAGAATTGCTTCAGTTGCACCAGAAGGGTCATTGGTTTGAGCTAAGGATGATCATTTAAAAAACAAAATGAACAAACAAACAAACCAAAGCAAGCAAGCTGGTTATAGTCCAGGGTTAGAGTACTTGTTTGGCATGTACTTGGTTCAAACTCCAGCACTGAAACAAAAAACAAAAAGCTGATATCCCCCACATGAAGAGGTCCTCTGAGGCTCCCAAGGATGTGATGGCCCACTCACTCCTGAGAGGACACTGCTGGAGCCTGCTGCCCCTACCTAGAGGGTTCTTTCCCCAGCATCCCAAGGGGAGAGCTTTCTCCATCTCCTCTGTGTCTCCTCAGAGGTGACAGAGTTGGCCTCTACATTACATCTCATTTTAAAGTCACCTTGTTTGTCCTCTGCAGCAGAATGCCAGCTTTCCAAGACAAGATGGCTGTTCTGTCCCCCATCTCTGGATGCCCCGGCACATGCTGGAGGCTCTAGAAGGCTTGGGGATTATGTGAAGGGCTTGGGTAGAGTAGGTGGGCATCTGTCCTCACACAGAGCTAAGCACATCCAAGTCTTGCCAACCTGACAATATGGTATCCTCCAGCATCCCTGTGAATGAAGTACCCCAATAAAGGAGGCCTTGCACTGAGATGCACCAGACCCTCCCAAGGCTGAAAGGTAAGACCACGATCTATGAGTGCCCAGGCAGCATGTGGCAGACACAGAAGGTTCTCTAGAGGACCGGAGGTTGGCCACAGGTATGTAGGCATACCGCCTTGCCACTCACTGCTTCCCCATCTATGCACAGGTTTTGCTGTGCTCTGCCAGCCCCACCTGAGTATCTGGATCTGCTTAGGCACAATCTGTTTAAAAACATTTGCCTGCCTGAAAGAGTGACTGGCCCTGCAGTGCTGTGCCACTGCATAATCTGGATATCCTATTGCCCGTGGCCTCAGCTGGGCCCAGCCCTGGGCACACATGTGTCTCTGCCCAGGTGGGGCCTTCACGCTTACCCTTCTAGGCGCTGTTTGCCATGCCTGGCTGACATCAGCTGGGTGTACTTAGGCAGCCTGGAGCTTGCAAAAGCCTTACTGCCTGGCTGGTGAGGACTCCTTCCTGACTGGCCCCACCCAGAGGTGAGTCAACCCAGGCGGAGCAATGATGAATGGGAGTCAATCCAGCTGCCCCTCACAGGGGACAGTAGAGAGAGGGGCTCCAAGGAATAAGGATCAGAGTACATGTCTCCATAGAACCTTACTGCCACACATGCATGGGCATGACTTTCAACATTACATGCCATAAGATGGCCTCTGTCTCGTGTGCCCATTTCAGGCCTGAGGTAGGTTCCAAGACCTTTCCTCCTCACTATGGCTTCCTGGCTCCGGTATCATCTTCATTATGCAGAGAAGAAACCAAAGTTGGAGAAACATGTCCACAGCTACGAGTCAATTAGTGTGATGCCATGACTTCTAGTTCTTAAGCAGTACACCCATCAGTCCAGAGTCATTATGGGTACCCACTGGAAGGGTAGGGGGAACAGGAGGCACTTGGGCTCTGTCTGGGTCTTACTCTTGCAGTGACCTTGGTTGCATCTCCTGGTTCCACTGGGTTCCAATTTCATCTCTGTGAAAGGAGAGGTGGTCGTATATACCCATCCTGGTCCCACAGGCTATTAATGAGACTTAAGTCCCAGTAAAAACTGTCAGATCCTGCACCTTTGGTGTGTTTGCCCCACAGGTCTGTTCTGCATGGTATACGCTCATTTCTTCCATCCATTAGAAGCTCCTGTCGTGTAAGAGACCACGACAAAACAACCTGTCCCTCCGTAGTTCTCAACCAGAATTTGCTCAAGAGTCTTTATCGATCAGGAGTGGTGTTGAATGCCTCAGGCCCACCTAAAGGCAGAGGCAGGTGAATCTCTGTGAGTTTGAGGCTAGTTTGGTCTACACAGAGTTCCAGGCTAGCCAGGGCTACAGTCTATAGGTTTGAGAGCAGTTCTGGTCTCAAAAGGAAAAAAAAATTGTCTGGGGTGTGGCTCTGTGGTAGAAACCAGCAGATGAGAGGCTCTACAAAGGAATAAAAGCAAGTAAAGTCAGTGCTGCCACAGGTAAGCTGCTCAGCGTGGACACCAAAGGGCCCCGTTAGTACATGGACAAGCTCTTCAAGGAGAGGAATGTCTGACACTACAAGCCAGCCACCATGACCACTTCCTGGAGTTGGGACGATGGGTGTGTTCTGTCTCCAGCGTGTGGTCAGTGTGCTGGTGAGCACTACACTTCAAGTGTAGGCTTGTGTGAGACCAGACACCATTTTTAAACTAAAACTTAAAACAAGGAAGTCTGAGGGGAAAAAAACCACGGGCTCTGTCATCTGGGTTAAGGCTCAGATTTATTGTTTGTGAGTTGGGTGACTTTGGTCACTATCACTAGTGTCTCTGCAGGTGTGAGTGAGGATGGCAGGTGTGAGTGTGAATGGCAGGTGTGAGTGTGAATGGCAGGTGTGAGTGTGAATGGCAGGTGTGAGTGTGAATGGCAGGTGTGAGTGTGAATGGCAGGTGTGAGTGTGAATGGCAGGTGTGAGTGTGAATGGCAGGTGTGAGTGTGAATGGCAGGTGTGAGTGTGAATGGCAGGTGTGAGTGTGAATGGCAGGTGTGAGTATGAATGGCAGGTGTGAGTGGCAATGGCAGGTGTGAGTGTGAATGGCAGGTGTGAATGTGAATGGCAGGTGTGAGTGTGAATGGCAGGTGTGAGAGGGAATGGCAGGTGTGAGTGTGAATGGCAGGTGTGAGTGGCAATGGCAGGTGTGAGTGTGAATGGTAGGTGTGAGTGTGAATGGCAGGTGTGAGAGGGAATGGCAGGTGTGTGTGAGGAGACTGTGGAGATGAAGGGCAGGACATCTAGCATTTAGCAACAGGTCCAGAGCACAGGGATTCTTCAATAATTGACAGCTGTTATCAATAATGAAAGTGTAACACTGGGAACCACAAATATTTGTTAAGCTCTCTGTGTGCCAGACACCCAGCTGGGTTCAGAGAGAAAACAGACCTGGATCCTTTGCCTGCACAGGTGACCTTCTAGCTCATTCTCTCTATCAACAAGTTCACCATGGCATACCCAAAGTTGCACATCTGGTAGACACCCTGGCTGGGGTCCAGGCTGTCCTTCTTGGGTTTTCTGTCCCCTTGTGCTCATTCAGATTTTCTGGCCAGATCCAGACCCTCTCACCAATGCACAGAGAAGTTAAGCTTCCCTCCTCCCTCCACTGTCTCTCACGCTACTGGCGCTTCCCAGGATCATGTCACTCAAACAAGGTGCTTGGGGCCAGCATCTTCATCTCAACATCTGCTTCAAGGAGCCCTCTTCTGAGACAGTCAATTGGACGAGTGTGGTATAGAGGCAGTGGGTAGGGAAGCTTGAGGGGTTCAGGCTGGTGTGGGGTGGGAAGCCTGCTGTCCTCTGGAGGTGCATAGCAGCACTGGATGACTTGGAATTCACTGTACCCTGAACCTCCAAGGCACTCCTGGCTGCCCCCTCAGCCCTGAGTGGATAGCCATCTTGGAGAGAGGAGACCCACTCACCTAGGACTCCTTGGTAGGTCTGTGCATCAGGTGTTGCTACTCATGCCCACCATGAGTTCTCCCTACCTTTTTACTTCCAGCCCTGCAGAGGCTAACTGCCTTTAGACAGTAAACTGAAACTCTGGGCTGAGTGGCTCTTCCAGAAACTCTGTGGAACTAGTTACTGACATTCCCCCAGGCCTGTTCTTGTGGTTTCCAAGGACCAGATAAGCTTTTATGAAACATGGGTCTGGGAACTCTAAGACACAGAGCTAGGTCAAATTAGGCATCGGAGGAGCAGGTGACAAAGGTCCATCAGAGGGAGGGAAGATATCACAGGCCTGGATTTAACAGTTAAAGATCGGCAGGACAGTGGTGGCACACACCTTTAATCCCAGCACTTGGGAGGCAGAAGCAGGCGGATTTCTGAATTCAAGGCTAGCCTGGTCTACAGAGTGAGTTCCAGAGCTATACAGAGAAACCCTATATCAAAAAACAAAGCAAACAAACAAACAAAATAAAACAGCTAAAGATCTTCTCAAGACCCTGCTTCTGGCTATGAACCTTGCAAACTGTGCCTGCAGCTGTGTGAACGATTACTGCATCTTCCATGAAGCTAGGGTAGGCTCCAACACAATAGATTAATGTCTTCATACCAAGATGAAACTGGGTACATATGCACTCACTGAAGGGGCCTGTGTGATGATATCAGCTGTTGCCAGGGCAATGTCTGGAGGACAACCTTCACATGGGGTCCTGGGTGGGCCTGCCTGCATGAGGTGAGCGATTTCACACGTGATTGCTGCTCAGTCGGTGGCACTTGGTCAAACTTTGGCAGACTGATCCACACCTTTTGGAGGTGTCATCCATGTACATGTGCCTGGACATCTGTCCTTCTGCTTTCTGTCCCACTCAGTGTGCAACTGCCACTGCATCCTAATTTTACACATTTTTGGTGAATTTATTTTTATTTACGTGTCTATGTGTATGTCTGTGTGTGGGGATGTGCACACGAGTGCGGTGCCTATAGAGGCCAGAAGACAGTGTCAGGTCCCTTGAAGGCAGAAGCTAAGCTGTTGTAAGCCATGGGACACAGGCACTGGGAATTGAGCTTGAGTCCTCAGCAATAGCAGCAAGTGCTCTTAATTGCTGAGCCTCTTCTCCCGTTCCTACATGTTCTCTTCATGCCAGTGTGAATCTGTGTCTACACTGGTCTGTAGCTCCAGGCCCTGATGTGCCACATTCTGTACAGCTATAAGGGTTGACCATATGGGGCATTGAAGGGATGAAGAAAGGACACACACGGGAAAGCTGGGATCGGGTGGGTTGTGCTTGCCCTGGTGGAGGGCACCAACTCTGTCACTGACAGTGGGGAATCTCGGCACGTTTTAGTTATATGCTGAACCAAGGTAGAGTATTGTATACAGCTGAATAAGGAAGCCGGCTCATGGTATACAGCCAAACAAGGAGAAAAGTTTAGTTAATCTTCCTGAGAGGTCTTTGTAGGGGGTCAGTCTCGGGCTGCAGTCGTCCCAGAGGAGGAAGTTGGTTGATCATTTCTGAATACACTGTCTATATTCACACTTAGACCAGATGAAGGCTTCACTGGTTCCCATGGATCTGAGGCACTGGGGTCCGTAACACAGCTGTGTTCAGCAACACACATTCACTCAGACCTTCCTCTGCTCCCCATGCTCATCTGGTCTCTGACTCTGGCTTGCCTGTTTAGACATTTCACATCATCAAGTCATATGGCATATGATCTGTGCCCCTTTCACGCAGCATCATAGTTTCAAGCTTCACCCTCCTGCTACCTATGAGCATAGTATTCTACCATTCTTCTGTAGCCAACTCATAGGCTGTTACATGGATGCAGCGCACATACACACACACACACACACACACACACACACACACACACACACACACACGTTGAGATAGGGTTTCACTATATAGCTCTGGCTAGTATGGAATTTCTTATGTGGACCAGACCAGAGCAGACTGGCCTCCAACTCAGACATCCACCTGCTCTGCTTCCTCCTGAGGGCTGGGATTAAAGGCGTGTGCCACCACCACCCGACCAGATTTCATATTTTAATGTTAACAAATACATTTCCAAATATATGTTGAAAAAAGCCGGGAATGTGGCTTATACCTGTAATCAGGCACCCAGGATGCTGAGGTTGGAGAGATGCACAGGGTAAAATTACCCTGGGCAAGAAAATAAGACCCTGTCTGAAAAAAGAAATTAAAAATAAAAAAATTATAACAAACATTAAAAGAGACAGAGAATGCATAGCAAGACCTTAAAGGGAGATAATGAGTTGCTGACCCACAAAAGGGAGAGATGACCCTAGTATTAAAGAAAGAAAAAGATTCCATAGTGTTTTTTTCCCAACTTCCTCTACCGTGGAAACATAAACATGTCCCAAGCCTTGGTCTACAAGGCTACATTCTTTGCAATGCCTTCTTGTCTATATTCCCAGAAGGCCAATGCTTAGCAAAAGTATGGGATGTTTCCTGAGAGCAGAAGGGTCTGGCCACATCCCACTTTGCCTAACCTGTGTCCCCAGACACTACAGCCAACCACAGTGATGACCTGCCACAAACACTGAAGAGGAACTTCCTCCCTCTGATGCTAACCACTGGGATGGGGACCTGAGTCGCTTCCTGCTTGAAAGATAGATAGCTTGGTGCAAAGCCCAAAGCTCAGAGGTTAAACATGTTTGGAAGGTAGTGTGGGCTAGCCTGTCACCTCTATTTATCCGCTATGGACATAACATTCAGTATTATGTTCAATCTTCCAAACAGATACAAAAGGGACTGAGAGTCACACCTATGTAAGGTGGAGCTCAGAGACGTAAAACACGGATCAAAGGTCCCAAGACCTGAACTTGAACATGTGCTGCAACTACTGCTACACACCGTCCTGGTAAACTGTGGTGCTTTCTGTGACCCAGAACCATCCCATTTCCCTGACCTGTGAGACTATCTGAAAGGAACCTTTCGTTTCACCTAGCCCCTGTGGACTTTACCCTGCTGTCACCTGTAACAAAGCCTTAGCTATACCGTGGTGACAGCATTTGGAGCACTGTAGCTATAATACAACCTTAGCCTAGAGAAAAGCCACGTCAGACTCCTTTGTGGGCTGCAGATGAGGAGAACGGGCTGGCTCACATCATTTACTAACTGGGCCATGCCAGCCCTTGGCCATCCTCCCCAAGGCCGGTCCTGTCTGGCCTCAGGTATATGAGGATGTATTCCCTTCTCAGTAACAATGTTCAGAAGGAGCCGATGGGAGTGGGCAGACAGATCCAGAGTCCCCGCCTACGAGACTGGCATTTTCCCCTTAAGTCCTTGCAGAATGAGGCTATGTGACTTCCCTACTATGACTTGGGTACTTGTGGCATTGTTGAAATGCCAAGAAGGGGAGGCACCCCTGCTTCCAGTGGCCCAACAGCCGCTGCCCTCCCCTTGGCAGCCCTGAGCTATGTGCTGAGCAGGTGGCCCTTCCCACTCAATCTGAGTCCAAGAATGCTGTCATCTGGTTGCCCAGGGCCTTTATCAGTGTAGCCTTTCTTATGGTGGCTGGGACAAAGGGTGTGGGTGTCCTCAGGACTCTGGGGGATTCTGGGAATGTATCTTTGCCTCCCCAAATTCCAGCTGTCCTAGCTGTATGGAATTCTCATCCGTCTTGCTGAAGAGATTTGAGACCTGTAATGGGGCCAGGATACAGCTCAGTTT
This sequence comes from Tokudaia tokunoshimensis, assembly GCA_036184795.1. Classification (NCBI taxonomy): domain Eukaryota; kingdom Metazoa; phylum Chordata; class Mammalia; order Rodentia; family Muridae; genus Tokudaia; species Tokudaia tokunoshimensis. The sequence continues at coordinate 62,179,198 of BTHU01000010.1, forward strand.
CTAACTGCTTTGTTAGAGTGCATTGAGACTTACTTAGAGTCTTCTTACCAGTTCTGAGTCATGCAACGAGATCATCACTCAGATGCTTAAGAACTGGGCATACAGCATCAAGAGAAGGAGCGGCCTGGTAAGAGGACTGTGTTCTTCAAGCCTCAACCCTTTCTGACAGAGGTGCCTTGTCAGACACCAGACCTGTTTTTCCAAAGATGCAATCAATCAGCCAATAAATTTAAAAACTTTTAAAAAAAATGTGTTTCTATAAGGAAACTACTGACTTTCTTATGTTGGCAATGAATTCAGTTTTTGAAAATGGAAATTGTCTGCCAGATTAAGCACATCTGTTGGCCAGATGCAGGCTGGGGAATCACCAGGTTATGGTCCTGGCTCTCGGCCTGACTCTACAAAAGGGTACAGCCCACATTTGAACCTAGGAACCACAGCCCCTCATCTAGTGGTGTTGTAGCCTCAGGCTGGAGGCGAGAGAACAAGGGTAAGCAGTTGAGGTCAGGCTTTGACCTCCACTTGCCCGGACTTGTTAGCGAGAACTCCAAGGACTGTCTAGTTTCAGTGCGGGGAACACCCACAGTGGTTAAACAAGTCAGCTGGGGAGCAGGAGGAAGGAGCTGAGCTCAGACCAAGGAGTCCGCCCCAAGTCATGCCAAGAGCCTGGGAGCAAGGGGCCGTGGAGATAGATGGTCAGCAGACATACCTCAGCTCTGCTTGGTCTGCCTCTCACGCTTTAATTCTACAAAGTCTTACCACTGACTCATGCCTGGAGTCAGAGAGACCTGGAGGTAGGGGATGACTAAACACTGTAGTCCTTAAGGGTTTGTGGGACTGGTTGTAGGGCCCGGTGCAGACGCTCAAACTCACAGATGCTCAAAGGTCCAATGCACGTGCTCTCCTGGACTTCAAAATTCACCTAGATTGCACATAACACCCAGCACAATTTAATCATGTAAGTCACTATATTATTTAGGATGTAATGACATTAAAAAAAGTCTGTTATATTCAACACAGACATGGTTTGAGGGGAATTCTTCCTCTTTTCTCCTTTCTCTCACCCCCTTTCCTTTCTTTTTATGGATACAATGTATCATGTATCTAGGCTAGCCTGAAACTCACTTGTGGCAGAGAATGAATAGTCCCCCTCCCCCCAGCTCCTCATTTTCTTGCCTCATGAACCCTGGGTCATAGATATATATCATCATGCAGATTTTATCCACTAGGACTAGAGATGGAACCCAGGAATTTGTAGTGGCTATTCCTGGTGGTCAATTCGACTATATCTGGAATGAACTACAATCCAGACTTGGAAGGCTCACCTGTGATCCAAATCTGGAAGCCAGATCTTGGATTGGAGATCTTCAGGCATAGTGGCTATGAATCCCAGAAGATGAAGACAGGGAGATCTCTGAGTTCAAGGTCATCTGGGACAAAGCAAGTCCCAGATCCAGGTGTGGTGGCACAAGCCTTTAATCTGGGCCACACCTTCTGCTGGAGACCTACTTAAGGACATTGGAAAAAGGAAGATACTCTCTCTTCTTTGCCTGCTTGCCTTGTGGGACTGAGCAACTGCTAGATCCTTGGACTGCCATCCACAGCGGCTGCTGACCATTGTTGGGTAGTTGGACTACAGACTGTAGGTCATCAACAAATTCCCTTACTATATAGAGACTACCCATAAGTTCTGTGACTCTAGAGAACCCTGACTAATATAGATTTCCATGCTGAGGCAAGCACTCCACCAAATAAGCTATGTCCTCAGACTCTTTTTGGCTTTTTTTGAGATCGGGTCTAACCCTGTAGTCCAAGGTAGCCTTGAATTCAGTCTGCAGCTCCAATTGGCTGTGAATTCATGGTGATTCTTTGACTATTTATTACTCCACACTATCTTCCCTGATCATCTGCCCCTCTGTTCTTGGCTCAAGCAGCTGCACTTCCCATCCCTTCCTCTGAATGGCCGGAAGCTCTACCATGGGCAGTGGGACCCCTGCGTGTCCCATGTCCTTAGCCCTCCCTAGCCTGATGTGCTACATATCAGGCTGTTTGGGATCCACAAATGAATTCTGGAATCCAGCTTGGCATCTTACAAAGGCCAAGGACTTCGTCCCTCCCTGGGTGTGGTCTAGGACCGACCTGGAGGGAACCCTGTACATTAAGGCATCCTGGATTGGGAAAGCCACTGTGGCCCTTGACTGATACTGCCTGCCTTTGAGTGAGGATTGTGATCCCGGAGGCTCTGCGCTGGTTGGACAGGTTTCCCAACTGGCTTGGCAGGATTGCTGGGAGAGCACTCAATCTCTATGACAGAGCAGTCCATCACTTGTGGGCTGCCGAGCATGTAAAGTTTCGTGGATCCACGTAAGGACTCCCTGTCTGTCTCTATGAGGATTATAACCCAATTCCTCTGGCCATTTGTGCAACCATTTCTTCCACATACTAGCAAACAGCTCTTGCTTGGGGTCTCAGACTTGTGTAAGTTTTGTATCAGCTGGCTATAAGCCAAGAGAGGCTACAGAGTATAGTGGGGCACACCTGGTCTCTTGGTAAGACTTGTCCCTACAGCAGTTTCCCCAGCATAAGCCTAAGATCTAAGTGCAAGGAGGCCACAGTCCAGAAGCCAGTCAGTGACGACTACAGGGCCTTCTGGGGACTTTCCTTCTACGTTTTTTTCTGTTAGCATTCTCTATCCTGAGCCTATAAAGTCATGTGTGTGTGTGCGTGTATGTATGTGTGTGCATGTATGTATGTATATGTATATGTGTGTATGTGTGTATGTGTATATGTGTATATATGTGTGTGCATGTGTGTATGTGTATATGTGTGTACATGTATGCATGTGTGTACATGTATGTATGTGTGTACATGTGTGTATGTGTGTGTGTGTGTGCGTGTTTGTGCATCTCCATCTCTGTATGTGTATATATCCCACAATGAGGGAATCTTGCTGAAAGACAGTGAGGGCCCTTGTCAGTTCCCAGCTCCTTTACATCCTTTCCATGGTTTATTAGTTACCTCCTCATTTCTTTGGTAAAACAGTACGACCCAAAGCAACTTCACAGAAGGAAACATTTATATGTGCTTATGGTTCCAGAAAGATAAGGGTCCATCACGACAGGGAAACATGGCAGCAAATAGCAGGCATAGTGACAGGAGCAAGAAACTGAGAGGTCACATCTCAACCAGGAGAGTAAAGCAGAGAATGTGAGCTGGAAACTGCTCAAGGCTTTTAATCCCAAAGCCCCCCTCCAGTGACACACTTCTCCAGCAAGGCTGTATCAGTAAACCTCCCCAAACTGTGCCACCAACTGGAGACCAGATGTTCGAATGGCTGAGACCATGGGGGAATTTCTCTTTCAAATCACCACACACACTGTCGAGGACAGACTTGCTAGGGTCCACTGCCTCTGACTCCAGAGGCTCTCTGAACAAAAGAGACCCACTGTCCACACCTCAGAGTTGCTCAAGACTGCAGTCACGCCACCTTCCAGTCAGTGGTGGTGAGGCAAAGGTAGAGTAGAGGAGGCTACAGTACCCACATCTGGGCTGACTAAGGAGGGGTATTCATCACATGGACCTGGTAATCAGGGGACCCAGGTTACCCATCGGCTGGAATACTCACTTGGAGGAAGAAAATCACACCATTCAGATCATGCTCCCGAGAACCTTAATGTGGTGAAGTGCAGACATCATGTTTTCTTTCACGACTGAAACCAATTCTGGAAATCTTAGCCAGGACAAAGCCGGCAGGAAATGGGAAGACAAAAAGGAAGAAGTAAAGAACCATTGGCCACAAAGGATGGATCTGGACATGAGACCGAGGTAGCAGAAGTAATGTGCAGAGTTCTCCCTCCCTTTGCCTCTATTATTAAGTCACTCAACACAAGATACAATTTCTTCCTCCTCTTCCTTCTCCTCCTCTTCCTCTTCTTCCTCCTTCTTCCTCTTCCTCCTCTTCCTCTTCTTCTTCCTCCTCCTCTTCCTCTTCTTCCACTTCCTTCTCATCTTCCTCCTCCTCTACTCTTCCTCTTCTGTTTTGTTTTGTTGTTTTAAGACAGGGTTTCTCTGTGTAGCTCTGGCTGTCCTGGAACTCAATATGTAGACCAGGCTTTCCCTGAACTGAGAGATCCTCCTGCCTCTGCCTCCCAAGTGCTGGGACTAAAGGTGTGCGCCACCACTGCCTGATTCAAATTTCTTTACTATGTAAAATATCTCTATGGGTAGATAAAGTAAGATGGTTATAGAAAAATAAGAATACAAAGCAGGCAATTCATAGAACAAGAAACACAAATGTCTCTTAGATGAAGGGGAAACATTCAGCCATATATCATTGGAGAAGTGTAAATCCAAACTGCAGTCCAAGACCTATCTGATTGGCAATGATCCAGAACTGTGATAACACTGTTGGCATGCACATGTCAGTTGCTACAGACATAAATTTCTTAACACACATGCATTTTTATCTAGAAAGCCTTGATCCCACATGGACACTTTGTGTATTGTCTGTGATAAGCTAGCATGTGAATATTTATCAAAGAATGATTTTCTTTCAAGACAGGGAACAAACCCCACCAATAGAGGCAGATAATATACATGATAATGTATCCAGTGAGGAATGCTGCATAAAAGCCAGATAGAAAGAGGCAGGTTTATAAGCTGGGGCCTGAAATTGCCTAGCTATACTGTGCAGTGGAAAGGACAGAAGATTAACTACATGTATGTTGCTTGAAGTCTCAGTATCTTGTCTTTTTGTTGGGACCATTCCCATCTGTCTTGTGTCTACTCTCCTTGCTAGGTGCATGCTGAGTCCTCATGCCACTCTCTTGTGTGCATATGGTCTAAATACACATTTGCTTCCACTCTGCATACCAGTGACTCTTTCCAGGACAATCACAGTCCTCCTAAGGCCTCATTAATTCTCCCTACAGGACTGGGAAGTGCCACTATCTTCCAGAGAGACCAGGAGGAGAGAATGGAAACGCAGTAGTTCAGGCTGGGATCCTGCCACAGGACCTGCCTTGTGGGGCTACCCCAGAGAGCAATTGAGCCTATGTTCTGCAGAACTACGCCTTGTGTGGCCCCTCTCCCATTGGATATCCATTCTCTTGCCCATTCCCTTGGGCACACATCCTTAATGAGTTGCTGCCAAACCTGTTATATCAAGAGAGACCCAGTGTCTGCTTCCCTCAGCATGGGGCCCAACAAAGTCTTGGCTCAGTTAGTGTCATAAAAAAAAAAGAAGCAAGAACCCCCTCTAAACACAAATGCAGAGAAGAAGAGGAAAGGAAATGGCGGTGTCTCCTCTCATCTCTGTTGCTCACAATCTGCAAGCAGTTTGTGAATTCGGACATGAAGTAGCCCAGGGTGCAGTCAGTCTTATCACATATGTGAGGGAACAGAGGCTCTGTGGGCGTCACTTAGAGATGGTGAGTGATTTCATTACCAGAGAGACCAGCTCGGTGTCAAACTCATACTCACAGACGAGGAGAGTTTCATGAACAGAGAAAATGGCATCTTCAGGGCAAGGCCAGGAAAGGGAAGGTTGCTCACTTTTCTAAAAGAGTCTTATTTGCTGTCATCTCTTCCAGATAAATCCTGGGACTAGAAGAAGTGGAGCCTGAGGGGAAGCTGACGTCCCTGGAACAGCAATCTTGTGGGATGGGAAGGGACCTGTTTCTGACTTTGCTTTTATACCACCTCTGCTCTGCATGGTCAAGTGCTTGGATCTCCATCAGGGTTAGAACTGAGGATGGATGGCAGGCTCGTGTCCAGACCACAGGAAAGACAGACTGCCTTTTAGTCTTGCTCTTTCCCACTTACTCTACGTGATGGATTGTCAACTACATCTGGATTAACTAGAACCTCCAAATGGAGGGGCATGCCTTTGAGGAACTTTTGCTTAATTTGAAGTGAGAAGACCCACTTCTAATCTGGATCTTTGAGGTGGGAAAACCCACTCTAATCTGGGCCACATCTTCTTCTGGAAGCCTATATAAGGTTGTGGGGAAAGGAAGCTTTTGTTCTTGCCCTGCTTGCCCTCACCTCGATAGCCAGTCCATTTCTTCACTGGCATTAGAGACTACTTCTTCAGGATTCCAGCATATGCCAGCAAAGACCAGCTGAGACACTCAACTTCATGGATTGAATAATTACTGGATTCTTGGACTCCCATTCATAGGAAGCTATTGTTGGATTATCTGGACCACAGGATGTAAGTCATTCTAATAAATAATATATATGCATATATATGGCACACATAGATTCATTCATTCAATTATTTCTGTTACTCCAGAGAACCCTGACTGATACACTGTATGACCCCCTCCTGACCTAGTATTTGTGTCTTGGTGTCTAGCTGACCAGGGAATGAACAGGAAAGGAAGAAAGATTTTGTGAAGCCAGTCCCACCTGGGGTCCCTGGAAACAACCGATCTGGGTCCAAGGAAAAGCCTGCAGACCAATAAAGTGTGGCCTTGCCAGCCTACCACACACCAGCTCTAGGACACTGTCACAAAGCCTGGAACCCCATGTGAGGTGAGAGAAGGAACAGTGTGGGGAGGGGCCGAGGTCTCAAGTTAGATGAGTGGATGTCAACCTCACACACACAGTACAACTGTTGTCTGTGACTCTGAAAACCATGGCTAGAGGCCTTGGAGGTTGCCTGAGAATCAAGCCCCGACAGCTGTGTTCTGCCTGCTTCTGAATTCATTCAGAAAGCTAGGAAAGCAGCCAAGCCCATAGTTCCTTTTCAGCCCTCCCTTCCCATCTGGCCTTGCTAACCAACCAGTCAGGACTCCACTGCTCACAGAAGGCTCTGTTCAAGAGTCCTGTCCCTGGAGAGAACCGATTGCTCAATGCCTTTTGCTCTGTGGGACATCAGTATAATCTGAGACCCCTATAAAGACAGCGAGGGAAAACAGAGCCCACCCAGAGCAAACAGGGTGGAGAGAGATGAAAGGAAGAGAAAGAAGCAGTTGTATTTTATTGGAGACCCTGTGGGGATGTCAGCTCTCAGGGGAGGAGCCTGAACTTGAACTTTCCATCTCCTCCATGCCTGGCCAACAGTGTGGATTCTAGGAGGAATCAGTCTTCTTCAGCATCCTGGTGATAATCTCCAGGGGACAAGGCACCTGCATCCACCTGGGCTGTTTGCAATCAGACTGCTTTGGTACCCGATGCAGGATCTGGGAAGAAGTACTTTTCACGGGACTCCATTGTCACTCCTGGGCTACATAGTAGTCCCCAAACACGGAGTAATTCAGGAGTTGACTGCACTTGATGACAAACACAGTTTACTGGTATGCATGGACTGTGTTGTCTTCCTGTCATTTCCACCTGGATCAGTCTCTGGCACCAGGACCTTAGCAAGCACTGAGGAGCTGTGGGAAGTCCTCTGTGAGGGTTTTATGGGTTAACCCTCAGGAGGCCCACTTTCCAGAGGAATTAACTGAAGTGCACCAGTCAGCCCTTCCTTACTGTCATAGAGAGAAGCAGCAGTCTTAGAGATCGCTTGCCCTTGGAGGAGACCAGTATGTCATCATTTTCAGTACACTATGTTGGAATGCATAGTGGGGCGGGGCCCCTCAACTCATGGCCAAGAATTAAAGAGATGAACCATAGACTGAGGTCCTCCCACCTCTTTCAAGGACAGACCCCAACTTCCTAACATCCTTTTTGTAGGCCCTGCCTCCTGAAGAACCCACCTTTGACATCACCATAGGCTCGCAGTGGATCATGCTGGGTAATGAGTGCTCAGAGGATGCCCAAATTTGGCCCCACAAAGTTAAGTATATCTCTACCCAGGATTGACATGGGCTACTGTGGTGGGGCAAACAGAGGAAGAAGGGCCACTCCTCATCAAAGGTGTGTCTGTCCTCAACTCCTGTGGAATCTTCTGTATTCAGGTCTATGGAAACTAGTTTTTCTCCTCCAACGCAAAGTACAATGTGGTGATTTGATGCACACGATGCAGAGTGCTCAAAGAGCACTCCGGCGTTCTGTCTCCTTGGATATATACCGTTTCCTTGTGACGAGAGCCTGTGAACTCCCCACTTAAAAAACAAGATTTATTCGTGCATTTCTTACTTTATGTGTGTGTGCCTGAGTAGATATACGTACAGGTGCCCGCAAAGGCCAGGAGGAATTAGCTCTCCTGAATTACAGGTAGTTCTGTTATCATCTGCCTAGTGTGCATGCTGGGAACTCAACCTAGCTCCCCTGCCAGAGCAAGTGCTCTGGACCACTGAGCCACCTCTCCAGCCCCACTCTCTTCAAGTCTTTAAAAATAAATAACAAATCGTGAGTAGTTTCTTGACTAGGGGTGGGAGTTGGTGTCTACCTCCTTTTCTCTGTGCTGGGATTCTGTCTGGTTTGAACCTGTGCAGGATTTATGCATATGCCTCAGTATGTGGAAGTTCATGTTTATCAATCCTGTTGTGTCTGGAGGACACGGTTTCCTTGAAGCTGTCCATCACCCCTGGCTCTTACAATCTTTCTGCCTCCTCTTCCACATAGATCTGTAAACCTTGCATAGAGGATCTTGAAGGGGGAAAAATCAGTTTTGTTCAATGCAATGTCATTAGCTACTATGTCAAACCATACTCCAGGCCAGGCACCATGCCCAGGAGTAGTTTACTAACACAAATCAGACTCTATGGTTTTGTTTTTTTCTTTTTTTATTGTTTGCCTTTTGTTTTGTTTTGGTCATTTTGTCTTTTGTAGTTGTTGTTGTTGTTTTGGTTTGACCTTTGGGAGGGTGTTTTTGTTTTTGTTTTGATAGATAAAAAGAACATGAAGTTGGGTGGGTAGGCAAGTGGGGAGAACCTGAAAGGAGTTAGGGGCGGAGGAATAATATGATCAAAATATATTATATGTAACTTGTTTTTAAATAAGAAAAGAACAAAAGCATAATAAATAGGGGCCTGCAATTTCCACACTGCAATGAGTGCTGGACTAGCTCTTTCCTGAGCAACTGCGCCGTGACCTCTGCCCTGTGCAACTGCTACCCAGCCCCTTCCCTCTCCGCCCTACCCAGCCCCTTCCCTCTCTGCCCTCTATCTTATCATTTTGACAAATTTCAGAAAATGTTAAGACCATCAACATGAATTTCTCCAAGTACTTCAGCATGCATATTATTAATTAGAGGGAAATGATATGTCTAAAATAATTAATGATGCAGAAATTCAGATACACAATTCAAAGAGACTACAATAATGAATACTCACGCACCATGGAGATGACCAAGGTTGCCCAGTCTTGCTTCCTATACCCATCCACTTTTCCTTTTCCCAATGGGGGAAAAATCACTTCAGCCTAACAGAACGTTTTAATTTAAGCCTTAAAAGTTTCGTGTTGATGCAACCACCACGATGGTAGAGTGAAACACTATGCTGGCGCTGAACTGCACTGGACATTTAAGAACCATTTCAAAGGAAGCACAATTGAAACAGATATCCTAGTGTCTCTGAGGCCCATTATTAACATGCAAACCCAAATGCATTGGATGAAAACAGCCACTGACATACGCACTATTACAGAAACAATGTAAATGTAATATTAAAGGAGGGCCCGTGGGTGGGGGGCATCTGCACTTATGAAAATTCTATATAAGATAAAAGGATGTACTACTTTATCGATGTATGTTAATGTGCTAGTACAGCAGCTCATGCCTTCGGTGTATGGAAACACCACACAACTGCATGTTTGTCAAAACTGATGTCCTACTATGCAGAGTATAAACAAATTTATAACAGAGCAGGTGGAAGTTTTTGTACAGCACTAAAGATGCCTTAATTAGAAATATGTCACATATGTTTTTAGGAGTACAGCGCTGCCCTGAGATGGACACACACGGGGAAATAATAAACCTATGGTGGCAAGAATTGTATTAGTCTGCACCAAACACAGATGTGTGCAACAGAAGTGATAAGAAATATTACTAGAAATCAGGGCATATGAACATATTGTTCTAACAGTGCACCCGGATGTTGAAGAACTAGCTCAGAGGTATAGTGATTCTAATTGATATCCTAGGATTCATGAGACCAAGTATTCACAAGCTCATTCAAGCACATTGTTCGAGAACAGCTGTAGACAAATACACTGTTACAGAAATACACACAGGACTCAGAGATGCTAGACATCCACACTCATGGAATTATGACACAGGAGACCCAAGGTTGTACTATCACATTGCTGCACACACGCCCGTGTGCGTGTGTGTGTGTGTGTGTGTGTGTGTGTGTGTGTGTGTGCTAGCAGAACATCTCATACCCTTTTTGTGTAAAAAATTACACATTTGCATGTTTGCAAAAACCAATGTCCCATGCTGCAGTATAGGCAGATGTGTGTTTACAGCAAAGCAGACAGGGGTGTTTACAGCTCTGAAGAGCCAGAAGGACAGCAGGACATACGTTATTAAGACCGCATGCAGATGAACTTGTACACAGCAAAAAAGGTAAAGAAAGCTACGCAGCGAGGATGGCTGCACTAGTCACACAGCACGCACTGGGACCGAGATGACAAAGGATTTATTAGAAAGTGGTGCACATATTTTTTTTTTACAGCAGTGCATCTGGATGTTGAAGAAGTCGTTCAGAGGTAGAGCAATCCAAACTGCTATGCTATGATCCGTGAGATCAAGTGTTTACAACCACATTTGAACACATTGTCTGAGCAGTCATACACACATGTACTGTTACAGAAACACGCTCAAGTCTAACACTAAAGTGGGACACGTGGATGTGTGATGTCTGCCCTCATCAAATTAGTACACAGTCTATGCAAGTACATATATGAAGTACACCACTTCACAAGAAGCTCAACTCATACCCTCTTCATAAAGAAAAAAAGAAAAATGCTACACATTTGCCTGTTTGCAAAAGCTCATGTCCTACTCACTGTAGTGTAATCAGATGTGAATTTACAGCAAACTAGATGGAAGTCCTTACAGCTCTGGCTATGCCTGAACTAGAACAGCAACACACATGGTATTAGGACTGCATCAGTGCTCGCTCCGAGATGGACATGCACCTAGAAAAATAAATTAAGTTACAGCAGCAAGAACAGCTTTACTATTCATGTAGCAAACACAGATGCACTGTGCTGTTCTTATGACTGTAGCTTAACTTAGTTTTCTAGGTACGTGTCCATGTCAGTCCACACTGCTGGAGTCCTAATAACACCACAGCAGGACATTGACAAACTAGTTCAAACTGCTAACCTAGCGTCTCTGGGACGAATATTTACAAGCACTTCTGTCTTAGATAGGGTTTTACTGCTATGAACAGACACCATGACCAAGGCAAGTCTTATAAAGAACAACATTTAATTGGGGCTAGCTTACAGGTTCAGAGGTTCTCCAGTATCATCAAGGCAGGAACACGGCAGCATCCAGGCAGGCATGGTGCAGGAGGAGCTGAGATTTCTACATCTTCATCTGAAGGCTGCTAGCAGAATATTCACTTTCAGGCAGCTAGGAGGAGGGTCTTATAGCCCACACCCACAGTGACACACTTAACTCCAACAAGGCTACACCTGCTCAGACAGGGCCACACCTTCTTACGGTGCCACTCCCTGGGCCGAGCATGTGCAAATCATCACAACATCTGAACCCATTTTATGAAAGAGCCCTAGGCAGATGTACTGCTACTTAAGGCAATGCTATAAAGCATGACTCATGGATATCTGACTTCTGCTCTAATGGAACAGAGGAAACAGGAGCTCACAAGGGTGTACGACTACCTCATTGCATATGAGTATACTTGTAGGCAAATTCATATCTACTTCATATGAAAAGAAACTACACATTTGAAGTTTGTTCCTTTGCAAAAACTGATGTTCTATTACTACAGCATAAATGAAGAAGGGAGATGCTCTTGTACAGTTCTGAGCCTGCTTGAACCAGGGCAGCAGCACTACTTGGGAGGTAGAGGCAGGAGGATCTCTGTGAGTTCAAGGCCATCTTGGTCTGTGGAGTGAGTTCCAGAACAGCCAGGACTACATAGAGCAACCATGTCTTAAACAAACAAACAAACAAACCACACACACAAAACAACAACAACAAAAGCTTTGCTAGAAGGTAGCACAAATGAGAATATTGTTATAGCCGTGCATCTGGACCATGAAGAAGTCATTCAGACATAGAGCAGTTGAGACTGACATCCTAGTATCTGTGAGACCAAGTGCTCACAGGCACATTTGGCTGTACGGTGTGTGAACTGCAGGACCCACATGTATTGTTACAAATATAGTACTAAGGCAGGATCCGTGATTGTATGACATCCGCAATCACTGACTAGTACACAGGAGACACAAGGCTACACTACCATACCAAAGCACATGAATATACCAGTAATGCACCTCAGAGCCTCTTCATATGAAAACAACTGCATAGTTGTGTTTGCATGAATGCAAGCTAACCACGTGCATTTATGGGCTGGAGAGATGGCTCAGTGGTTAAGGGCACTTACTGCTCTTCTAGAGGTGCTGAGTTTGATTCCCAGCAACCACATGGTGGTTCACAACCTTGAAGAGGGAGTCAATGTCCTCTTCTGGTGTGTCTGAAGACAACTACAGTTTTCTCATACACGTAAGATAAATAAATATATCCTTTAAAAAGTGTGCACTTACAGGAAAGCAGACAGAGGTATTTGTACAGTGCTGAACATGTCTGAAGAAGAACGGGACTGCGGCAGAGCGTCCAGGGCAACCCGTACACAGGATAAAACGGTAGAGCTACACAGGAAGAATGGTTGTACTGGTCACACAGCACACACTGGAACAGAAAGGACAAAGGAATTATTAGAAAGCAGCACACATAGGAATATTTTTAAGCAGTGTACCTGTACGTTGAAGAAGTACTTCAGATATAGAGCAATCCAAACTGCTATGCTATGACCTATAAGACCAAGTGTTTACAGACACATTTGAGCACATTGAAGAGCCAGCTATACACCAATATACTGTTAAAGTGAAATTATCCAGGTGAGATAATTATTGACAACCACACTGACCAAACTAATTAAAAGTTTGAAGTCTTTTTTATTAATGGCTAGATCAAGAGTGACCTGTGCCACTGTGAAGTCTCTTGGTGCCCAGGTCAGGTGTACAGCATTTTAAACGAAAGCCACAATTATATCAGTGCTTGATGTGGAGGTTCCACTAGTGAAGGATTTGGAGTGGTCTAGAAACATCTCTCTTTACAATGCTCAGCTGTATATTCCAGACACTACATAATATGTTTGGACCATGGTCAAGTTCATGGACTGTTCCAAAAGCGTTGCCAAGGCTGTTGGGGGATGGACGGCTGAGAAGCATCTAGGCAGACACAAAATAAAGTTGGCACACAATGGATTTCCTTAGTCATTTCATCCCTCATCCCCCACTCCCTTTCTGTTACTTTCAAGTCTTAGATCTTGGCTAAGGGATAAATACTGGGTCCTGAGGATCATTAACTTAACCAGGGCAATTTGTCTGATGAACTTTAAAAGTCATTTTACTATACAAGGCAAGTCTTATAAAAAGGAAGTTGAGCCAGGCAGTGATGGAGCACGCCTTTAATCCCAGCACTTGGGAGGCCGAGGCAGGCAGATTTCTGAGTTCAAGGCCAGCCTGGTCTACAGGGTGAGTTCCAGGACAACCAGGGCTACACAGAGAAACCCTGTCTCAAAAAACAAAAAAACCAAAAACAAACAAAAAGGAAGTTGAAGGGTTCATTCAGGCCAACGAGGAAGGTTGTAAGTCATGGATTTTAATCAAATACTTTATGTTACCAGGAATTATTGTTGTCTTGTTTGTTTATTTGAGACAGGGTCTCATTTACCTCTGGTTGCCCTGGAACTCATTCTGTAGACCAGGCTATCTTGAACTCACAGAGATCTGCCTGCCTCTGCCTCCTGAGTGCTGGGACTGAAGGCATGTGCCACCACCCAGCTATATTGTTTCTTATCTAAATGATCTTTAATTTTTCATGAAGTTTCTTTTTCATAATAATAAATATGTAATGTTTTATAATCATGTAGGATTTTAGAAGACAGTCTCTCCAAGCTTGTCAGAAGATAACTTTTAGCCTTGATTGTGGGAAGGTTTAGGAGTTTTATGTCTGGTGGCACACACCTTCAGTTCCACCACTGAGGAGAAGCATGTGGATCTCTGTGAGTTTGAGGCCAGTCTAGTTTACAGAATGAGTTCCAGGACATCCAGAGCTACACAGAGAAACCCTGTCTCAAAAAAAAAAAAAAGAAAGAAAGAAAGTTTTATGAGATCAGTTTTAAACATATGCTATTTGACTTCAGTGCACTTTGTCTCTGTCAGGATTTTCCCAGTGTGGAAGGAAGCAAGAGTAAAGAGTTAAGCAGACCGTCTAGCAAAACTCAGAGGGCATATATAACCAAACAGGAGTACAGGCTGTGAGAGAGCCTTAGCTTGAGAGCATCCAGTCCAGGCAAGCTGGTTTCCATTTCTGGTCCTGGTCCGGAACAGGTTTGTCATGGGAGTGATGAGTCCATGCAGGCAGGTGTCAAGTTCCTATTTCTGAAACTTCTTGATATACACTTGGTCCCCAGGTCAGAATGAATGACAAGGCTCTAAGAAAGGACCTGGATAGGTGTCTCGAACCCTAGAATATACTGCGGCCTGGACATGTTGGGGAGACTGAAGATTATTTAGAGGAGACCAATTAATAATGTCTGCAGCGATAGTCTCTTAAACAGGGTGAAAAGCGGGGGTGACTTTTAAACAACCTCATAGAGGAGGAATCCTGCCTTCTGAGGGGTTATATCTTGCCCTAGAAAGGGCCAGGGGTAAAAAGTTGGGCCAATTTTCACTGGTTTTAAAAATTAATTTAGAGAGGGTGGGCTTAAGAATCTGGTTTATGCCTCTGACCTGTCTATAGCTCTGGGGTCTGAAGCTTTCAGGTTACATTTAAAACATTATTGACCCTTTGATAGGTGAGGAGGCTGGAGACTGGTCCATTATCTAATCCAGTTGACAAAGGCAGCATGAATTTAGGAATAACATGATGTAAGGAGTCTTGACCACTGTCAGAGCAGTCCTCCTCTGGGTACCAAAGGCTTTTACCCATCCTGACCAGGTGTCCACAAACACTAGCGGATACTTAGATTTTTTTTCTCTATGAAGTTGACTTTCCATTTTTCACCAGGGGCTTTAGTCCTCTCAGATGAAGTGAGAGGCATAGAGGAGGGATGGGAAGGAGAAGAAAGAGGGAAACAATGTAATTATATTTTAATTAAAAAATATTTTTTAAAAGAATAAAAAAAGTCTAAGGAACCCCATAATACCACAGCACATTTTAAAAATTCTATGGATAATCTGAACCACACTGTTTCTATTAAAGAAGTGAAACTATGTTTTAAAAAAGCATTCAGATAAGCTGATAGTTTTAAGAAAACAAAAACAGAAGCTGGAGAGATGGCTCAGCAGTTAAGCACACTGACTGCTCTTCCAGAACACATACAGTGACTCAAAAGTACACCTAACTCCAGTTTCAGGGGATCTGATGCCCTCTTCTGGCCTTCACAGGCAACTGGTGTGCACACGATACCCTTACAGACATGCAAACACTCATACACATATAAAAATGTTTATTCACTTGATATCCCTATCTCTGTCCCCCCCCCACAATCCCTCCCTTCTCCCCATCCCCAACTCCCCTTGGTATTCCCCGCCAACCCTGGCATATCAAGTCTCTGTGGGGTTAGGCTCATCCTCTCCTTAGAAAGGAACTGGATAGGTGTCTCGAACCCTAGAATATACTGTGGCCAGACAAGGCAGATAGAAGAACATATATCACAGTCAGGCAACAGCTTTTGGGATAGTCCCACTCCAGTTGTTCAGGACCCACATGAAGACCAGGTTGCACATCTGCTACATATGTGGCGGGTCTCTAGGACCAGCCCATGTATGCTCTTTGGTTGGTGGTTCAGTTTCTGAGAGCCCCAAGGGTCCAGGTTAGTTGACTCTGTTGGTCTTCCTGTGGAGTTCCTATCTTCCTTTGAGCCCTCAATCCTTCCCCCAACTCTCCCAATAAGAGTCCCCAAGCTCCATCCTCTGTTTGGCTGTGGGTCTCTGCATTTGTCTGAGTCAGCTGCTGGCGGACTTATTTCCATTCATTCTCATGGCCATCTGGCCATCTCTCCTGTCCCTCCCCACACCTGATCCTGAACCCCCAAACTCCCCTCTCCCACCCTGTTCTTTCCCTCCATCTGCCTCCTGTGACTATTGCATTCCCCCTTCTAAGCCTCTCAGAGGACATCCATGCTAGACCCCTGTCTGCAAGCATAACAGAGTATCATTAATAGTGTCAGAGACTGTTGCTTTCCCATGGCATTCTTCCCTAGTGGGAACAGTTATCGCTAGGCTATTTCCCAAGTCTTTGCTCCATCCCCAATCTCCGCATTTCTGTAGACAGGATAAATTTAGGGTTGAAGGTTTTGTGGGTGGGTTGGTGTCCTATCGCTCCACTGAGGTTCCTGCCTGGCTATAGGAGCTGGCCTCTTCAGGTCCCATATCCTCAGTGCTGTGAGTCACAGCTAAGGTCACCCCCATTGACTGTTAGACATGTCCCCTATCCCAGGTCTTTGGCACATCCTTGAGATGCAGCCCCCCATCTCCCCACCCCCACCAGTTGCAGATTTCCATTCATTCATTCTCATGGCCATCTGGCTATCTCTCCTGCCCCTCCCCACACCTGATCCTGAATGACCTCCTCCCATTCCCCTCCACATCTCCTTTTCCACCTGGTTCTCTCCATCCATCTGCCTACTATAACTATTATTCCCTATTATTCCCTCTTCTAAGTGAGATTCAAGTATCCTTGTTTGGGCCTTCCTTCCTCTTTAGCTTCTTTGGGTCTGTGGAGTGTAACATGGGTATTCTGTATTTTATGGCTAATATCCACTTATAAGTGAGTACATACCCTGTATGTCTTATTGGGGCTGGGTTACCTCACTCAGGATGATATTCTCAAGTTCCACTCATTTGCCTGCAAAATTCATGTCTTGACTTTTTTAACAGTTGAATAGTACTCCATTGTGTAGATTGACCACATTTTCTTTATACATTCTTCAGCTGAGGGGCATCTAGGTTGTATCTAGTTTCTGGTTATCATGAATAAAGATGCTATGAACATAGTTGAGCAGGTGTCATTATAGAATGGTAGAGCATCTTTTGGGTATACACCCAGGAGTGGTATAGCTGGGTATTGAAGTAGAACTACTCCCAGTTTTCTGAGAAACTGTCAAATTAATTTACAAAGTGGTTGTACAAGTCTGCATTCCCACCAGCAATGGAGGAGTGTTCCCTTTGCTCCATATCCTCGCCAGCATGTGCTGTTACTTGAATTTTTGATCTTAGCCATTCTGACCAATGTAAAAGAACCTCAGAATTGTTATGATTTGCATTTCCTTGATGACTACGGACTTTGAACATTTCTTTAAGTGCTTCTCAGCCATTTGAGATTCCTCTGTGGAGAATTCTGTTTAGCTCTGCTCCCCATTTTTTAATTGGGTTGTTTGGGTTGTTGGTGTTTAACTTCTTGAGTTCTTTATAAATTTTGGATATTAGCACTCTGTCAGATGTAGAATTGGTGAACGTCCTTCCTCAATCTGCAGGCTGCTGTTTTGTCCTATTGACAGTGACCTTTGCCTTACACAAGATTTTCAGCTTCATTATCAATTGTTAATATTAGAGCCCGAGCCATTGGTGTTCTGTTTAGGAACTTGTCTCCTGTACCAATGAGTTCAAGACTACTCCCCACTTTCTGTTCTATTAGATTTATTATATTTGGTTTTATTTGAGGTCTTTAATCCAAAACTTGAGTTTTGTGCAGGATGATACCTATGCATCTATTTGCATTCTTATACATGCAGACAACCAGTTAGACCAACACCATTTGTTGAAGATTCTTTCTTTTTTCTATTGCATGTTTTTGCCTTCTTTGTAAAAAAATAAAAGTATCCATAGGTGTGTGGGTTTATTTAAAGGTCTTTGATTTGATTCCCTTGATCATCCTGACTCTTCCTATATCAATACCATGCGTTTTTTTTTTATTATTATTGCTCTGTACTACAGTTTGAGGTCGGGGTGGTGATTCGTCCAGAAGTTCTTTTATTGTTCAGGATTGTTTTAGCTATCTTGGGTTTTTTGGTTTTCCATATGAAGTTGAGAATTGCTCTGTCAAAGTCTATAAAGAATTGTAGAATTATGATAGGAATTACATTGAATCTGTAGATTGTTTTTGGTAAAATGGCCATTTCACTATGTTAAGCCTACAGATCCATGAGCATGGGAGATCTTTTCATCTTCTGATATCTTCCTCAATTTCTTTCTTCAGCAACTTAAAGATCTTGTCATATAGGTCTTTCACTTGCTTGGTTAGAGTTATACCAAGATATTTTATATTATTCATGGATACTATGAAGGGTGTTATTTCCCTAATTTCTTTTTTGGCCTGCTTATTATTTGTATAAAGGAGGGCTACTGATCTTTTTTAGTTAATTTTGTATCCAGCCACTTCACTGAAGGTGTTTATCAGCTGTAGGAATTATCTGGTAGAATTTTTGGGGTCAGTTATGTATATTATCATATCATCTGCAAATAGTTATACTTTGACTTCTTCCTTTCCAATTTGAATTCCTTGATCTCCTTTATCTGCCTTATTGCTCTGGCTAGAACTTCAAATAATATTATATATATATGTATATATATATATATATATGATGTTTTTGATGTGTTTTCCTGGATTCAGTTTGTATTTTATTGAGTATTTTTTCATCAATGTTCATAAGAGTGATTGGTTTGAAATTGTCTTTTTTGGGTCTTTGTGTGGTTTAGGTATCAGGATGACTGTGGCTTCATTGAATGGGTTTGGCAGTGTTCCTTCTGTTTCTATTTTGTGGGATAGTTTGGAGAGTATTGGTATTAGCTCTTCTTTGAGGTGCGGTAGAATTCCGCACTAAAACCTTCTGGCCCTTGGCGCTTTTTTTTTTTTTTTTTTGGCTGAGAGATGTTAATGACTGCTTCTATTTCCTTAGGGGTTACAAGGCTGTTTATATAGTTTACCTGATCTGGATTTAACTTTGGTAAGTGGTTTCTGTCTAGAAAAGCCATCCATTTTTGTTAAGATTTTCCAATTTTTGTGGAGTACAGGCTATTGAAGTAAGACCTCAGGGTTCTTTGAATTTCCTCAGTTTCTGTTCTTATGTCCCCCTTTTATTTCTGATTTTGTTTATTTGGACACTGTCTCTCTGGTTTTTATTTATTTATTTTTTTGGCTAATTTGGCTAAGTGTTTGTCTATCTTGTTGATTTTCTCAAAG
This sequence comes from Tokudaia tokunoshimensis, assembly GCA_036184795.1. Classification (NCBI taxonomy): domain Eukaryota; kingdom Metazoa; phylum Chordata; class Mammalia; order Rodentia; family Muridae; genus Tokudaia; species Tokudaia tokunoshimensis. The sequence continues at coordinate 62,198,537 of BTHU01000010.1, forward strand.
AACAAGCTCTTGGTTTCTTTGTATTGATTTCTTTGTTTCTGATTTATTTCAGCCCTGATTTTGATTAGATTATTTCCTGCCTTCTACTCCTCTTTGTGTGTGCTTGCTTGCTTCTCATTCTCCTCTTCCTACTAATCCTCCCTCTCTAGAGCTTTTAGATGCACTTTTAAATTGCTGGTGTGAGAACTTTCTAGTTTCTTCATAGAGGCACTTAGTGCTATGAGTTTTCCTCTTAGCACTGCTTTCATCATGTCCCATAAAATTGGGTATGTTGTGCCTTCATTTTCATTTACTTCTAGAAAGTCTTTAATTTCTTTTTTATTTCTTTTCTGGTCCAGAGATCATTGAGTAGAGAGTTGTTTAATTTTTATGAGTGTGTAGGCTTTCTGGTGTTTCTGTTGTTGAAGTCCAGTTTTAATCCATGGTGATCTGATAAGATACAAGGCATTAATTAAATTTTCTTGTATCTGTTGAGGCTTGCTTTGTGACCAACTATATGGTCAGTCTTGGAGAAGGTCCATGAGGTGCTGAGAAGAAGGTATATATTTTTGTGTTTGGGTGAAATATTCTGTAGATGTCTGTTAGGTCCATTTGATTCATAATGTCAATTAGCTTCATTATTTCTCTTTTTGGTTTTTGTCTGGATAACCTGTCAATTGGTTAGAGTGGTGCATTGAAGTCTCCCACTATTAATGTGTGGGGTTCAATGTGTGATTTAAGCTTTAGCAATGAGCAATGTTTCTTTTACAAATGTTGGTGCCCTTGTGCTTGGGGCATTGACGTTCAGAATTGAGATATTGTCTTGGAAATTTTTCCTTTGATGAGTATGAAGTGTCTTTCCCTGTCTCTTTTGATTAATTTTGGTTGAAAGTCTATTTTACTAGCTAATAGAATGGCTACTCTAGCTTGTTTCTTGGGTCTATTTGCTTGGAAAACTTTTTTTTATAGCCCTTTACTTTGAGGTACTGTCTATCTTTATTTCCGAGGTATGTTTCTTGTATGCAGCAGAACGATAGATCCTGTTTTCTCATCCATTCTGTTAGCCTGTATCTTTTTATTGGGAAATTGAGTCTATTGGTGTTGAGAGATACTAATGGCCAGTGAGTGTTAATTCCTGTTATTTTAATGTTGGTGGTGTTAGTGTGTGTGTGTGTGTGTGTGTGACTTGTGTGTGTCTGTGTCTGTGTGTCTGTGCATGTGCGCGCACACTTGCATGTGCGCTCGTGGGCTTCCTTTGTTTTTGCTGGTATGGAATTACTTATTTCCTATGTTTGCTTGGATATAGTTATCCTTCTTGGATTGGAATTTTCATGCTAGTTTTTCTGTAGGGCTGGATTTGTGGATAGGTATTGTTTAAATTTGGATATGTTTTGAAATATCTTGTTTTCTCCATCTATGATGATTGAGAGTTTTGCTGGGTGTAGTAGTGTAGGTTGGTATCTGTGATTTTTTTAGAGATTGTAAGGTATCTGTCCAGGCCTTTCTAGCTTTTTGAGTCTCCGGTGAGAAGTCAGATGTAATACAAAGTGTGCCTTTGTATGTTACCTGGCCTTTTCCTCCTGCTGTTTTTAATATTCTTTCTTTGTTCTCTGGATTTTGTGTTTTGATTATTATGTGGCAGGAAGATTTTTCTTTTCTGGTTCAGTCTAATTGGTGTTCTATAAGCTTCATGGATGTTTATAGGCATCTCTTTATTTAGGTTGGGAAAATTTTTTTCTATAATTTTGTTGAAAATATTTTCTGGCCCTTGAATCTGGGACTCTTCACCTTCTTCTATTCCTATTATTCTTTTTTTTTTTTTTTTTGTTTTTCGAGGCAGGGTTTCTCTGTGTAGCCCTGGCTGTCCTGGCACTCACTCTGTAGACCAGGCTGGCCTCGAACTCAGAAATCCTCCTGCCTCTGCCTCCCAAGTGCTGGGATTAAAGGCGTGCGCCACCACCGCCCGGCAATTCCTATTATTCTTAGGTTAGGTTTTTTTCATGGTATCTCAGATTTCCAGGATGTTTTGTGTCAGGAATTTTTTATATTTAACATTTTCTTTGACTAATGTACCAATTTCTTCTATTGTATCTTCTATGCCTAAGATTCTTTCCTCCAGCTCCTATGTTCTGTTGGTGATGCTTACGTCTGTTCTTCCTGTTCTCTTCCCTAGGTTTTCAATCCCCAGGATTACTTCAGGTTGTGTTTTCTTTATTGCTTCACTTTTATTTATTTCCTTCACCTGTTTAATTGTATTTTCCTATATTTTTAAGGGATTTATTCATATCTTCTTTAAAGGCCTCTATCATTTTTATAAGATTGGGTTTTGGGTCATTTTCTCATGCTTCAGTTGTGTTAAGATATCCAGGGCTTCCTGTAGTAGGGTAGCTGGGCTCTGAAGGTGTCAGATTGCCCTGGTGTTTTTTGATTGTGTTCTTTTGAGGACCTTTAGCCACTTGGATGGCTTTGGTTCCTGGATGTTCCTGTTGTAGTAGATATTGGGAGGGAGGTTAATTTCCATGGTCATGGTGTTGTAGGCCTCTGATGGTTCCAGATCAACAGGTCTGTATGGTTCAGGATCTGCAGGTCTGATAAAAGTGGAAGTCTGCTGGGGATAGTAGACTGCTTAGGGCAGCTGGGGGTGACCCAGAGGACTTGATGAGCCAGGAAGCAAATAATATATATTTATATTATTTATATATGATGAACTTAGGTAGAGTAAAATCAGTATACATCTTTAATTAAACTTCCGTTTGATACACATCCAGAAATTTCAGTCATATTTAATAGTTAATCTTAATAAAACTATCAAACACAAAGCCTTTATAGTGGAAAAGAATGGAGTTAATGGTTCCCTTTGTTCAGAAAGTAAAGGGGGTATAGAGAAAGCTTGAAGTAGTCATTAGACCATCCACCTCTTCTTATTCTCTGTATTATTGTAACATTTATATTTATTCACTGAAAACTAAGCACTCTTTTTTTTTAAGTGAAAACCAATAGGTTTCATATACATCTTCTAAGCTAGGCTTTAGGTGTCAGCTATGGAAGCTATAGTTTCAGAAATTTTATTAAAAAGGATTAAGTGCACGCATTAAAAGTTGTAAATTAAATTTTACATAGCGGAAACTGCTTTTAATTCTGTGATAATTAATCTCACTGATATGGTTATAATTATACTCCAGGCATGTAGAAATTAAAAGAGGTCTATGAATAGAATGTTGCTAATTGCATTTTCCCCCTTTGGAAAAAAAACTGCAAGAAAAAAATCAAACACTAAAGGATTTATTCCAACATAACATAAAATTCTGTTTTAGCACAGCTGTTTGACCCAGTTTGCAGAGACAGGTGATGCTAAGTGAAAGTCTGCTTAGAGAAGATGGTGTGTGAATGCCTGGACAGCAGCTTGTCATGCCCGGTAGATGCAGAACAAAGACAGCAAAACCATACATGGAAAGAAAGCCAAAAGGACATAAAGGAAAAGAACTCTGTCAGTTTGTGTTTCTTCTAGAGAGTACACCGTGGGAGGATGACCCGACCCCTCCCCACTACACTGCCTGTAACAGCCTGTGGCAAGATCTCAACCCGACAAGCAGCAAAGGTCATACTGTTTGAAGGAAAGGCCATTAGAGCTTGAGGAAGAGCTGCGAGAAGTGTATAACCTAAGGAGTCTAGGGGATTTGATATAAGGAAACACAGTGCTAGAGCACAGGTGGATGGCACAGTTCTTGACCAGCATGCACAAGGAAGGCCCTGGGAGAAGTCCCCAGTGCTACAAATAAGTCCATGCACAGATGTCCAAACATGTGAATCTCAGAAACTCTCTGGAATTAAAGACTACTAGATAGAGTTATTCAAACAGAACTGAGAAAAAGAGAGAAGAGACAGAGAGAGACCTTAAGAAAGGTTCAAAATCCATGGGACAGGACAGAGACTACAAATGAGGTAACTTTGCATTGAAATCCAAGAGAAGGTCACACAATTTCTCTTTCTCCAGTGTGTTTCTTCTTAAAGTTTCACCAACATTGGAAGAGGCCCACCAACTGTAAAAGCATGATTTGCTTTACCTAAAGGCTGATGAGTTAAACGTCCAACCTGAAAAGTTACCCTCAAAGCAATATTCAGCTGGATGTTTAATCAAACCTCTGTGTCATACCCAAATTGCCTCACGAAATTAACCACCTCAGAGACGATGGGAGCAACTCATGTAGTTGTATAAAATGCTAAAAGAAAAAAAAGACATTTTGTTTGCATTTACAACAAACTCACATTCTCATTCTGCTATCCCCTTTAAATTGGAAGGGAAAATGTGAAGTGAACTGACTTGTTCTTATTCAATGTTAAGATGGTCCTACTTCATAACTGTTAAAGGGTGAAGGATGAGTTGAACATTGTTTTATCTCCTCATGGTTAGCGACACCATCATCATCATTGACAGCCTCATCTTGGTTCGACCTCGCTAGCCCTCCTCCATAAGCATCTATGACCTTGCTCCCGGACACTCCCTGCTCAGCTGTTCCTATATCACTGAAGTGCTTCAGCTCCCAGTCTTCCTCTAAGGCCTTCGTAGCTCATTCTGTGGGAACTCTAGAGCACTGGCTTTGTCAAGCTTTTGTATCCACCATTAGGAATGCATTAGTAATGAGTAGAGAGCACCGAGGTCAAGTGCTTGCCTCCGGTAGGCGAGGCCCTTGCTTCCATGCTAGCACCTCAAAAAGTCTAAAAGAAATAAGAGAAAAGGAAAAACAAAACAACAAAAATGAAGCTAAACATGGTACATGGTAATCCAAATATTTGCAATCCTAGCACTTGAGAGTCAAGGCGGGGGTGGGGTGGGGTGGGGTGGGGTGGGAGTGTGGTAGTGGTGGTACAACGTGAGACCCTGCCTCAAAAGCAACAAGAGAAAAAAAACCCCACATTTGTCAAATCAAAACACACAACTGACTCACTCTACTATGGACCAAACTGTTCTGTTTTGTGCACTTTTGAAATGTTTGCTGCACTCATCAAACACACTTTGTGACATGGCCATGACTTAAAATTTAAAATAAGCCGTGCTTCTAGTCATGGATAGAAGCTCAAACTTTCCCCTAAAGAGCACTCTAATCCATTTAATTAAGGTAAATGGATAAATGTTCAAAAAAAATCTTTTTATTTTGAAAAAAGGAGCGCCTATTGATACTTTTAGAAATAAAGTAATCTTTTGAAAAGTCACTTTCCCAGGGTCTTCTAACATTGCAGTGCTTTTCAAAAACTTGATACAATCACCTTTCCATCTTGTGAAATTGTTTCAAGTAGTTTGCTTGGATCTCCCATTTCCTTACCCCACGCCCATAGATCAATTTAACACAGATCAATTACATAAAAAACTAGGCTATTGTTCTTACACGCTCTTGTGCTATGAGTTACAGGTTAGAAGGGAATGAGGCACAAGTCGACATTACAAATTACTCAGAGTGACTATGTTTCCAGGAAACTAAGAGCTCATGGTCCTAAATGTTCTGACCTCTGAAAAGCTAAAGATTTGGCCCCATCTTGTGACCTAGAGATACAAGTGACACTGCCTAAGAGACCCAAAGCAACTTCATTGTGTGGAGTTTTTATGAAAATCATGGCATGGTGAGGGAGGAACAAAAAGATCAAAATGTCTCACAAATGTGAGACTTGTTGATTTCCTGAAGCACCAGTGAGTGGTTTTGTTTTGGTTTTTTGTTTGTTTGTTTGTTTTTGAGACAGGGTTTCTCTGAATAGTCCTGGCTGTCGTGGAACTCGCTCTGTAGACCAGGCCTGCCTCTGTCTCCCAAGTGCTAGGATTAAAGGCGTGCGTACCAGTGAGTGTTCTAAGATGCTGGTCTGCAAGGAAGAATTCACCTGTCAGCAGGGTGCTTAGGAATACCCAAGCCCTGTTTGCAGCAAAGGCCTCTCCTCAGAACTACCTGCATCTCAAAGAGATGCATGAAGAAACCAAGTCCAGGATTGCAGCCAGATGAGGCCCTCCGATGAAAAGGGATCTAGGGCATTTTCCCAAGAGAAAAAGTTATTGCTAAAGGCTGAAGTACTCCTGACCATGGTTCTCAGTGCTTGGCTTTTCCCTTAAGAAGAGTTGCGGCCATGTTTTGGGCAACAGAAGCCATCAGCTGCCTCCCTCACACCCCAGCATGCCACAAGTCAACTCGTCTCGTGATTACACTCTCACTACACTTTGGTTCCAATCTTAGAAAAGGAAATTCAGTAATATAATGAATGAAAAGTAGAAGAGGTAGAAAACAAATATCACATGCTCAAAGATACAAAAAAAGAAAATGGCAAAGGACCTGTTCCTCTGATCACGTTCTTTAATTGAAGGTCATAGGCTGTTTTCTTGTCCAAAGAAAGACCTTGATCTGTTGTTATCTGGTGAAATCCCAACCACAAAATCATTGAAAACAAATCTTTATAACAATTCACAAGTAGTCTGATACAGACTCTTGGAATGCTTGTAGTATAAATAAACTAATGGGTTTAATTCATCATCAGTAGCAAACCCATATATTCTAATAATGTTTATAGCAGTATATAGTGTAAGCTGAGAGGTGTACAGTCATAAGTGTTTAGGAAAAGCTGGGAACATTTTTATGGTCCATTCCACACTGCTGCACAAAATACTGGAGAAAGGGTGATCTGTAACAAACAGAAATGTATTTGGTTTATACTTATCACCAGTGTGGGAAGCTTGGGGTCATGGAGATACATTTGGTGAGTACCTTTTTGCTTTACCATCCCATAGTAGAAAGACAGAAGAGAGAGAGGTCAGGGTCATTGTTTTATTTGGAACTTACCTACATGATAACTTACCCAGTCCCGGAGTAATAGTAGCATTCATCCTGTGCTTGGGGCAGAGCCTTTGAGTCCCAATCACCTTTGACAGTATCTGCTCCCACTCAGCATGCTGCCCTGGGTCCAACACATGAACTTTGGGAGAACATAGTCTTACCATAGTAGTAGCTTTGTGGATGGCAAAATTAAAGAGGGCTGTCTGAAGAGAAAAAAAATGATTCTTTGCTCGTTGGAAACCGTAACATAGTTACACAGCAAATATCTGGGGAATAAAGACAAGAATGGTCAAATATTGGCTTGGTGTTTGCTCTCACTTACCAGGTAAAATGTAAAAATAAGGAGAAAAAGAAACATTATTTTTCTTTGAAAGCCTGTCCTGGAAGTGAGTATTCAGCTCTTTAGAACATGGTGAACAAATTGTGTTTACTGAGATGAGCAACCTATTACCCCACACTCACTCCCAAGAAAGGGGGAGACAAAGACTCCCTGTTCCTACCCTAGCATTTCTTCCTCATAGTGAATTGGAGAGGCTTTTAAAGGGTTCAGGCTCATTAGGAAATCAGGAAGCTCCTAGAGAGTTCTTCATAAAAAGATAAGTTATTTATAATACTGAATTCCCTGGGTCCCTCCCCACATTCCCAGGAGTTGGAAGGAATAACTTAGAGAAACAACTCTCAGGAGAATTTTCTTGTAGTGGGTATAGAGAAAGGCAGTTAGTCTCAACTGTAAGTTCATTTAAGATACATCTCTTAAAATGGATCAAATTTAGAAATGAACCAATTTCAGAAATGAGAGGAGAAATAATTTCTCCTAAGAGTACTAATTATTTGACTCTAATGGATTGGCTGGGCACTTTCTTCCTCTCTCTCTCTCTCTCTCTCTCTCTCTCTCTATCTATCTATCTATCTATCTATCTCTCTCTTTCTCTCTCTCTTTATTTTTTTTGAGTTACAGAGTCATGTGATTTAGTCTGTCTTGTCCTTAAAAATGCTACATTTTCAAATTACAAATTGTTTTACATAGCAAGCTTTAATTTCAACTCAATTCTCCTCAACCTGAAATTTGAAAAATCTCATGGGGCAGAAATGTTTATGGAACATTGTCGGTCACACACAGGCAACAGGTAGAGAGAGAATTGGCAGAATAAAGAAATTGCATTCTGCAAACTTGTCCATATTGTTGAAATAATCCAGAAAATGTACACATAGATAGAGCAAAGTGGTAGGGTGAGAGGGACATGTGCACAGCCTTTTGGAGTTTGGGGAACTGGAGTTTCCTCTGACCATTTCCACTTAACATAAAACAAAAACCTCCAATGACTCACCCATGATTTGTTATTTCAAAAAGTCTTAATTAGCATACAAAGTATCAGGTTACTTTATGGTGAATTCATGCATACTTAGTTGTTTGTCCTCACCTCTCAGCAGCCCCTTCTTTATTTCTACTCAAGAACACTGTTTCCTTTCATGTTGTATGTATTCTATATTCTCCCCACCCTTCCTTAAAACTTCTACCTCACCTTTCATGGACCTTCTTCTGTGTTCATGACCTAAGTCTATACTCACTCCTGTGTAAATGCACATATATAATAATTAGAAGTTGGGACACATATGAGAGAGAGATAGATAGATAGAGAGAGAGAGAGAGAGAGAGAGAGAGAGGGGAGAGGAGAGAAGAGAGAGAGAGAGAGAGAGAGAGAGAGAGAGAGAGAGAGCATTATTATTGTGTGGTGGTTACGAATGTTGTTGACTTTCCCCCAGCAGTCTGAATAACACCTGTTAAAAAAAAAAAAGCTTTGTCTTTTTGACGGTGTCTTTTGCCTTGCAAAAACTTTGTAATTTAATGAGGTCCCATTTGTCTATTCTTGATCTTAGAGTATAAGCTATTGGAGTTCTGTTCAGGAAATTCTCCCCTGTGCCCATATGTTCAAGGTTCTTCCCTAGTTTCCCTTCTATTAGTTTCAGTGTGTCTGGTTTTATGTGGAGATCTTTGATCCACTTAGAATTGAGCTTAGTGCAAGGAGATAAGGATGGGTCAATTTGCATTCTTCTGCATGTTGACCTCCAGCTGAGCCAGCACCATTTGTTGAAAAGGCTATCTTTTTTCCACTGGATGGTTTTAGCTCCTTTGTCAAAGATCAAGTGACCATAGGAGTGTGGATTCATTTCTGGGTCTTCAATTCTGTTCCATTGATCTACATGTCTGTTACTGTACCAATACCATGCAGTTTTTAACACTATTGCTCTGTAGTACAGCTTGAGGTCCGGGATACTGATTCCCCCAGAGGTTCTTTTACTCTTGAGAATAGTTTTAGCTATTCTGGGTTTTCTGTTATTCCAGATGAATTTTTGAATTGCTCTTTCTAACTCTATGAAGAATTGAGTTGGGATTTTGATGGGGATTGCATTGAATCTGTGTATTACTTTTGGTAAGATGCTCATTTTTACTATATTAATCCTGCCAATCCATGAGCATGGCAGATTTTTCCATCTTCTGAGGTCTTCTTCAATTTCTTTCTTCAGAGACTTGAAGTTCTTGTCATACAGATCTTTCACTTGTTTGGTTAGCGTCACGCCAAGATACTTAATATGGTTTGTGGCTATCGTAAAGGGTATTATTTCTCTTACTTCTTTCTCAGCCTGCTTATCCTTTGAGTATAGGAAGGCTTCTGACTTGCTTGAGTTGATTTTATATCCGGCCACTTTGCTGAAGTCGTTTATCAGCTGTAGGAGTTCTCTGGTGGAGTTCTTTGGGTCGCTTATGTATACTATCATATCGTCTGCAAATAGTGATAGTTTGACTTCTTCCTTTCCAATTTGTATCCCTTTGACCTCTTTTTCTTGTCTAATTGCTCTAGCTAGAACTTCAAGTACTATATTGAAAAGATATGGAGAGAGAGGGCAGCCTTGTCTAGTCCCTGATTTTAGTGGGATTGCTTCAAGTTTCTCTCCGTTTAGATTGATGCTGGCTACTGGTTTGCTGTAAATTGCTTTTACTATGTTTAGATATGGGCCTTGAATTCAAAGCGGCAACCAACTAACTGGGAAATGATCTTTACCAACCTTACATCCGACAGAGGGCTAATATCCAAGATATACAAAGAACTCAAGAAGTTAAACTCCAGAGAGGCAAGTAACCCTATTAAAAAATGGGGTACAGAGCTACACAAAGAGTTCTCACCTGAAGAATATCTAATGGCTGAGAAGCACCTAAAGAGATGTTCATCATCCTTAGTCATTAGGGAAATGCAAATCAAAACAACCCTGAGATTCCATCTCACACCAGTCAGGATGGCTAAGATCAAAAACACAGGAGACAGCAGTTGTTGGCGAGGATGTGGAGAAAGAGGAACACTCCTCCACTGCTGGTGGAATTGCAGGCTGGTACAACCACTCTGGAAAGCAGTCTGGCGGCTCCTCAGAAAACTGGGCATGACACTTCCGGAGGATCCGGCTATACCACTCCTGGGCATATACCCAGAGACTTTACCTGCATGCAATAAGGACACATGCTCCACTATATTCATAGCAGCCTTATTTATAATAGCCAGAAGCTGGAAAGAACCCAGATGTCCCTCAACGGAGGAATGGATTCAGAAGATGTGGTATATTTACACAATGGAATACTACTCTGCAATTAAAAACAATGAATTCACGAAATTCCTAGGCAAATGGTCAGAACTTGAAAATATCATCCTTAGTGAGGTAACCCAATCACAAAAGATCACACATGGTATGAAGTCACTGATAAGGGGATATTGACCCAGAATCTCAGAATACCCTAGACACAATCAGCATATCAATAGATTTCTAAAAAGATGGAAGGAGAGACCCCTGGTCCTGGAAAGACTGGATGTAGGGGAACGCCAGGACAGAGTAATGAGAGGGGGTTGAACGGAGAAAAGAGGGAGGGAAGGGGGCTTATGGGACTTTCGGGGAGGGAGGAAATGGGAAAGGGGAAGTGATTTGGAATGTAAATTAAAAAAATAAAATTAAATTAAATTAAAAAAAAAAAAAGCTAGCCAACAAGGAGGAAGTTTTCTAGTCAGTACAAACTTTTAACTGGATCTTGAAAAAAGCAGTAAAAATTGATAAGTCATTAAATAGAAAACATAGAGCTGTTTCTAGTAAAAGAAAAATGTGTCAATTAGGAAATAATGTAAATAAACTTTAAAATAATATGACTTGCACAGACATACACTAAAGTATTTGTACAACTGTATTAATTTGTTTTAATTGAAAAATATTTGTTCTGTATGTTTACAGGGTGTATTATGATACCATGACTATATACAGTAGAAAGAGAACAAGAAAATTATATTGTAAAAACACCACTGGCAAAAACTGTTAACAAGAACAAAAAAAATTTAGTTATTTCTACCTACATTTTGAACTACATTAATTATATTTAATAAGACAATACTTTGATATTTAAAGAAAATCCTTTTTCTCACTTAAGAAGTTGAAGCACAGAAACACAATTTGAATAAATCCAAGGACAGGGTAGGTGCAGAGGAAAGTCCGTAGAAACATTAGCGAGAACATTAGAAAGCTTACGAACTTCTGGGAATGGAACAACTCACTGCTGAATGAGAAATGCGTCAAGACAGAAATCAAGAAGGAAATGAAAACCTTTTAAGAGTTAAATGAAAATAAAAACATAACCTACCCTAATCTATGGGACACAATGAAGGCAATTTGAAGGGCTAGTTCATGGCAATAAGTACTTACATAAAAAAATTCATATTAATAACTTAATGACATAACTGAAAACTCTTAAAACAAGAAAAAATAACACCCAAACTGAATAGATGAAATAATTGAGTTCATGCCTAAAATCACCAAAATAGAAACAAGAAAACAACGCACAGACAAACATCAATGAGATGAAGAATTAATTTTTAAGAAAATCAACAAAATTGGCAAATTTAGCCAAATTAACTAAAATATGAAAAGAGAAGATCCAAACTAATACCATTAACGAAGAGATGAGAAGGGGGGCATCTCAATAGACATTGAGAAAATGCAGAGAACCACAAGGACATATTCAAAAATGTGTACTCCCCAACTGGAAAACCTAGAAGAAATAGATGATTTTTTTAAATATATACAAACTATCAAAGTTAAATCAAGATCAAATAATCAATTAAAACAAACATAAGCCTTAAACAGAAATGAAATAGAAGTAGTTATTAAAAGTCTTTCAACAAAAAAAAAATGTCCAGTGCAGATAAGAGTCAGTACAGGATTCTAACAGATCTTCAAAAAAGAATTGATGCCAACACTCCTCAAATTAGTCTACAAAACAGAAACTAAGAAAACATTTCCTAGTTCTTTTTTACAAAGCCACTATTACCACCATTTTGATATCAAAACCACAAAGACCACCCCCAAAAAGAAAATTATAAACCATGAACATGGATGAAAAACTTCTCAATAAAATACTTGCAAACTGAATTCTAGAACACATCAAAAAGATTATCTACCATAATCAAGTCAGCTTTATCCCAGAGATGCAGCAGGAATCATTCAATATATGTAAATCAGTAAATGTAATCTACCAGGTAAACAAACTGAAAGGCAAAACCTGATCATATTGTTAGCTGCAGTAAATGCATACAAGCCAATGTCTTGCCAGGAGATGGTGGTTCATGCCTTTAAACTCAGCACTTTGGAGGCAGAGACAGGCAGATGTCTGAGCCAGCCTGGTCAAGTTCTAGGACAGTCAAGGATACACAGAGAAACCCTGTCTCAAACAAACAAACAAACAAACAAACAAATATCTAACATCTCTTCATGATAAAAGTCTTGGAGAGACAAGGATACCAAGGACCTTTTGTTTTCAACATAATAAAGGCAATTTATAGCAAGCCAACGTCAACCTAAATGGAGAGAAACTCAAAACATTTCCACTCAAATCATGATCAAGACAAGGTTGTCCACTCTCTACACAACTATACTGAAGGAGACTACGGTTATACAAATAGGAGAGAAAAAGTCAAAATCTCTTTATTTGCAGATGATAAGATTTTATATTTTTAAAAAGACTCTAAAACCTCTATTAGGAAACTTCTACAGCTAATAAATACTTTCAGCAAATAGTGGGTTTCAAAATTGACACACAACAATCAGTAGCTTTCCTACATATGAATGATAATGTGTGCATGAGTATGTATGTATATGTGTGTGTATATGTACATATAGTTATATCCAATTAAGTGAAAGAATTATATATTAAAAGATTTAAGACATCGAAGAAGATACCAGAAGGTGGAAAGATCTCTCATACTCGTGGATCAGTAAAATTAATATTGTGAAAATGGTCATCCTACCAAAAGCAATCTTCAGAGTCAATGTAAATTCCATCAAAATTCCAATGTAATTCTTTACATAACTTGAAAAAATTCAACTTCATTTGGAAACACACACACACACACACACACACACACACACACAAATCCAAGATAGACTCAAACAATATTGAATGATTAAAAGAACTGCTGGTGCTCTTGTGGTGTCTGCTTAGATCCAACACAACTCAAATACCAGATCAATGCAGATGACAAAATATGTATTGTAAACAAGTCACTACTCATCAATCAGGGCTGTAGAACAGACTCGGAAGCTGAACTGAGATTAGGAAGGACCTCCGGGAGCTGAAAAGTTTCTGTGTGGTAAAGGATCATCATTCCAGCAAAGCAGCAGCATAATAATTATATCTGATAGAGGGTTAGTATATAGAATGAATGCACACACACATACACACATGCACACACACGCATACACATGCACACGCACGCGCGCACACACACACACACAAACCTGAAAAAAAACTGAATATCAAAAGACCCCAGTTAAAAAAAAAACTGGTGTACAAAACTAAGTCCAGGGTTCTCAGAAGATAAAACAGAAATGGCTGAGAAACACGTAAAGAAATGTACAACGTCCTTAGCCATCAGGGAAATGCAAATTACAACTATTTTGAGATTTCATCTTATACCTTTCAGAATGCCCAAGATCAATAAAACAAAATGGCAGCACATACAAGAGAGGATTGAGAGACAGGGAAGCATTTATTTATGGCTGGTGGATGCACAAAGCTGTATAGCCACTATGGAAATCAGCGTGGCAGTTCCTTGGGAATCTGGGAATAAATCTACCTGAAGATCCAGCTATACTGGTTTTGGGTATCTGCCCAAAGGGCTCTCCATCCTTCGTCTGAGATAATTGCTCTTCCACATCCATTTCTGCTCTATTCACAATAGGCAGGAATAGGAAACAAGTTAGAGGCACGTCAATGGAGCAGCTCGTCCTTTGCTTTCCTATCTGTGGCCTTCTTAGAAACACTTTGCTGTGATGGAAAACATCAAGGGCGAAGGTGCTGATGACTGAGCCAGCTCTTCCTATTCAAATGGTAGCTGAAGGGCAAGCTCTCTCATGGGGCACCTACATATCCCCAGACTGATGCTGATGTCTTCCGATATGAAAAATACCACACTCATAAGTATGACAGCTTGGACAAAAGGCCGTGTTTGTTGTCTCATTTTTTGTGTGTGTGCATCCACTACATTATGTGTAGTCTGCTTAGTGTCTTACTGTGATCAAAATAGGCCTGTGGGTGCCCTGAAGTTGTGGATAGTTGATAGAGATGAGGAAAACGCAGAGTAAAGGCATTCCAGAGCCACACCTACAGATAGGGGAAAGATGATTCCCACCCAAAAATACGGATGGGCTCAGTCTCCAATGCAAAGCCATGCCTGCCAACTCTCCTCCGATCACAACTCTCCTCCTAAATCTTGTTTGCACAAGATTTAGGATGCCTACTCAGGTTAGTCATCCTAAATCTGAAAATCCAAAATCTAAATTTCCAAAGTCCCAAGCTTTTTGAGCACCAATATGACACTCTTCACCTCGAGTGGAAAATCACACCTCTGACCTTATGAAATGGGCCATAGGCAAAGCACAGGTAGTATCAGTATTGTGTAAAATTACTTTCAGGCAATGTGAGAGAGAGAGAGAGAGAGAGAGAGTGTGTGTGTGTGTGTGTGTGTGTTTGTGTGTTATTTTTGAAATATAAATGAACTTTATTTTAGTTTAGGAGTTCTTCCCCAAGTTCTTTCAGGATAGCCTTGAATTCACAGAGCTCTGTCTGCCCTTGCCTCCCTAGTCCTGGAATTTCACATGTAAAGCATCACATCTGACTTGTATTTAACTTTGAATTTTCGTTTGGTTTGGTTTGGTTTAAGTACTACCAGTACCACTGCTTGCCTGGAGATAGTAACTTTTGAGATGTGCAATATAAAATTTATACAATATTTAGATTCTAGTTATTCACATTTTTGTTGGTCAGAAGAAAATAATGCATATGGTTTCTAAAAGAGGACTACATATGAAGACACTTATTTACAATAATACTGACTAGCTTAAGGTCAAATGGCCAGTGGCTGATGGTTGTTCCAAGAAGAACCAGTTCTCAGAATATCTTTTGTTTTGCATGCCTGTTTGTTTATTTGGTTTTTTAGGATTTATTTATTTATTATATGTAAGTACACTGTAGCTGTCTCCAGACACCCAGAAGAGGGCATCTGATCTCATTAAGGATGGTTATGAGCCACCTTGTGATTGCTGGGATTTGAACTCTGAACCTTCGGAAGAGCAGTCAGTGCTCTTAAACTCTGAGCCATCTCTCCAGCCCCTGTTTGTTTTTTAAGACAGGTTTCTCTGTGTAGTCCTGGCTGTCCTGTAACTAGCTCTGTAGACCAGGCTGGCCTCAAACTCACAGAGATCCACCTGCCTTTGACACCTGAGTGCTGGGATTAAAGACATCCAGAATATCTTTCTCTATGCTTCCCATTAAATTAGATAAAACAGAATTGGAATTTATTGAAATGGAAAATAACTAATGTATAATTCAAACCTTGGTCTTCCAAGCTATAGATAACCAAGTTAAGTTCTTTTTTTTTAAGAAAAAACAATATGTGTTTTTGCCAAAAATGATTCGGAGCTCTGCTTTATGTATATTCC
Source organism: Tokudaia tokunoshimensis (assembly GCA_036184795.1). Lineage (NCBI taxonomy): Eukaryota > Metazoa > Chordata > Mammalia > Rodentia > Muridae > Tokudaia > Tokudaia tokunoshimensis. Next base: position 62,214,352 of record BTHU01000010.1, read on the forward strand.
TTCAGAGCGTAGACAATATCTCCAAAAAGGTCTAGAGATGAACTTGAGTGTTTTTCTCACAATGAAGCAATTCTTCAAAATGCTTCTGCCTCTGGCATCTGAGCCCTCTCTAATGCTCATCAGAACAGAGAAAGCAGTCCAGGGGAATTAAGAAATTGGAGATGCCAGTTCATTTGAATTAAATTCAAGAGTAAGTATATTTCCACATACCCCCTGTTGCTTTTTTTTTAATTGTGAAATTTATCTTTGCAGGAAAAGATACATAGAAACCTTGATAGACTAATATTGTATTATTATTAATGCTATCTTGTTTTCCAAGAGAGAGGGGAGAGCAAAGTGGGAGGGGGGTCAGACACAACCGAGTACACACACTATTGAGGCTAGGACCTCAATCAGCAGGGTGGGTGGTTGTCATTCAGGGGGTTGGTTGGGGTTTGTTAGTAGTCGTGCTTAAAGAAGAAACTAAAGGAAAGAAATTGGATTCAGGGACCTCTAACTCTCTCTCCCCCTCTCTATTCTTTCTTCTTATCTAGTGATGAGGTGAAACTGGGGGGAATAAAGGACAGGAAAAAGAAGAACCCACAAAGTAGCAAAGACCAACTACACCCTTATAGCGAGAAAATTAAAACCTAGCAGGGCAGTGGTGGTGCATGATTTTGGTCCCAACATTTGGAAGGCAGAAGCAGGTCAATCTCTTGAGTTTGAGTCCACCTTGACCTATAGAGTAAGTTCCAGGACAGCCAGGAATACACAGAGAAACCCTAATAAACAAACAATAAACAAACAAAATATATACAGCAAAAAGTCTATAGTGTTCTGTTGAAGTGATGTGATTGTGTTTGAAGTCTATTGTTTTCCTTACGGTAGACATCAGACTGCCCATGTCACAACCTTAGTTGTGAATCCTTGGAACATGATGACACCAGACTAGCTCAACTCTGTTTTATGAAATCTTTTTTGTTTGGTGTCATGCGTGTAGCTCACTAAGGCATATTCCCCAGAGCAAATATGATTCTAGACATAACAAATTAAAAGAAGCACAAATCCCACTAGCTTCCTCTGCTCTGCAAACAGACCATTAGACTTAATTATCTATACAAAACAATTCACCTTAGGGCTCAGAGGATGCCAGGGGTAAGCCTCAGAAACCCCAGCTTCCCTCAACATCATCAAATCCCCCTTCCTGGCTGGGCTGCAGTTATTCTGCCTTGTGATCCTGAAGAAGAGCATTGTCTCTGGCCAAGGTCTCAACGTCCCCACTGCTTGCTCCTTGCTTTCCATCTCTTCCTTCTGAGGCCTGGGTAAGTGGGTGGCCATCCAAGGGCTCAACGGTGTGTAATAAGACTGCCTTCCCACCTAGTGAACCTCACAAACGATAAAAAGACCATGTTCTCAGTCAGTGAGGGGGGCTACTCTAGCAAATGGGATGCAAAAACCAAAATCTAAAATAAAAGCTGCTAGGAAATGTTCTTTAACCTAACCAGGCCCTCCTTTCACTCACCAGATTACTGGTTTTCACATCCTGAAGGAATTTACACAGTAATTTGTTTGTTTGTTTATTTGTTTAATGTGCATTGATGTTCTGCCAGCAGGTATACCTGCGTGAGGGTGCTAGATCCTCTGGAACAGGAATTACAGACGGTTGTGAGCTGCCATGTGGGTCCTGGGAATTGGACCTGGGTCCTCTGAGAGAACCAGTGCTCTTAACCTCAGAGCCATCTCTCCAGCCCACATAGGAAGTTTTGTGTACTTTGAGATACTAGTGGTAAATAAACTGTAAACTTCAAAAAACCAAGACACAAAGAACAATATCAGAACAATGAATCCAGGATATGTTAAGTCTCTGGTCCTTAAGTATTCGGCTACATATTTATATAAGAATTGTAAGACAACAAACTAAAATGTCTGTCATCTCATATTTCATGATACTACAGGAAAAGAACTTCATTAAAATAAAGTCTGAACCAAGTCTAAAGTGATGAGTAGCATTTGAGATAACAAATGGAAAGAATTTTGAATTATAGCTAAAATAATAAATATCACTTGAAAGTGACTATGGACAGAAACAACTATATATACTGTAAAATAAAAAGAAAGGCTGCCAAGATAATTTGTGTGACCATTTGTGTGACACAATGTTTAGAGAAATAATTATTTTCATATGATAGAATTAATATAATTAATATGCTAATCTGATTAATCCCAGAATTTATGTATTCATTCAGGGATCTCTCTGTTTCTGTCTCTGTCTCTCTCTGTTTCTTTTGAGACAGGGTTTCTTTGTGTAGCCTGGCTATCCTGGAACTTGCTCTGTAGACCAGGCTGGCCCCAAACTCAGATCTGCTTGCCTCTGCTGAGATTAAAGTCATGTGCTGCCACATCCTGGTTAAATGCTAGCCACAGGCCAAAACTGAGTCTCTGGGAATCATAAACTCCTAAAGTGCTTGTAAGGTATAGGTAGGGGAGGCCTGAGAGTGGCTGTCATGGCAGAAGAACTCAAATGGAATGTAGTAATAAGGGCAGATTATAGGAAGTCTCACAGAGAAAATGACACTTGTCAAGGATACACATCCAACAAGTAAGAAAAGGCAGAAACTCACATGTGCAAAAGAGACAGCTGCAAGTCAGTACTTTTGTTGTGAAGTGCTGACAGTGCTGGAGGGAATTACTCTGATGAGAGGAAGTAAGGGGTAGATAGGCCATGCTGAGGCTCTGAGGGTTCTAATGGGCCGCAATATAGTGTGGTCCAATAAGGACTGCAACTTGTGAAGATTGCTCAAGCAGATAGATTAGTGTGAATAAGATATTAGCTTGGTGCATCTGTAAGCAGGATCATCATATCATAAGGAATATATATGTGTCACTTAAAATACATATATATATATATGTAAATATATATATATACAAAAATTTTAAAAGTCATTCACAGTGTTATGAGCAGGAGAAGGAGAAGGGTCAGTTTCAGAAAAGACAGGGCAAGTCCTTATGTTTACACTTCAGGCAGATGCCCAGCAAAGAAACAGCTTTCCAGCAAAGAAACAGCTTTCCATAGCGACAAAATGATACCAAACATAACCACGCAGAAAGAAAAAAAAATTCAGAGAAGAATGGAAATGGGAAGAATTGTGTTTCCAGGGTGAGGTAATTAATCTTCATTGTCAATTTAAATGGATTGGAATCACCTAAGTCCTGTCTGTGATGGGGCTGCCAGAGAGGTTTGCTGAGCAGGGAAGGCTCATTCTGAAAGTGGTAGGTACTATTCAGAGATCTGGATCCTGGTCTGATAAAAAGGAAAAGAGAGAACACTACCATTCCTCCCCTCTCCCCCTCCCCTCCCTTTCCCCTCCCTCACCCCCTCCCCTCCCCTGCCCCTCCCCTGCCCCTCCCTTCCTCCTCCCCTGCCCCTCCCCCTCCCTCCCCCTCTCCCCTCTGTCTCTGCTACACACAGTATGACAGGCTGCACAATGACATTTGTGCCATTATCGTTACTGCAATTTGTGTAATCCCATATCTTCTGCGTGCCAGACTCTACCCCCAAACTATGAGTCACAATAAACCCTTTCTCTGTAAGTAGCTTTTGATGGGTATTTATTTCATTGAAGCAATGAGAAAAGTGGCTAATACAGAAGAGTCATGTCTAGGGCTGTTGCTGTGCTAAATATGCCATTTGTAGGCTACTGTAGAAAGAACACATACAAGCTGAAGACTTATGGGTTACCAAATCCTGGGCTTGAACTGCTGGAGACAGAGCTTAATGAACTTTCTAGTGGGAAATGACAATACCAGAATAAGAGGAATGAAGATGATAGAGGTCCAAAGCATGAAGATTCAGAGGGAAAATGACTCCATGACAGCAGGACTGGGGGCCATTCATGCTATACCCCTGCAAAGAAGCTGCTGTATTGTTCCCATGTCCTGAAAACTTGAGAGAGGTTGAATTTAAAAGAAGTTGACTAAGATGTTTTAGGAAAGGAAATTTCAAGAGGCTAAAATCCTGTCTGTGTCTATATCCTGCAACTGATACATAGATCAATGCAGAAACATCAAGACCTGCATTAGAGAGTTATGGAGGGCGACCTAGGGACAAGGTATCATCATCAAAGACTCTAATTGACAAAATTCAAATTTATTAAAAAGAGAGGGCCTGACGGAGAATGCAAATGAATGGGTTCTCCAATCTCAGCTGATGCATCAATGAATGAGATGCATAATGTAAATGAGACAAGCCAGCAACAAGATTATAAATGATGGGTTACGGAATTTTTCTAAGGTATCAAATCTAGTGAAATTAACATAACACAAGGAAAATGATCAGTACTGGGGTATAGGATTGGGGTGGACATGGAGAGATTACTTACTGGGTTTAGTTTGAGAGGGTTGTTGTTGTTTTGTTTTTTGGTTGGTTGGATTTTTTGTTGTTGTTGTTTTGTACAGCCCTGGCTGTCCTGGAACTTGCTTTGTAGACCAGGCTGGCCTCAAACTCACAGAGATCCACCGCTTCTGCTTCCTGAGTCCTGGGATTAAAGTTATGTACCACTGCCATCTGGCTAGTTTGAGTTTGATAGATCAACAGATTCTAGACATGGATGGTGACAAGAGCTGAGCAAGCATACAAATGCACTTAATAGGATCAAGCTCTGTATTACATACAGTTTACAGTAATTTAACATCATATGCACATTGAGGAAGTCTATATCATAAATATTAACCCCCATCTTTTCATTTGCAACCCCTACATCCTTCACCTGCATGGATTTAAATGACACATTATGAGCTATGTCACTAAATACGGTCTTGAGATATGCCAGATGCAAGGACTGAGTGCATGTATGACGTGGCAGCAGTATGAATTCAGTAGAAAAATTCAAGGAATGCTGTGGGAAGAATTTTTTTTTAATAAAAAATTGTGGGGTATAGAAGCAGAGTGAAAGATTCTCCTAAGTGGATTGCTAGTTGAATTAATGGGACCCTATCAATTTTTCGTTAGGTTTAAGAGATGCAAGCTCTAAGCCTACTCGATAGGTAACTGTTCTGCAGTATATAAAGTCAGCTGGGTATTAGAGAAATACTCAAAACAGTTATGGAGAATAATTCACCATTTGTCTTCGTTAGGAGTACTCGTGCTGTGATGAAACACTGTCACCAAAAAGCAGGTTGGAGAAGAAAGGGTTTGTTTGGCTTACTCTTCACAGCAGAAGGAAATCAGGACAGGAACTCAAACAGGTAGGAACCTAAAGCAGGAGCTAATGCAGACAGAGGTCATGGAGGGGTGCTGCTTACTGGCTTACCCCCCCCCCCGACTGCTCAACCTGCCAGGACCCAGGACCACCAGCCCAGGGGTGTCCTCAGCCACAGAGGGCTGGGTCCTCCTATGGCAATCACTAATTAAGAAAATGCCCTGCAGCTTGCCTGCAGCCTAAGCTTGTGGATGCTTTTTCTCAACAAAGGTTTCCTCCTCTCAGATGACTTTAGCTTGTGTCAAGTTGATGTAAAACTATCCAGCACACCAGTGCATATCGAGTTTTGAGGATTTTGCCATAGAGTTATTACAGCTGAAAAGTTTCATTTATCCCAATAATCTGTATGAATCCTTTGAGGCATAAATAATGCATGTGGCGAAGAAAGGACAAAACGTGAGTTTTCCCAATGCATTCGTCTTACTGGACTTCTCCGATCATCCATGGCTAGCGAGTCCTGTCTTCAGCATGGTCCTGGTCTCTTATATCTTCACCTTAATGGGAAACACCTCCATTATTTTTCTCTCCCTTGTGGACCCCAGACTCCAGGCACCGATTTACTTTTTCCTGGATAACCTCCCTGTCTTGGATCTCTGTCTCGATTGCCACACATTGCCACAACTGTTGCTTGACCTCCTGGGTCTAGAGAAGACAGTTGTTGCCTGGGGTACATCACACAGGTCTATCTTTTCAGCTGAGTGGGCTGCACTGTATGTGCCCTGCTGGCAGTGATGGCCTTCGATTACTATCCTAAGATATGAGATTTTACATCTAGAAGGCCTTGATTACAAAAGGAGACAACAGGAAGTAAAACCAATGAGCTTGTCAGATTGTTGCAGAGCATGGCTCTGAACATGCTTATGTCTAAGTACAAAATACCACCTCAGAGTTTCAGGGTTCGTTCTGCTGTTCTTAAGAATAACAATGACAACAGTGTGTGTGTGTGTGTGTGTGTGTGTGTGTGTGTGTGTGTGTGTGAAAGAGAGAGGGGGGGAGGAGAGAGGGAGGGGAGAGGGAGAGGGGGAGGGGAGGGGAGGGAAGAGGGAGAGGGGGAGGGGAGGGGAGGGGAGGGGAGGGGAGAGGGAGAGAGGGAGAGGGAGAGGGAGAGGGAGAGGGAGAGGGAGAGAGAGAGAGAGAGAGAGAGAGAGAGAGAGAGAGAGAGAGAGAGAGACTGCATAAACAGATACAGGTAAAATCACTTAGTCAATAACTTTCCTACTTCTGGAAACTCCCAGGAAAGGAAATTGACTGTTCTATAAAAATACAGAAGCCAGAAATAGTGGCTATTTGATGGATCTTGTTACTAAATAGGAGAGCCTCATCCATCTGCCTCCATCTCCATGAAAAGCATGTTTCCATAGTGAGTCAGCATCTTCTGTAGACAATGGTGTTCTGCCCTTAAATTCTTAGATGCATTCTTTACCAATAGACCCACTGTTTTTTAAAATCCTCTCCTGCTTTACCTTCCAAGTACAAATGTTTGCAGGGCACTTTGCTTTAATATATAAACAGAAAACGTTATAAATAGCAATAAAAGAAGACTGTATTTTGATACAACCCAACTCAGTGAATGAGCAGCTTGTTTCGAGCCAGGCTCATTCAACATTTTCCCTGAGGCACCAATGTATGGAGAAAAAAGCACAGTTCCTTGTCTAAAACCAAGAGCATGCTTGGCAAAGTAACAGCTTGAGGCCTGGGCTTTGGGGGATCAGTGGTTTTGGATCCTGAGAAATCTACTTGTCTTCGATGTGGTTATCAGGTCTATGACACACTTGAGATATCTTGTGTTCCTTTTGTAAAACATTGATTATCTTCTTGCTGATTTCATTCTATTATACAGTAGTTTTCTGCTAATTCTGTCCCATCCCCAATTCTGAAAATGGTATAGAAGAGTCTATATTTAATAAGCTTGGCATAGACACAGCTTATGCAGTAGATCCTGAACCCTGTTTACCTGTTTTTGTCTTTTCTCCCTCTTATCTTTCCTCCCAGTGTCACTGGAGAAAGACCTACAGGCCAGGTCAATGGATTTTCTAGAATTCTCTTCAGATTGACTTCTCTTCATCCAGAAGATAAATTGATTATGCTCTAGATACCTGCTATCGACTGAATATTTACCTCCTTCCCTCCCATCCTGATACACATCTCCATGTGAAGACATTAGTAGGTGGGGTCTTACATAAGTATTTGGACCCTGACAGTGTATCAGTGTATTCCCCATAATTAGATTAAAACCCTTGAGGAAATAGAGGTGAAGAAAAAAATGACAAAAATCTGTAATGCAGAAAGAGAAGTTTCCAACATAAACCGCCTCTGCTAAGCCGACAGGACTTCCCCGTCTTCAGAACTATGAAAAGTACCTGTTGTTTAAACTACCAAGTGTGCAGCACTCATGATCACAGAGGAGTAAGACGCACTGGACAAAGATGCTCTCTTTCCCTCGCTGTTATAGCAGCAGCCTGTTATATACTGAGATGTGGAACATACTTAACAGGACTTATCTCCATAGAAGTAGTCTCACCCCACACACGGCAGGCAAGATGTGCAACCCTCAGTGGGGTGAAAAGGAGTCTTCAAGTTGATACACACCTCACACTGAGTCATTTGCACACTGAGCAGTAAGTACATCAGGAGACGCTGTGAGTCATGTGCAGGGAATGAGAAGGTGGGGCATCATGGCACTGGTTCAGCTAGAGCTGAGCGGCCAGCATACCAAAGTGACATGTAATGGTATGTAGTTTGACATGTGAATATGTGTGTATTCAAAAGACGTTATCTCATTTGGGTCTGTAAAATTTTTGTGCAAATTGAGAGGCCAAGTCTTTTGAGTTCAGACTTCATTTTAGAGAACCTGACCTAAATTTGAACTCAGGAAAAGTTAACAGGCTGGTACCTAGCATTGGTTTCCAAGTTGCTCCCCAACAAAACTGGAGCCTAGCCCCAGTCTCTAGGCTAATCTCCAACAAGACCAGCATCTCCAGGTTACACCCTCAACAAGACCAGATTCTCCAGGTTATTCCCCCCAATAAACCTGCACCCCAAGATTACAAGCCAACCCCCTGACTATGAATGCAGAGGAGAGCAGAAATTAAGTTTATAACATGACTCTCAGCACCAGTCAATAATGTTAAAGGCCACAATAGCTTTCCAATTAGATGCTTGCATACTTACCCCCCCCACACACACACACACATACTTACTGCTTACTATAAAGCCTTGCCCCGATAGATATTTGGGACTCCCCCCCGCCAAAAAAAAGAAATGTCCTGCAGGACAGCGGTGCATTGGGAGGCCCCAAGCTAGCTTGACATAGAGTTGCATCAGATTGGCTCCTCTCTGTTTTTTTTTTTTTTTTGAGGATCAAACACTTCCTTGGCTCTACAAAATCTTTAGGAGAATGACTGAACTATGAAAAAGAATGGCCTCACTAAACCATTGGAGAAATGACTCTATAATATCACTTGCTGATTTTCCAGAGGCACCCTGTGTTCATGTTTTACGTGCACACACACACACACACACACACACACACACACACACACACACACAGGCATAAATAGAAGTATATCTCAGAAATTGTAGCTTGACATTTTACATAGTTTTGAGACGTTGCCAAAATAAACTTGGTTCATTTGTTAAACAGCCACCTCAGTGTGCCAGGGCTGAGTGATTTTGCTCATTTCTATCATCACTCCATGCTATAATTTTGAAATCTACATTCTGCATCCCCAAAGCAAACAATCTCCCCCAAATATACAGAGATTTAACGGGACTTTGAAAAGATAATATAGAATTTTCTGCTCACAGTACTAAAGCCCCTAAAACAAATATTCAAAAAAATCTTTGTGCTTCAACACAAGAAGGGAGGTAAGGAAGGTGTCCTTGTAGAGACAGGGTCTGTAGCTTCACAGACATGGTGTTCCCACAGCCTCTACAATGCTTTAAACTTAAGGGCACTCACAATGGAGTTGAAGAGCAGAGCCCTAAAGGCAGTCTTCCCTCCGCAGATAACTAGCGATTGAAGTGGTGGGAGATGTAAACCCTGAGCTGAGTTTTTGAAGTGCTTTTGAACTTTGTGATTGAAAAAACAGCTTGAATATTCAAGAAGCATCAAAAAACACCCAGGCAAACACAGAGTTCAAAGAAAACAGATAAACATGGCACATCACAGGTAGTGTAATGAATTTACTCCATGAGATTGCCAGGCCTGTAACAGAGAGTAGAATTCATTAGGCTGTGTTCCCGTTAGAGCTGGATGCCAAAGACTGCTCTTGGCACAGTAAGTAAACAACAATAGCTAAGCTTAGAGTTAATATTTAAACAAGGTGAATGATAACTAGAAAGATAGAAAGAACAAAGAACAACAGGCCCCTGCCCAGCTATTTCCTTCCAGCCTCGTGACTTATAAAAATGACCAGAGCAGGGAGCAGCAGGAGAGTAATCTTTGTACGTTTTAAATTAGACACGGAAAAGAAATAGGGAAAAGGATGCCTACTCACCCACTTCTCAGTCAGCTTCACCCACAGTTTTGAATGAGACATTGTAAAGTGGAAACCTCTGGTTTCTTTGGAAACACATGAAGGAATGTTTCACTGAAGCAGACACAGGTGAAAGGATGTTTTGCTAAAGCAAGTACGTGAAAGGACATGTGATGAAGGATTCTTCAAAAATGACACGCGCATGTCTTGGTTTGCCTTACATGCATTGTTGAACTCCATTTGTCATGACTCCGTAGAGAGAAACACACCAAAAAACTTCTAGAGAGGTTCCTACAGTTTCTTGCCACCTCTTCAGACTCCAGTCGATTGGCAGAGTGATGTCAGCTGATCCGGACTCATGTGGAGTTTTGCTAAGACTCACATGTTGAGGTAAGACCTGTGGAGGACACGTGATGTTTGGAGGGAGTATAAATAGGACTCAACAGACAGTGACAGGGCTTAGCTTGCTTGCATAGCTAACTTTGCAACTCTTCTTGGTCTCCTGTCTTTGCTGATCTTTTCACCAGAGACTATGAAAGCTTGAAGATCCTGGGCATATGTCATATAGACTCTAAGAGAACACAAATGCCAGACCAGGTTTTGCTATACCCGGCCAAACCATAGACAGAGAAAACAAGTTATTCCATGACAAAACCAAATTTACACAATATCTTTTTACAAATCCAGCCCTATGGAAAACACCAACACAAGGAGGGAAACTACACCCTAGAAAAATGAAGAAAGTAATCTTTCAACAAACCCACACAAACATAATTCCACCTCTAACAACACAAATAACAGGAAGTAACAATCACTTTTTCCTTAATATCTCTTACTATGAAAATTAATATTATCAACATATCCTAATCGATTGAAATTCAAAAATATGAGGAATTAGAAATTTGTTGGCTCTCATCCAGTGGTCTCTCTAATTTGATAATTGGAGAAATATGTCTAATATTGTACAACTCATATACACTTTCTGCTTATTTGTATGTGACAGCATCTTGCTGTGTACCACAAAATGGTCTTGAAATCATGCTTCTCCTGTCTCAGCTTCTCTATAAGTAGGATTGTTTATTTGATGTTTTTACACTATACTATAGTTTTCAGAACAGTTTACATATTTCAAAATTACTTATACAGCCAAAAGAAATGTAGACAATTAATTTGGGAGGTGGCTTGTAAGAGAACAACAAATAGTGAGACTGAATGTTTTGTTTGATATTTATATTTATTGTATCAATTTTGAAGATGACCTTATAAGTTACTCTTTTTTTGAGATTAATGCTTTTCAAAATCATCCAGAATCTTACCCTCACCTAATGTCTGTGCCACTCTCCAAGCAGAACCATTGTTCATTGAAACGGTTGATGAATGACTTCATCTTAATACACACACTATTTCTTAAATGTATGTAACATGTTCCTTGTGGGCTGATAATGATGACAATCACTCAAGTCAAATAGCTTTGACCATAGCAAGAAATCTGTATTCAAATAATTGTGCCTACAAATCATTCCTTAGGGCAGCAGAACTGTCAATTCTTATCTTAGCTACTATGGGGGTAAAAATCCTTTGGTGATGTGAGGGACATTGAAATACAGCCTTATTACAATGAACTCCAATGTGTAAAAATTGTTCTTATTTTGAGTTTCTACCACAGTAAGAGCCAAGATTTTAAGCTCTACTAAAAACAAAACAAATAAACAAAAAGACTTTATCTTTTTATGTTCATTTAATAGCATGTCCATTATCTTTATGCTTGTTATAAAAATATACATTGTTGGAGAAAGAGGAACACTCCTCCACTGCTGGTGGGATTGCAAGCTGGTACAACCACTCTGGAAAGCAGGCTGGCGGTTCCTCAGAAAACTGGACATGACACTCCCGGAGGATCCTGCTATACTACTCCTGGGCATATACCCAGAGGCTTCCCCTGCATGCAATAAGGACACATGTTCCATTATGCTCATAGCAGCCTTATTTATAATAGCCAGAAGCTGGAAAGAACCCAGATGTCCCTCAATGGAGGAATGGATTCAGAAGATGTGGTATATTTACACAATGGAATACTACTCTGCAATTAAAAACAATGATTTCACGAAATTCTTAGGCAAATGGTCAGAACTGGAAAATATCATCCTTAGTGAAGTAACCCAATCACAAAAGAACACACATGGTATGCAGTCATTGATAAAGGGATATTAACCCAGAATCTCGGAATACCCAAGACACAATTCACATATCAATAGATTTCCAAGAAGATGGAAGGAGAGACCCCTGGTCCTGGAAAGACTGGATATAGAGGAATACCAGGACAGAGAAGCGAGAGGGGGTTGAATGGGGAACAGAGGGAGGGAAGGGGGCTTATGGGACTTTCGGGGAGGGAGGAAACGGGAAAGGGGAAATCATTGGGAATATAAATAAAAAAATTTAGAAAATAATAAAAAAAGAAAAATATATATTGTGTTGAATATAATAAAAAATTAAAATTAAAATTAAAACAATAATCATTTTCCTCTGGGAAAAAAAAGAAAGATACTCTGGGTTAATTTGAGTTCCTCTGTATACCATGTGTGTGTCACTACATATTTATTAAGCTCAGGAAGCAGAATTTTGGTATATTCAATTTTACAGAAATTTTTCTAGCTGAGCCCATAAGCAAACCTGGTTCTCATCTACCAGTCTTACAGTCTTACTTTTCATCTGAAAGTCTTCTTTAGTTAAATAAGTATTTTAAATATCTCTCTAGGACTGGGCATAATGCATACCTATAATCCAGACACTCAGAAAGCTAAGGCAAGAAGATTATTCAAGGTCAATTTGGGCTGTACAGTAGAGGTAGAGTGTGTGGTATGCATATTTTCATTCATATTACAAAGCACTTTGAAATGGCACTACAATGACGGATGATTGGCTTAATTGCAGTTTTAGTCCGTAGTTATTTTACTACATTGCTTTGGTCCTGTAACCTATCCCTAATATTTTGGCAGAGTGCATGGTTGATCAAAACTCCTGATGAAGAGGATTTAGAAAGAGAAGCCAGGAACAACATATACCTTCAGCCTCACCAAATGCCTCCAAAACCATACTCGCCAAAAGTTCATCGGGTTATTCCATTAGGCTAACCCTCACGATAACCTAAGGTTATCATCCTTATGACCCAGTCATATTTCAAGACCTTCCAACTAAATATTGCTGAATTAAAAATAAAACTCCCTGCATATGAACTTTAGGGAACATTTCAAATTCAAACTGTAAGGAAGAACTCATAGACTGTTCGTAGAAATGTAAATTAATGCAGAATTTGTGGAACTATTCCTAAGGAAATTTAAAATGGAAGTACCTTAAAATACAATAATTCTATTATTTTGTATTTACCAAAAATAAGCTAAATAAGTTCAACAAAAAGCATCAACACTCCCATGCTTCCTGCAGCCCTTTTTCAATGAACAAGGTGTGGGTCAGTGAATAAGAAGACATGGTGCAGATACAAACAATGGGATACTGTTAGACCATATAGAAAACAAAATCTGCCGCTGGCAACAACACGGATATAACTGAAAATCCTTTTTTTTTTTCCTGAGACAGGATTTCTCTGTATAGCCCTGGCTGTCCTAGAATTCGCTCTGTAGACCAGGCTGGCCTTGAACTCACAGAGATCCACCTGCCTCTGCATACTGAGTATAACTGGAAATTCTAATCACAAGTGAGGCACACACAGAGAGAGAGAGAGGCTATGTTTTTCAACTCAGATGTGGAATTTAGAAAATCTGAGCTTGTCGGCTTTATGAGCAGTGTTTCCCAGAGGCAAGAGAAGGAGAAATCTGGGGGAAAGGAGAGGAGTGTGTTCACTTACAAAGCTACAGCCCAAGAGAAGGAAAGAACAGTGGTATTCTATGACACAGAGGATTTATAGTTAAGGACAACACAATAAACAATTCAAAGCAACCATTTAAAAAACATTTTTAGTCTGCCCCTAGTGACTGCTCTGTCACATGTGCATCTTAGGAGGCAGGGAAGAGAGAGGTTATGTCTATGTTCAGTGTTCTGACCTGTGTACATCTGAAGGATTAGTAGCCCAATGCTCCCTGAAGAAAGCAAGCCTGAGAAGACCACCAGTTTGTCACCATGCAGGTCTGGAAGGGTTCCCAGGATGTGGAGCAAGCTGGAGACTAGGAGAACACACCTGGGACCCTGGGAGTCTAAGACAAATGGCCCTCACATGGGGCACTCGGGCGGCCCGAGCAAGGAGTGAGCCTGAAATGACCACCAGACAGGTGCCATTGGGCCCCGACAGAAAGCTTGTCTGAGACAATTTGTCCAGCACTGCACAAGCCTGGACGGGGACGGAGGCAGACCATGCCCAAGATGACCCTTGCCAAGTGTCATGATGCAGAAACAGGACATAGCACTCTTGATACTACCCCAGACACTCAGAGACTCTGGGTGCCACTAAGAGGAGAAAGTAAGTGGTGGAGAAATGGAAGAGAAGAAGAAACAGAAGGATGTGTGCACAGTGAAGAGAGAGAGAATTGGAGACTTGACAGTAGTGAGGAGCAGCTTGGTGTATCACTGCCACCTGGAGTCATGATGGGGTCCTGGCCTGAGTGTCTGGGGTAGCATCGGGAGGGTGAGCCCTGCATCTCACCTGAACAATAGGATAGAGCAGGCCCTGGGTGCAGGGTGGGTGAGCTGGCCCCAAGAACCAGAGAGGGGAAAAGCAGGTGGGTCAACCAGCTCAGGTACATCTCTGGCCCAGATCTAGGGCTTTGAACGGCCGCCCCCCCTAATATCTACCCCATTGATAGACTGCTAGAGTGCATAAAAGGGCGGGTCCTGAAGATCCAAAACTATAGGATCTCCATGACACAGGCAACAACAGGATATCGGAGAGGTGTGCAAAGTGAGGTTCCAGGATTGATAGAATAACAGAAGCCAGAAGGCTTGTACTAGACTGAGTCATTGCCACGAATATTTGCAAGCAAAGAAGTGTGGGGGAAAGGGTATATTGTGAGACACACTGTGACACACCACAGCTTCCACAACAAGTTTTTTTTTCTCTGTTGTGGAGAAGGTTGCAAGGGTAGAGGATGGGCATGAGGGGAGGGGGAGATGAATGGGATTGGGGTGCATGATATGAAGTTCACAGTTGGAGTGGGGAGGTGGCTCAGAAGTTAAGAGCACTTGCTGCTCTGGTAGAGGACCTGTGTTCTGTGCTCAGCACCCACACAGCAGCCCACAACCCTCTGTAACTCCAGCTTCAGGGAGTCCAGTGCCCTCTTCTGGCTTCCAGAGGCACTGCTAGCAGGTGGTATGCACACATACATGCAGGCACACGACACTTAATACATATAAAACTTTTAAAAAGTACATCTTTTTTAAAATCATAAGAATGGACTTAATCAAGTCTATTAAGCACGAATAAATCAACATAAGATGCATAAATTTATGAGAAACATCATACAGTTGTGGAGCCCAGGTGCCAATGGGCTCCACAAAATAATTCTCATACATAAGACTAAGGAATCATTACAGATGTGGGACTGGAAAGGTTGCTAAGAGCTAGAGGATCACGGAGTTTGCCGTGACGGTTTGTCTGCTAATATCTGAGGCTAAGCACATAAACTCACCAGCATGACTACCTAAACATGAGCTGAAGAGTGACCATAGACATGCCAAGGTAGACAGGGAAAAACCCACACGCCTCAACCCTAGACAAAGAATTACAGGCAACTAAGGAATGCTAAGACTGAGAGAAATAGTGTTCCCAGGGAAGAACACATCAACTGAGTATCCAAAACCAAATGATCAGCCCTGAAAGCATACATACAAGGAACATATTAGGGCTTGTCACAAACAAACTAGCAAACAAGCAAACCCAGGAAGATTTTTGCCCTATTTTAGATTGTGTAGTGTATACAGGAATTATTTTACCTTGTTTTCAAATCCATCAGAGAACAAAATACTTTGCCCAATATTTTTGTATATTATCGAGTCCACATGTTTTATTTACTTTTCTTAAAATATTTATTGACTGATGATAACCATGCCATTTTCTTGAGACAGGGGTTTTCAGTGTAGAGCTGGTTATCCTGGAACTCAATCTGTAGACTAGGCTGGCCTTGAACTCACAGAGATCCAGCTGCTGGGATTAAAGGTGTGCACCACCACCTCTGGGTTTGAATTTGTTTCTTCTTACAACTACCAAGCCACACTGGAGGGAAATCAGGGCAGGAACTCCAAACAGGAACCCGGAGGCAGAAACTGACATGAAGCCGTGGAGAAATGCTGCCTACTGACTTGCTCCCCATGGCTTGTTTATCCTGCTTTATATACAACCTAGAACCACCGAGCCAGAGAGGGCATTGCTCACAACCAACTTGGTTTTGTCACACCAATCATTAATCAAGAAACCATCCCACAGACTTGCCTACAGGCAAGCTGATAAAAGAATGTTTTCAGGTGATGTTCCTCTTCTTAGATAAATTAGCTTATGTCAAGTTGCCAGAAATAAAAATAAATAATTACCGACCAAGACAACTGTGAAATAAAATACATTATCAGGATATCAAAAAGTTTCCCCTATGTCAACAAAAGAAATATCCGCCCAACAAAGGACTTCTTAATATGCTGCTGAGTCAATAGTAACTTGTCAGGAACTATCTCAATAAGTCTTCACTACAGTGGACATTAGACTTCCCGAGTCATAATCATTGATGGGAAACCCATAACTATGAGGAGGCCACAGATTATTTCAATCTCATTGCATGCAGCTAACTCAGTCATATTCTCCAGAGCAAAGATGATTCTAAAGATGCTAAATTAAAAGAAATCCCTTCAGAATGTTCCTCCGTACAAATACATGCCCTGACTTAATTATCTACATTAGATAGCTCAGGTCTCTGAGGATCTAAGGAACAGACCTCAGGAGACCCCCCAATGTCATCAAATTCTTCCTGCATTCTGCTTTGTCTGCCTCCTACTCCCTAAGCCCCTCATTATCTGGCATTGATTTGACCCAAGCCTCGATTTTCCATCGCTGGTTCCCCACTCTACACCTCTTCCTTCTTCACCTCACGGTAAGTATAACAGTGGCCAGCTAAGGTCTTATGTCTGCAGCAAGTTTCTCTCTCTTTTATCAAATCCCACAAAAGAGTCTAAAGGACATTCTCACCCGCTGAGTGTGGGCTAATCTAGGAAAGGAGATTTTTAAAATCAAGAAAAATAAAGTAAAATCATCTAGGAGTCTGTGTTCTTCAATCTCATAATGACCTTCCTCGTCCATCACCAGAGATTGGGAAGGGCATTCACATCCAAAAAGTAGTTAGGATGTAGGATTTTGTGTATTCTAAGTTGCCAGGGTAAATCAAATGTCAACCTAACAAAACTAAGCAAACGTAGTAGACCAAAACAGGACAGTAACCAGTCAAGGACAATTAAGTCATTCCACAATAAGTATTAGAATATGTGAGCCAGTGAAATAAAATTTCTAACATGTAATATTTCATGGTGATACAGAAAAAAATGACTTCAAAAAATTAAAGTCTGGGCTAAGTGGAGAGTTCTGGGTAGCATGTAGGAACAGAAATAAAAAGAAGTTTAGATTATAGGAAAAAAATCACTTGCAAAGAAATCTGGGTGGCAGTCACTACATACACTGTGCGGAGTTAACCAGGTCATCCTGACTTGAGCACTTTTGTGGCATGGTGTCTAAAGGAAGAATGAGGCTGATCATACAGAAGTTGTTTATACATCTGAGTAGCCCATGTATAATCTACCTACTCATTCCTGGGGGAAGTGTGGTACAGGGCACAGCTAGACCAGAGTCAGGCCGAGAGCCAGAGGCCGAAGTTCTAAAGGTTCATATGACCTTAGAAATAATGGAATGCTAGGAGGGCTGAACTCTGAAGATTACTCGAACAGCTTAATCTGAAGACAGAATGGAAAGGACTTAATCTAAGTCGGATTCCTAGTGGCATCTTAGTTTTCCTTATCTTTGACTTTTACTGAGGGATGCTGTTCTCCCCGTAATCCAGCTCTGATACTCTGTTCTGAACCTGTCCTTTCAGTCGGTGAGGGTTTCTGATGAGCTTTTCATTTGTTCTGTTTGGTTTTATTTTGTTTGTTTGTTTTTTTAATTTCAGTATAATTGTAGCTTTTTTTTTCCTTTAGCAATTCTAACTCTTTACTGATCTTAGAGTGCCTTTGTATCTTCTTTTTGTGAGTGTTTTTTTTTAATTTTATGTACATCTGACTGCATGTATATCTGTGTGAGAGTGTCGATTCCCCTGGAATAGGAGTTGCAGACAGTTGTGAGCTATCATGTAAGTGCTGGGTATTGAGCTCAAGTCCTCTGGAAGAGTAGCCAGTGCTCTTAACTGCTGAGCCATCTCTCCAACCCCTTCTTTTTATGTTTGGAACACAGTCATAAGCAATTTTTTTTTAAAATTCTTCATCTGGAGGTTCTCCCAACTCATTCTCACTGGGCACATTAATGTGGAGTTTGTGATTTTTGGACAAGACATGTTGTCCTGGTTTTTGTGTTGCTTTTGTTTCTGTACTGGAACTTGTGCATCTACAGTTGGTTGCTTTGAGTCCTGTTTCTTCTTCCAATGGCAGCATTTACAATGTCTGTGAGAGGGCCAAATTGTAGTAGGGTTGAAGTATCATTCTTTGTTCACTTGGTACTAGGACCCTTAAAGATAGGCTCTATCTTTAATCTTACTTTTAGGGTCAGCCTCCTCTTTGTGTCTGTACTTTCTGCTCCATGTTGTGGAACTTCCTGTGCATGCGGATCTTGCTCTGGGACACCCCAGGCCTCCTTCCTGGATCCAGCTGGATGTTTCTCTGCAGAGCAGAGAATAATTGAGAATAAAAAGATTGGTAAATTTTACATCATCTCTTTGCTATGAGAGAATAATAAGTATTAATGAGAGTGTGGGAAGCAGTCCCTGGTGGTGGGAAGGTAAAATTGCACAAAGATTCTGCAATACAGCATAAAAAATATAATTACAATAAAATCCAGAAGTTGCACTTTTGATTGCATACTAAAAGTATTGAAGCTAAATCTCAGCGTGGAGTTTGGAGAACCACAGTCGCAGCGGCAGTGTTTCCAGTAGGCTAAACATGGATGTGCTCAGGGTTTGTGGGGAAATACAAAAGACAGCAAACACATAAAATTAGCGTTAATTGGCCTTTTAAAAAGTAGGAAATCCTGACTTAGCCTAGAGCATAGACGAATCTAAGTGAGATGGAGGAAATGAAATAAGCCAATGACAAAGTTTCAAATACGGTTCAATGAAATTCCTTTGGGGTAATTAGACTAATGGAAATGATAATAAAATATAAGTCCCTCGAATGATGGGTGACAGGTTCTAGAACTATAGTAGACAGAAAGATACTGTTTGATAGGAGTTGATTTTGATAGACATAATGACTCTAGAGGTGGATGGTGGCAAATGGTAATATAAATGCATTTAATATAGCAACCTTATATATTTAAATGTAGTTAAGTGAATTTGATTTCAGGTTCACATGGCCATGATAAAATCTGGGGCAAAATGAGAGTAGAAAGAATCTGCAGAGATGTGTCTGTGTGTTACAAATCCAAGCTTCTAACTTTGCATCTGAGTTCCAGCACTCTTTGTCTACTTGCACTTAAAGGAAACATTAGGTAACGTTTCCCTCAGATATAGTCTTGAAAGAGATGCCAATGAAAGGGGAGCATGACCTTCCCAGATGAAATCGCAGCGTCATGTTTGCTGAACATGTTGAAGGATGGAAACTGCTGAGGCTAACTTTAAAAGGAGGTGAAGGATCATGGGAGGAAGGAGGCAGAGTGAGTCTCACAAACAGATCCCTAGTTGATGTGATCAGGTTTCGGGTAAATATTTTCATTATATCTCGGATAGTTTCACGCCAACCTGACTTGTAATTTAACTACTGAGCAACGTATGAAACCAGCCATGTTCTGGAAAACTATTCAAAACACCCATGGAGAGAGTATCTCGCTAATGCAACAACACAAATTCAGTGGGCGTTTTGAAGATATCACTTTGGACTTATTAAAAAGGAAGCATCCTGTTTACCTTCAAGCTTTGTCTTTTTCCATATAGGCATATGCAATGCAGATGGCTACGGAAAGGCAGAATGTGAGTTTCCCTCACACATTTGTTCTGGTGGGCTTCTCTGATCACCCATGGCTGGAGATGCCCCTCTTTGGAGTGCTTCTGGTCTCCTACATCTTCACCATGATAGGAAACAGCTCTATCATCATCCTCTCCCTGGTGGAGCCTAAACTCCAAACACCCATGTACTTCTTCTTAGACAACCTATCTCTGCTGGACCTCTGTGCCACATGCACCATTGTCCCACAGCTGCTAGTCAATCTCTGGGGCCCAGAAAAGACAATTGCCTCCTGGGGCTGCGTTGCTCAGGCCTACCTCTTCCACTGGACCAGCTGCACTGAATGTGCTCTGCTGGCAGTAATGGCTTTTGATCGCTATGTGGCCATCTGCTGTCCCCTCCGATATGTACTCATCATGCATCTCTGGGCATGCGTGTGGCTGGCAGCTGTATGCTGGGCCAGTGGCCTGGCCAATTCTCTGGTTCAAGCTACACTCACCCTCTACCTTACCCTCTGTGCAAAAAACACAATGGACCACTTCTTCTGTGAGGTGCCTGCTTTGATTAAACTGGCATGTAGTGACACCACCACAAATGACCTGTCCCTGGCCTTGGGAGCTATTCCTTTCGGAATAGTGTCTCCTTTGACAGTGCTCATCTCTTACATCTTCATTGCTAGGGCCGTGCTGAAGTTGCCTTCAGCTGAGGGAAGGCGCAAGGCTTTGAGCACGTGCACTTCCCACTTGCTCGTGGTCACCATGTTCTTCGGACCTGGTATGTACACGTACCTCCAGCCTCCAGGCAACAGCACTCAGTCCAAGTTCCTGTCCTTCTTCTACTGTGTCTTCACCCCGCTGCTCAACCCACTCATCTACACTCTGAGAAACAAGGATGTGAAGGAAGCTTGGAAGAAGGTCCTAGCATCCCAGGTTAAGGGGACATCTTTGAAAGGCCAGTGATCTCTGTCTGGCTTCTGGAGCTACCATATGTAAGTTAGTGGTGGCAGGTTTGCCTTTCTGAAAGATAAGAGCTTAGGCTGGAATTCTCACCTCTCAAAGTCAATCACTCTGATAACAACAGAGACTCTTTTGACCAAAGACTTCTGTCTTCTAAAATCCAAGATAGGACCACTGGTACTTTTCTGGACGCTTCCCAGATATTTCTATCCACAAAGGGAATGGGGAAATGGCTGATAGATCTTCTGAATACTGAAAAGCATTGTCTATAAATCCCTTCTAGTAATGGCTCTTTGGTCACATGCTTTCAAAAAAGAGGAGGGCTGCTGGCATTCTTTAGAATGGATACATTCTCTTCAGCGATGTAGCTACTGATAAGTCACCCATGCCTCTGTCAATACGCCATAGCCTGTTTTCCTGTAAGTAACCCCAAATAAACTCATTGACTCGCCAGACAAACAAGCAAAAAACCCACGTGAAAGTTGAAGATGACCAGTTGGGAAGAACAGGATCACCAGATGTGAGAGGGATACAATAAGATAATAGGGATGTGAACATGATTAAAAATAAATTATACGCATTATGAAACCCATTATTATATAATAGACATTTGCTAAGAAAACATTAAAAGTTTCTTTAAAAAAAATCTAAGTAGGAATTTTAAGCAGATTTCTCCAGGCACCTACTCAAACTATTTTAAGCTCTCCTGTCTGAGAACCCAGTATCTCCCTTTTTCTTCAAACACTTTGCCAACCTACAAGTAATCATCTATGCCAACATAATTAACTTCATTATGAATGTGAAGTAATAATTGTAACAACACCATTATAGATTTTGCTTCACTTCTCTAAAATCATTTAAGGCAATCATCACTCAGTGTCTTTTTGTGGCATTTTACTATTTATGCTTTGTCACTTACATCTGCTTAATTTCTCGATTTCACTTTTACAGACTAGAAAGAGCCCGTCTCTGAGGCTCCACCCACTTAACGCATACCTGCCAAGCAGTGGCAGTTGAACAGGGGTTTGATATAAGAGAGAATATAGGGTTTGTCTCTATTGAATTAGTGTTAGTCTTATGCCAGAGCTACAGGTGACTCGATTCTTTGGGATGTGGTATTAATTATTGTCTCATTGGTGCAACAAAATACTGGATAAAAGTGTCTTAAGGAAAAGATTATTTTTGCTCACCCATCAAGGCTGTCATCCATGAAGACATCATGGAATCGGGAGCTTGTGAAGGCTGGCCATGCTGCATCCACAAGCAGAAACAGAAAGAGGAATGCAGGTCCTCAGCTCACCTTCTCCTTCGTAGTCAGTCTGGGAACCCAGCCAATGGGATAATACATCTCATACTTAGATAGGTCTTCTGTCCTCAGTTAACCTAATCTAGAAATACCTCATAGATGTGCTCAGGTTTGTCCCATGGTTCCACTTCTATATACTAGTTGATGGTCAAGTTTGACTACCGTAGTTCTACCCCTTGTCAATATCTAGCTTGCTTGCTTGCTTTTTTTTCTTTTTTCTTTTTTCTTTTTTCTTTTTTTTTTGGTTTTTTGAGACAGGGTTTCTCTGTGTAGTCCTGGCTGTCCTGGAACTCACTCTGTAGACCAGGCTGGCCTCAAACTCAGAAATCTGCCTGCGTCTGCCTTCCAAGTGCTGGGATTAAGGGTGTGTGCCACCACTACCCAGCTCAATCTAACTTTCAAACACATCACTTTTAAGCCATAGCCTTCTATTCTTGCCCCGAGAGGTTCCTATCTATCTTATAATGCAGAGTGCATACTGTCAACTTCAAATATTCTCATAATCTTTAACAGTGTCAACACTGTTTAAAGGTTCAAAAAACTCTAAGTTTCATCTAGAACACACCATGATTTCTTTTAAAAAAAAGATTTATTTATTTATGTATATGAATACATTGTTGCGATCTTCAGACACACCAGAAGAGGGCATCAGATCCCATTACAGATGGTGGTGAGCTACCATGTGGTTTCTGGGAATTGAACTCAGGACCTCTGGAAGAGCAGTCAGTGCTCTTAACCACTGAGCCATCTCTCCAGCCCCACAACATGATTTCTTAACTATGAATATCTATAAAATAGTTTTAAAAAACAAGTTCTATATTTCCTATATATAATAGTACAGAATAAGCATTCCCATTCCAAATCAGAATAATGGAAACATAACAATGAATGATCAGACCAAACCAACAATAAAACCTATCAGGATAAGCACCAAATCCTGCAACTCCATACCAGACATCTGGAGCTCATGATTGAATCATCATGGCCCCAAAAGACTTAGATAGTCCTTTCCCTCCATCTCGGCCACCTGCAGCATGCGTAACTTCTTTCTCTCTTGGGCCAGTGCTACTCCATAACTGCAGTTTCTCAGTAGACATTCCCTTAGCAAATGCGTCTCCAACATCCTGCTTGCAACCTTGAAAGAGTCCACCCTGGCCATATATTGCCTGGCTTCGATGGCCTTCTGGAACCCTGACAGAGAACTCTGTGATGCTCTTAACTTTGTACCTTTCATCTCTGAAAAGTCATTACCTTATGGATGACACTGCCAACTTCTGCCACTCTCTCAGGATGAAGTCTGTCTCCCCCACACCACAGTTTCTGTCACCCCTTGTGTGCTACCCCAGGGAAACAATTTCCTTGGGATCTGTGTTTCAACAAAGAACCCCTCCAGGGGCATTTTCAGTTTAGGCTCCTTCCTTTCAAATGAATTTGAATTTTTAAAAGGTAGGTCCTGTGATTCTATAATTATACTTTAATTCTATATCATTCCTAGATATATCCAGACATGCCCAGAGGTTCATTTCCATGGTGGCTCCGAATCCCATCCAGTTCACAACTGACATTAATCTTCACAGGCTTTGTTGACCTTTGGTCATTATAAGAGAGAAAATGGTAGATTATTTGCTAATGTTTTGAATCCAAAAGCATTCTTGCTGCCATTTTAGTCTCTACCTATGAAAGGACTTGAAATGAGATATGAAAACCAGTTGGCTAAAATCCCCAGAGACCGTTCTTTCTCTACCTCTCCGGAGCTAGGTTTACAGGAACATGCTACCACACTCAAATTTTACCTGAGTGTTGGGAATCCAAACTCAGGCTCCCACTCTTGTACAGCAACCACCTTACTAACTAAGCCATCTCTCCAGCCATGTGGATCATTTTAAGTTGGGAAACAATTAATAATGGGGTCCAAGCTTGCCTTTCAAAAGACTTACCTTTGGCTACATTTTCAGTAAAAGAAAAAACTCCTTTGTGAAATGAAAAGTGTGTATCTATATCCATCCATCTATCCATCCATCCATCCATCCATCCATCCATCCATCCATCCATTCATCTACCTATCTAATGTTATTTATTATGAAATTTTCTTCTTTGAATCTGTTACATCTTTATTAAGTAAGCATATTAAATATGAATCTCTGTAATTTCCTTCTTAAGATTGGGTTCTAATCCTAGAATAGACACTGTAGAGGAATGAGAAATGGAGAAAATCTAAATCTTCATGAATACCACTTGTATTTTTATTATGCAATTCAATTTGTCATATAAGTAGACACACATTTTCCCATACACACACTGTGTGCTTCTGTGATCATAGAGGACTCTGTTCAAGAAAACCAGTACAGGACTGAAGAGATAGCTCAGAGGATTTAAGGTACCTGCTTCCAAGCCTGACAATCTGGGGTCTGTGCTGGGAATAACATGGTGGAGAGAGAGAACCAACACCCTCAAGTGCGTTCTAGCCTCCATACATGCCATGGCTCACTCGTGTCCACAAACACATCTATATACAACAAATAACAAATTTTTATTTTGGTGTTTTCTCTCTCTCTCTCTCTCTCTCTCTCTCTCTCTCTCTCTCTCTCTCTCTCTCTCTCTCTCTCTCTCCTCTCTCTCTCTCTTTCTTTTTTTCTTTCTTTCAAGATCACAATAACCAGGATGGTGGTGTATATCTGAAATCCCAGCACTCAGGGATCCGAGTCAGGTTGATTTCTCTAAGTTAGAGGTTAACCTGGTCTACATAAAGCATAGTGAAACCCTATCTCAAAAACAACAACAGCAACAAAAATAACAACAACAAAACAAAAAACAGTGTATTGTGGCATTGTTGCTTACATTTGTAATCCTGGCATTTGAAAGATTGAGGCCAAATTGTCACGAATTTGAGACTGGACTGGCTACATACTGAGGTCTTGGCCAGCCTGGCCTATAGAGTAAGACTCCATCTTAAAATAACAACCACAAAATACCAGCATGCATCATTCCAGAACAGAAGGAAAGCTCAGTGTTCTACAGGAACAGAAATCCAGAGCCTAGATATTCGTGCCGTTTTTTCAGCACCTGGACAGCGCCTCTGCTAAGCCCTAGTTCCGTTAACCTGCATGCAGATAAAGGAGATTTTAAAAATGAGATCTTAATCTCTTGGCTAGAACCACGTGTACCCCTTGGTTGATGGCTTAGTCCCTGGGAGCCCTGGGGTGTCTGGTTGGCCAACATTGTCGTTCTTCCCATGGGGCTGCAAACCCAACCTACCCCAGCTCCTCCAATCTGCCCTCCAACTCCGCATTGTGAACCCCGCACTCAGTCCAATGGTTGGCTGCTAGTATTCGCCTCTGTATCTGTAAGGCTCTGGCAGGGCCCCTCCAAAAGACAACCATAACAGGCTCCTTTTGGTCCTCACTTCTTGTCATCCATAGTAGTTTCGGGGTTTATAGTGACTGTTTATAGGATGAATCCCCAGGTAGGACAGTCTTTGTGGTTTCATCCAAAAGATTGGCAGAGGAATGCCTTGTTGGGCATCAGTGGGAGGAGAGGTCCTTGGTCCTGTGAAGGCTCAATAGATGCCCCAGTGTGGGGAAATCGAGTGGGGGTCGTGGGAGTGGGTTGGGTGGGGGAGCATATTCTTGGAGGCAGGGGCTGGGAGGATGGGTTGCAGGTTTTCAGGGAGGGGAAAACCGGGAAGGGGTATGACCTTTGAAATGTAAATGAAGAATATATTCAACTAAAAAAATTAGAAAAAAAAAGAATCTTCAAATGAGAGGTCAAATCTTTTAAGCTCAGACTCCTTCAGGTAAACTAACATGCTGGTACTTATCCTAAAAAGAAAAAAAAATCTCAAAAGTCCTTACCCATTTTCCCTCCTTTATCCTGCACACCCACAAATATGGAAGCATTACTATTGTAGATGCTTCTTAAAACATATACGTCTATGAAAGGGATCTAAATGGAGACAATGCCATCAAGTAAAACTTTCTGTGCCAGGAATGGTTACATCTTGTTGACTCATTGGCTATGCATCCCCTGGAACTCCAACCCTTCTCAGGCTATTGCCAAGACTATTGGTTTCCCTCCACAACCTGATGGTAAGGCCCCATTTGAAGACAACACTTACTTATATCGTCACAAATACAGAGAAGTCAGGGGATGTCTAACTTAAACACAGACCCCTATTAACTGGCACTCATGGTGATTGTAAGGTTCTCTGCATGCTATGGGAGGAGAAAATAGTCATCAATGTCACCATCCAAAAACCCTACAACCTGCAACAGTAACCTACCCGCAACATATAGTACTACAACCATGGCATAAATGTTGTGATAGTAAGCAACCACTTTTAAAACCGTATTTGAGCCGCACTCCACAGATGGAGCCCATATCTGACACTGCTTATAGGCCAAGAACCCAATACTAGATAGGTTATGGGCCCTAGGGGAAAATCTGCTACTATTATTTCACCTGTTCTTTCTCACAGCTTATCGAATGAGACAGAAGCTTGGATGAAACAACCATGTTATCATGCGTGCCCATGCTGCTGAGACGGCTTCGTGACATGCTCTCTCTTCCATCACTGAAACTATACTGCAGACTTTGACTTTGTTTTTGAGGACAAGATTCAGTATTTCCCATGTTTGTATCACCAGCATACTGTGGGATGACATACAGTAAGGACTTTAATAAATGGCTTTTTAATCATTTCTATATAATATATTTTGTCTGTATTCTTTTCTCTCCCCCAGCTACTTCAGTAGTTCTCAACCTGTGGGTCGGGACCCTTCTGGGAATTAAACAACCCTCCCACAGGGGTTACATACCAGATATCCTATATAATAGATATTTACATTATGATTCATAACAATACCAAAATTACAGTGATAAAGTAGCAATAAAATAATGTTCTGGTTGGGAGTCACCACAATATGAGGAACTGTTTATAGGGTCTCAGCATTAGGAAGGTTAAGGACCACTGTGGTCCTCCCTATCTCTGTACCCACCCAACTTCATATTCTCTCTTGAAAATTAAAAAAAAACCTAAAAATTAAAACAAACAAACAGAAAAAAAATAATGAAACAAAAAAATTACCAGTGACAACCTACTGGAGAAAACCAATTTTCCTTTCCTAGCAGATATCAACTGCAGATATCTTCTTGGTCAGGGGTGGGGTTTTGTGTCCACTTCCCTTTCTCAATTCTGGGATTGTGTTCAGTTTGAAGCTGTGCAGGTCTCGTGCATGCTGTCACAGTCTCTGTGAGTTCATAGGTGTATCAGTCCTGTTGTGTCTGGAAGACACTGTTTCCTTGGCGTCATCTACCACATCTGGCATCGTCTACCACATCTGGCTCTTTGAACGAGGGAGCCTTGTTCCAGGCCCAGCAAACAGCAGAACTTGGCAGCTTTGGCCATGTGGTTCTGGCTTTAGAGTCAAGAATACAAGACGGGGATTATGGAATCTCCACCAGCAGCTAAGGAAAGCCACTGGGGCCAGGTGAGTGTCAGGAGTGTCCCTGCCATGGAGCCCAGAGGGGCCACTGCATGAAGATGTGGATGTGAAGCCTGGATTGCCTGGGAGACCCCAAGATGTCGGAGATGCTAGAGCTGTGGGATACCCGCCAAGGATTGCTGCTTTCGCAATGTAGGACCAACACAACAGAGGGAAGTGTTGCAATCAACAAAGTTGAAAGGTTGGAGATCTGAAGAGCACTTTGACATCTGGCATGGAGATTCAGAATTTGGAGTTTGTCTGCTGGTTTCTGACTTGCTTTGACCCAGTATTTCATTGCCATGTTCCCTTCTCTGACTTTTGGCATGGTAATGTGCCATTGTATGTTGGAAGTATGTGAATCTATGTTTTGATTTTTATTTTACAGGGGTTACAGTTAAAAGATTGCCTTGAGTCTCAGAAGAGACTTTGAATTTTGGACTTTTAACCAGTGTTGAAATTGTAATAGACTATGGGGCTTTTGAAGCTGGACTAAAAATGCATTTTTCATTATGATGTGGTAAGAGGCCGGTGGGGGCCAGAGAGTGAAATGTGGTGCTTTGAATATGAGTGGTCCCCATAGGCTCACAGATTCGACTGCTTAGTCACCAGAGAGTGGAATTACTTGAAAGGAATCAGGGGGTGTGGCTTGAGGGAATAGGTGTGGCTTTGTTAGAGCAAGTGTTTCACTGGGGGGGGGGGGGCTTTGAAGTTTCAGAAGCCCAAGCCAGACCCAGAGGCTCTATCTTCCTGCTGTCTGCAGATCTGTAAGTGGAACTTTTCTACTTCTCCAACTCCATGTCTGCCATGTTGATAATGGACTAAACCTCTGAAACTATAAGCTAGCACCAATTAAATGTTTTGTTTTATAAGAGTTGCCATGGTCGTGGTGTCTCTTCACAGCAATAGAACACTGATGAAGACAAATGATAAAAGTACCCCAAAAAAAGGACTGTAGAGATGGCTCAGCAGTTAAGAGCACTGGATGCTCTTCCAGAGGACCAGGGTTCAATTCCCAGCACACACACATGGCAGCTCAGAACTGTTTGTAACTCCTGTTCCAGAGGATCTCACACCTTCATATAGACATATATGCCATCAAAACACCAATGTACATAAAATAAAAATAAATTATTTTCAATGTAGCAAAACAGCTAACTCATTTACAAAGACGTGTTCATCAGAATAACATTATATCAGCAACAGAAACACTAAAATCTAGGAAAGTGCTAGATAGTGCAGTTCAAGCCCTGAAAGTAAATACTGCTGAACAAAATTATGGTATAAGCAAAGGTATCTCATTTTTTTAAAAAAAAATGTATGTACATGTATGCACTTGTATAAGCCACGTGTGTTTGGGTGCCTGGGGAAACCAGATGGATCCCTTGGAGCTGGCATTACAGGAAACTGTGAACTGCTTGACATGGGTCTCAGGAACTGAATTCAGGCTCTCTGCAAGAGCAACAAGTACTCCACCAAGCTCCCTCTTCATTCCCATTCTCTCCCTTTCTCTTTTTAAAGATTTACTTGTATTTTTGTGTCTGTGTCTATGTTTACTACATGTGTGCAGCTCCGGCAGAAGCTAGAAGAAGGTATTGGGTCCCTTGGAGCTACTGTTACTAAAGTTATGGCATTTGTGAGCATCCTAAGGTGAGTACCGGGATAGGAGCCCGAGTCTCCTGGAAAAGCTGCAAGCACTCCTAATCACCAAGACATCTCTCCAGCCCCTACCAAAGAAACCTTTTTAAGTTAATGAAGAAATAAATATTCCAAGATAAGTACCAGCTAAAGCAAGTCATGACCACCAAGCCAGCACTGCAGAAGATAGACAAAACAAAACAAAACCCCTACACTCAAGGCAGCCCCAGAACAAGAGACCATGAAATAACAAATCTCATGAGAACAATAGACATAGTGAGAACTAATGAAGAATCAGACAGCACCCAACTCAGGAAATCATTAACACGAATATGTGAGAAAGAAAAGGACAAGCAGTATATGAACCTGCCAGATGAAATAAGTAAAATTACAGGTATCATCAAATTCCTCTCAATAATACTCCAAATGTCAATGGTCTACGTTTTCCAATTAAAACATGAAAACAAACTGACTGGGTGAAGACACAGATCTAACTACCTGCTGCCTTAATGCAGACACACCGAATCCATAAGGATCACAGATTGAATGTCAACAGATGAAACACTATATTCCAAACAAACAGAGACCAAAAACAAGAAGGAATAGCCATTCTTGATCTAACATGGCAAATATCAAGCCAGAAATGGTCAAAAGAGTGTTTTAAGCCAATACATTTTAATAGAAGTTGCAGACTATCAATTAGACACGATGTGTATAAACAAACATACATACTCAAATAGCACACCCAGTTCTGTAAAACAAACCCTGGTCATACAGGTATAAATAAACTCAGCTTCAATACTGGTGGGCAACCGAAATAGAGAGGTAGTCCTGATCAAACCTACCCCCAAACCCTCAAGCTTAAATTGTCTCATACATCAAAGGATGACACATTTATCTGCAGAACATTCCACCCAAGAGCTGCAGGATGCTCTTCCCTCTCAGCACACAAGGACTTTCTTGAAAAGAGACAATGTTCTGGACCATAAGTCAAACTTAAGTTAATAATAGGAGCAATGGCAGGCACTATATGAACACATAGAGCTTGAATTACATCCTTGAACGGCCTTGCAGTCTTTGAAGAGAACCACGGGGAAAGGTTTAAAACATTCCTGTAATCAGTTGAAAATGAATCACGAGTTACTAGAACCCTTGGTATGCAGCAAAGGCAGTTCAGACAGGGAAGTTTACAGCTTATCAGTGAGCATGCCAAAAAGTCAGAGAAGTCTTCAATCAGTGACCTGAAGATGTACCTCAGGGCCTTGGAAACAGGTTTTTTAAAAAAATTTATTTATTATTATATGAAAGTACACTGTAGCTGTCTTCAGACACACCAGAAGAGGGAGTCAGATCTCATTAAAAATGGTTGTGAGCCACCATGTGGTTTCTGGGATTTGAACTCAGGACCTTCAGAACAACAGTCAGTGTTCTTACCCACTGAGCCATCTCACCAACCTGGAAACAGTTTTTAAAATGTTACTACATGGTAACAAACTATGGGTGGGCTCCATAACCACCATGCCAGCAGAGTAATGATCTATGGGAGACAAGAAGCCAGGTCAGCTCAGCACAACCAAATAGCCAGTGTTGGTTCAAACTTTGGGATTCTGATCCTTAGTAGTGTATTTTAAGCATATTTAATCACAACTCAAGTTGGTGAAAACTCTCCTTGTAATAATTAACTCAAGTCTGTACAATAAAGCTTACATGAGTCTCCTTTAGGAACAGAATAAGCTAAATACAGATCAGATGTGACTACCTCAAAAGTCATTGTAAAGTACATGTGAAGGCTTCTACAGTTTGTCTACATCTGACACCTTCTGTAAACATGGGTTCTATAGACTGGCTGAGAAAAGTCAGTTCACGATAAGGGTCTGGGGAAGAATCTGGTGTAGACTCAGTCACACAGGTAGCTCAGAGGTCACCAAGCTATTAACCATGTCTGCTTCCAGCCTTCTCGGTGAATAACAGGTTATACATCCTCCCTTTGAAGGGACAGCCCTGTGTGTCTAACATTCCTGGTTTCCCCAGTGTTTGTGAGCACATAAACACTATACAAGGAATAGACAGTATTTTGAAAAGAGAGACAAAACTGGCCAACCCTCAGCCTAATTACCAAAGGAGGTAACAGACACAAATATACACTAACAATTTCATAGATTTAAACCTTATGTATATCTTATGTACTTTATCTTATGGTTTTGCCTACATGTATGTATGTGGACTCTATGTGTGTCTAGTAACCAGGGGAGTCAGAGGAGTCAGAAGAGGGTGTTAAATCCTCTGAAACTGGAGATACAGTTGTGCACTACCATATTGATATAGGGTCAAGCCTAGGACCTCCGCAAGAGCAGCAAATGCTCTCGACTGCTGAGCCGCCTCTCTGGCCCCTACGATTAAAACACTCCCGTTCACACTCCCTAGCTAGCTTTAGTTCACATGATTTGCTGCTCATGACTAAGGATTTGTCCTCCAGGCTTGGTCTCTGTCCACATACATTTATTTATTTCCAGGCAACAAAGGGAACAGGCAGCTCAGACACCGTTAGCACTCAGGAACAGATCTGAACTTGGATTCCTCTACGCTAGTTATTGTTCGATGTAGGTTACAGACAGACTCGTTTCTCCCTTGTGCTAGGCTTTGGAGGGCAAGATCAGGATTTCTTATGCTTTACAGATAGAGATGGGACACAGGGAAGCCAGATGGCCTGTCTAGAGACCCAGAGATTGATTTTGGTGCCAATGTCAGATCAGCTTGTTGTCTATCTGAACCACAGCTCCACAAATCAGTCCTTTACTAACTTTACAGTGGACACTGTAAAGAAGAAGAGGAAGAAGAAGAAGAAGAAGAAGAAGAAGAAGAAGAAGAAGAAGAAGAAGAAGAAGGAGGAGGAGGAGGAGGAGGAGGAGGAGGAGGAGGAGGAGGAGGAGGAGGAGGAGGAGGAGGAGGAGGAGGAGGGGAGGAGGAGAAGGAGGGGAGGAGGAGGAGGAGAAAAAGAAGAAAAAGAAGAAGAGGAGGAGGAGGAGAAGAAGAAGAAAAAGAAGAAGAGGAGGAGGAGGAGAAAGGGGAAAGAGAAGGGGAAGGGAAAGAGAAAGGAGAAGGAGGAGAAGGAGAAGAAGAAGAAGAAGAAAAGAAGAAAGTGGTGGGGAAAAGAAGAAATAACCCTTCCGTGCCCCATGACTGCTCCATTTCCTCTGGCCTTCTGGTCTTCTAGGACCTACCATTAGTTACAAATACTAGAAGTTCACACTACAACAATTATCAGCCAATCCCTTAGACATTAATTAAGTAAAACATCAGGGATAACTTTCCAGCCAGAGGAAAGCAAGCTTCTATGCCGTGTCTGGGGAGAAAAAGCAGAACCTTCCTGAAAAAGAGCGCAGAGGATGAAGTCAGGTTGAACCTGGGGAATAGTTGTGAAATTACAGGGAAGTGTGATGTGAACTGGATTGCTGCCTAAGCACCCTGGCTTTGGCAATACTCCGAACAGTTTATATAAGTGTAGAAGCTGCTCCACCATATCAAAGTGTCCACAGCACAAGGTCGTTGCAATTCTGTACTTCCTGTGCCAGAGGAAAGCACAGCTGGCACTGGGATTTCCCAGATTATCTGCAGCAAGGAAAAGTTCTTACTTCCAGGCCAAGAATGACCTCTCTCCAGCTGCTGGGGGCCAGGTCCAGGTAAGCATGCTGTCTCAGCATCTTTATTGGAACAAACAGTAGCAGCATCTCTCTTGAACACCTGCACTTTCAGTGAGCGCCCTCCTAAATACTCCTCCCCAGTGCAGACTTGCACAGGCTACAAAGAATGTTCCCTCCCTGAACCAGGTCCCCTATAGATGCCAGAGAACCATGGAAGGTAAGGGTCAGTCCTGGACTCCAGACAAACTAGAGTCTGCACCACAGGGAAGCTTTGTGACGTCTACTTTTGGACAAAGTTATAGGTGGAGGCTGGTTTGTAGAATGAAGTTTTGCTTCACTGAGCAGAGTGATGCCGACCAAAACTGGTAATGGTGAGACTGTATGTTTATTTCCTCATCATGTTGGAAATGGCCTGATTTTACTCTAATCAGAACTCTAAGGGGAAGACTGCCATTGAGCCAGGACATAACCCTGCATATCCACCCTTGTCATAAAAGAGTACCTATTAGCATCAGTTAAGGGAAATGTTACCATCCATAGCTTTACCACCGAGGCTCAGTCTCCCATGGTGTAAACCTGCTCGCTAAGGCAGGAACTGAAGCCTTGATTTGACTGCCCAGACTGAGAAAATTTTAAGCTGAATTTCAGATTGAAGAAAGGGCTAATAAGAAATAAATATCATGGCTGATTATTTTTCCCATCTCAGGGGCTGCTTTAAAATTATATTTAGGGTTCTGAGCTTGACTTTCCCTCTTGAATGGTGGAGTAAATCACAATTCTATCAGGTCCCATGAGCATTTCAATAGAAATTGTTAAAGATGAGATTGGATAGATAAGTAGACTAATGATTTAATAGATGGTAGGTAGATAGATGATAGGTAGATAGACAGATGATGGGTAGATAGATAGATAGATAATAGGTAGATAAATAGATAGAGAGATGATAGGTAGGTAGGTAGATAGACAGACAGACAGACAGACAGACAGACAGACAGACAGAGGAAGAGATAGATAAATGATAGATAGATAGATAGATAGATAGATAGATGATAGGTAGATAGATAGATGATAGGTAGGTAGGTAGATAGACACAGACAGAGGGAGGAAGAGATAGATAGATAGATAGATAGATAGATAGATAGATAGATAGATAGATAGATAGATAGATAGATAGATAGATAGATGATAGGTAGATAGCTAGATACATGGATGGACAGATAAATAAAAAGATCAACCAGAGGGTTGTATATCACACAAAGGATAGCATATGTCATAAGAGTGTATCTGCATGTCCGTATCCTCACCTCTCCCAGCAGTCCAAGTAATGTCATCAAAACATCCACAACATGTTTCCAACCATTGAAGGAGATGGTCCTAATCTCTAGGGAAACTGGATTACCAGAAGGCATTTTGGTTTTAGGACCTGAGTCTAGAAAAGACGCCATCATTGTGTGTGGCTACAAAGTAGAGGAGTAAGGGCCATCTGCAGAGTGTGCCAGCAAGTTCTGAGGTCTAGACAGACCTTACTGCCCTGGATAGAAAGGAAGATGAGGCAGCCCTTACCAGCCTTGTGAAGATATAATCAATACCATAAGATCCTGGCTGGAGGCAAAAATGAGTAGAACCTCCTTAGTAACAACCTGGATGCTTTGAGCCATTATGACCATGGGCTAGGAAGAGGATGAACTGGAGTTGGGAGCTCAGTTGATAGATGACGTTTTGGATGTGTTGGCTCACAATGTCAGGAAAGGGGGCAGGGGAAAGACACTGCCAAAATTACAACTGCAGTCATAAGTCCAGAAGGACTCTGCTTTAGTGTGACTACGCCAGATGTGGAAATTAATGTGTTCACCCTGGGAGGGAACTTGGACCTCAGAGAACACTTGAGACCGAGGGTCATGTGTAGATGGTACAGTGACTGGACAGCTGCATTCCAGGAGAGGCAGGAAATACAGAGACTGGAGGGAAGAAAGAGCTGGAGAGCAGTCAGTGGCAGCCTGGCATCCAGCTGCTTTGTCCCCAAGGAGAATCCAAAGGACACCAATCCCAACACTTCCACCTTGAAGGCAGACTAGCCTCAGTCTCTAGTGTGTGCCTTAAAACATGGGTTTCATAGCTCACTGTGTTAAAACAGAGTTCCAGAGCTCATTAG
Source organism: Tokudaia tokunoshimensis (assembly GCA_036184795.1). Taxonomy (NCBI): domain Eukaryota; kingdom Metazoa; phylum Chordata; class Mammalia; order Rodentia; family Muridae; genus Tokudaia; species Tokudaia tokunoshimensis. The sequence continues at coordinate 62,249,371 of BTHU01000010.1, forward strand.
AAAGAAATCCTGCTCATTGAAGTTAATGCCTGTAACAATTTTTGATAGAATCGTACAATAATTGAATGTTTCTCAGGCCCTGTGAAAATGTTATCGCAAAGAACACTAGTTTTGAAACTACATACAGAGCAAAAGAAATTCGCACTCATCTATCTAAACTCTAGGGTTTGAGTTGTTTTCAAATAACACTCGAGTTCTTTGGAATATCAGCTGGAGGAGGTGTGCTTGCTGCAATGTCTAACTTAAGGAGACCTTCATTAATTTCCATGTGTGCACCAAATACCAAATCGAGAATTAAGAAGAATTACCTACATGTGAGATTGATTTTCAGTTTTATCCTAAAGCAGTGCATCCCATTGTGAATTCAAAGGCATACTTGGGGATCACTGGGAAATCAGAACTCTTGAATGACCATGCAGTAGATCAGGAAGCCAGCTGTCATAGCTGTGACTGCCAACTGCCTCAACCCTGGGATCATATCTTGCAGACAATGAAGAATGAAAACCATGCACTCAAGAGTTGAACACTTCAACCCACACTATTTATTAGAGAAAAAAGAGGGAGAACAGCCTTTAACGAATAGGGACTCTAAGAGGATGCTGGCTAGGTGCCGAGAACTATGCGTTTAAATAGGTACAGACAGTAGAAACGGAAACAGAAAAGGTGATTGTCCTCTGCTGCAGAGATGGCAGATTTCTCCTTAGTCCTGGAGCTCCATCATGAGCTAGCTAGTTGTCAGAGGCTACCAGACAGAGAGCCTTGACTCATGCAGCCCATGCACACAGAGGGGCTTTGATCCACAGAGCATCTTTGATAGTCATGAGTGGAGTGTTTCCAGGTGGTTGAGGTCTACAGGCTGTCAAAGGCTTACTGGGGCCAACTCCTAATGACCTAATTTCATTTTGTCTCCTACCTCAATCCCATGAATCACTGATGGCAGCTCATTAGTTCCCTGATAGTCGTGGCACCCAGAAATCAAGCTGGCTGTGCTCTTTGTCTCTGTGTGTCTGTCTCTGAGTGTGTGTGTCTGCCTCTCTGTGTGTATCTCTGTCTCTGTCTCTCTCTGTCTCTGTCTCTCTGTCTCTCTCTCTCTCTCTCTCTCTCTCTCTCTCTCTCTCTCTCTCTCTCTCTCTCTCTCTCTCTCTGATAATATCTCCTTGGCAAAGTTGTACCTGGGATTTAAATGTCACTCTAAGTACGAAACAAACAGCATCCCAGAATCATTTGATCCTTTGTCAAACAATTCTAAGGGCTTCCTCCCATGCTCACCATTGTGTGCACTCAAGTCTCATTGCGAATCAGTAACAAATCAAAAGCTAAAGTTTCCAGTGCCCTGGCTACTCCAGGTATTCAGAGAGCCTGGAACCCTGTTGTTTTACTCTCTACGTGAATGACAGAACTGCGTGGTGAGTAGTCATAGGGCAAGAGCTTCTGCAGTCCTGTGAGCCAGAGCACGTCTTCACAGTGACAGGTCAGGTGTGTCGGCCATCAGAGTTGAGAAGGCTGCCTGACTGTGATCTTATCTAGAGAGTCCCTCCCTGTTCGGAAAGTGCTTCTTCCTGCTTTATTTCACCTCTTTCCTCTATCCTGACTCTGTCTCCAGAAGACAAAATAAAAAAGACTCGGAAAGTAGACACTTTCCTGTCAATGTGTCTGTGGAGACGTCAAACACTCCAGTGACTGTGGGAGTCGTGGGAGTCATGGCTGAAGATGAATGAAACCTCCGTTTGTTTGGAACTCTGGCACAGAAGCCTCTCTGTCTTCTCCAAGATCTGCAGCTGGGGAAAGCATCATTCCCCACTCTCATCATGACAGATGCAGGGATTGAAGTTTCTAAACAGAAACTGACTCGGTGAAGGTCAGAGGAGGAGGGGTGTGAGATGTGCACACTGCTGCCCTGACTCCCCATGCAGAGGTCTAAGGAGGATCAGACAGGATGAAGTCTAAGAGAAAGCAGACACAGTGAGAAAATGACTCATTTTCTCCAGTGACAGTCACTCATCCAGACTCTCCCCACTCTTCGCAGCTCCCAGATGACGCCTTAGCATGAGAAGTGACAACCAAAGCTGCTTCTGGGACACCCCAAAGGACTTCATCCTCCTGGGCATTTCTGACAGGCCATGGCTGGAGCTCCCAGTCTTTGTGGTTCTCCTGGTGTCTTACATTCTGGCTGTGCTGGGAAACATCTCCATCATCCTGGTATCCCAGCTGGATCCCCAGCTCCACAGCCCCATGTACATTTTCCTCAGCCACTTGTCCTTCCTGGATCTCTGCTACACCACCACCACTGTCCCTCAGATGCTGTTCAACATGGGCAGCTCCCACAAGACCATCAGTTATGGTGGCTGCACAGTGCAATATGCCATTTTCCACTGGCTGGGCTGCACCGAATGCATTGTCCTGGCGGCCATGGCTCTGGACCGCTACGTGGCCATCTGTGAGCCACTTCGATATGCTATCATCATGCACCGCCCACTCTGCCAGCAGCTCGTGGCTACAGCCTGGGTCAGCGGCTTTGGCAACTCCCTTGTTCAGGTCGTCCTGACCGTGCAATTGCCTTTCTGTGGACGGCAGGTGCTGAACAACTTCTTCTGCGAGGTGCCAGCCATGATCAAGCTGTCCTGTGCTGATACTACAGTGAATGATGCTACACTGGCCGTGCTGGTGGCCTTCTTTGTGTTGGTCCCTCTGGCCCTCATCCTCCTCTCCTATGGCTTCATTGCTCGGGCGGTAATGAAGATCCAGTCCTCCAGAGGACGGCGCAAGGCCTTTGGGACTTGCACTTCCCACCTGCTGGTGGTCTCCCTCTTCTACCTGCCCGCTATCTATATGTACCTGCAGCCCCCATCCAGTTACTCCCAAGAGCAGGGCAAGTTCATCTCCCTCTTCTATTCTATAATCACCCCCACCTTTAACCCTTTTATCTATACTTTGAGGAATAAGGACGTGAAGGGAGCTCTCCGAAGACTCCTGGCAAGGACCAGGAGGCTGTGTGGGAGGTGAAAGTGTAACCCCAGAAGACCTACACAGCTTGCAGAACCCTCCCCCCGCCAAGCAAGGACTCTGGGGGTTGGGGTTCTGGCTCAGGGGTGGTACAGCACTTACTTGGCATGTGGGAAGTACTGAGTTCAACCCCTATGGCTACAGGAAATGCTTGGAACAGTAGGTTCTTTGAGAGATTTGAAAGAAAAAAAAAAGCATTTCACCTTCCATGTGGCAGTGATGCTCAAAGTTCTGCATCTGAGCGCACGATTCTAAGAAGCCATTTATCTCCAAGATGTGCTTGAATGACTTGGTGTTCACAAGTACCCGTTACACTGTTTAATTCCTAATCTCCTGGTTCTTTCCGTTTTCTTCCTCTTCCTATATTTCCTCTCTCACTTCCCATGTATCTTTTTAAGCCCCTTTCTTCCATTACAGTCACTCTAGATGTGTACAATATGAACCCAACACTGAGTTTTACCTCGCTTATAATAAACATCTGATCTTCATGGATCAAAATCGATAAATTTTGTGGGTTTTTTTTCCAAAATGTCACAAGAATGGCATGACTGCATCCTTCTATTCATAGATGATTTCCTTTTTCCTCCGGTTCAAACTGTCTTTATAGAAAGTTTTCCCACCGTTGAGTGGGAACTTTCTGCTAGGAGGCTAGGGGTACAGGGGTACAAACAAGTGCATCTCCCTTCTCCCCTTCCAGATGGACATATTCCAGTGGAGAATACAGCAACAAATACAATGCAGTTAAAAACTTTAAAACCTAACATAAGAGCTGAAGACGTTTAACTCGACCTAGAGCTCCTGCCTAGCCTGGGCCTGGCTTTGCTGCCCAGAACCACACACAAGAAATGTTGAAGGGGATTGATTATTCAATTAGTCAACATTCGCAGGTTTCTGTGATGCTGGTGGTACGATGAGTGTTTGTAAGTATAGAACTGTGTAATACTGATGTGATGCTGTGTGATACATTAGCAAATCTCATTTTCATGTAAGAATCAATTATTAAAGGCTATAGTAATTGCTCTAGTTATTATTTCTGGTAGCCAAGGAATCTGAGATTCTGGCATCCTACTGGCTTGGCTGCCTCCTTCAGTGAAAAGGAACCATTTTAGGCATCTTATATTTTTTTGCATTTGTTTTTCTTTTTTAGATAATTCTCAAAGATTTTACTTGATTTTAAATTTTATATGTGTACACACACACACACATATGGAGTGGGGTGTGTGTGTGTAAGTGCAGTTGCTTGCAGAAGCCAGCAGAGGGCATCAGATCAGCTAAAGTTGGAATTGAACTCAAGTCTGGGGCAAGAGCAGCAGGCCACTGAACCATCCCTTCAGCACCCTGCATTTGTCCTCACCCCCCCTCACCCCCGCACTGAAGATCCTTTTATACTTAACTCTATTTCTATCCTACTGCCTTGAGAGACGCTATTAATGCAATCAAGACTAACAAGATAACAATAAATGAATGGAAATTACAAAAAGAGGAAAATTAAGAAAGTGTTTCTAACTGCAAAGGCAAGGCTTAGAAGCAAATCATAGAGCTGAAGAATTTGATTTAAGAAATGTAAAAAATGCCGGGCGGTGGTGGCGCACGCCTTTAATCCCAGCACTTGGGAGGCAGAGGCAGGAGGATTTCTGAGTTCGAGGCCAGCCTGGTCTACAAAGTGAGTTCCAGGACAGCCAGGGCTACACAGAGAAACCCTGTCTCGAAAAACCAAAAAAAAAAAAAAAAAAAAAAAAAAAAGAAGAAATGTAAAAAATAATGACCATGCCAGTCCAGGACCACGGTGCTTGTTCTGATGGATCTCCATAGAGTTATCACAGTATAGCAGCTCAAAGCCCTTTATATCCCAGAGTACCATAGAATGAAACAAATCCAAGCCACAGTCAATAAAATTAACATGATAAGAATCACCAAAAGAGGTAATCAGTACATATGTCAATATAATTATTCTAATTCTAGGAAACTTTTGCGTGTTGAGAATTGGGTTTCCCAAAACAGCTGTGTTAACTGAGTATCTCAAGTTCTCTTAACTTTGTGACTTAACTTAGTGACTTGCTTGACCCCTAAAACTCAGTACAAGATTCTCTAGCGCTTCCTGGACAAAGCTGTAAAGTACCTGGAACTTTTGGCTAGTGATATTCTCCGATACCCCAAGTCACCAAGAGGTCCATCATCTGTAAGGCCAGCCACGCTGGGGAGACGGTAGGCACCATGTGAGCCCAGTGGCAGCCAGCTCTTCGACTCTTGAATGGGGCTGGCTGGATCTTCCAACCAGGTAACCTCAACATTGAACAGAAGGACCACTCAGCAGAACCATGACTGAAACCATGGGCCCTCATAGGATGGAATATAGTAAACTGTCATTACTCTCAAGTCCTGGGTGTTGGCATGGGCTGTCAAGCAGCAAAGGTACTTGGAGCAAAAGGGGACCCTTAGAATCCATTTTCATAGACAGGTAATGGTGCAGGATAGGCATAGAGAACTTCTATTTTTTTTAAAAAAAAATCATCTTAAATTTACTTTGTGGGTGTTTTGCCTGTGGAGGGCAAAGAGGGCATCTGATTCTCTGGAACTGGAGTTAGATGGTTATGAGTCAGCATGTGGGTGCTGGGAATCAAACCCAGGTTCTCTGGAAGAGCAGTCAGTGCTCTTACCCACAGAGCCATCTCTCCAGCCCTGAAAACTTCTATTACTCAGAGTCATAAAATATCTAAGTGATTAAACTCCCAAGTAGATTAAAGCATTTTGACATGACAAATTGATATGTAATAGGAAGAAAAAATAGATTTTTATAACGCATGTCAAAAATTTACAACAGGGAGATAACATGTCACAATTCAGCTTTCCAGGATACAGAAAGCAAATATGTAAATAAATACTCAAAGCCCTAGACTGAGACTTGGGGTACAGCTAGAGTCTAATCACCATCATTACTGCTGCTGCTACTACTACTGTACACACACAGACACACGTGCACACATACATACATACACAGACACACATGCATACACATGCATGCCTGCACACACACATACACACACACACACACACACACACACACACACACACACACACACACGCGCGCGCGCGCGCGCACATACGTGTGCTCCTAAGCAGGCAGAGTTTGCACTTAATTAGACACCACATAGTTTTAAATTAGTTTAATTTACATTATTACATTAAATAAATTAGCCTTACTAGAAAGAGATAACCCAGTAGGTGCGATACTTACCTGGGTTTGAGCTCCAGCATCACATAAACTGCATAGTGGCACATGCCTGTAATACCAGCACTGGAGAGATGGGGCATGGAGCATCAGAAGCTCAAGGGGAAAAATAGGCCCTATTTTTAAAAGCCAATTTATGTAAAGAGACTGTTTAGTGGCATGGTTGCTTTGCCTTGCATAATCTCCTTATATTAACAGTTTATCAGCCACATCTCGATAGCAAAGGTCTAGCAGCTCCACCGGACAGTATGAAACAATGTTTCCACTCTGAGCAATGCTGTATGCCTAAAAGTTGTTTCTGTTTACTGGGCAATTAGTCAGTATTTATTTATGACTTAGTACTCAGAGTCACTTAGGAGAGGAGCTGTTCTTCAAATGGATAAACCTAAGGTAAGTTGTTATCACCCATGGGCAAGATGAAACTAGGTTATGCGTCTATTTGAGAATGTCGTAGGATTCATTTCTCCAAGTGAGCTAACCTCTCCTGCGTGATGTTACACTCTATGCTAGGAGAGCTGAAATCCCTCCTCCAAAATCTGAGTGATGTGATTTTTCCCCCCTCATTAACCAAAGTTGAATCACTTTGCAAAGAGATATTTTAAATGTGTAAACTGATTTATTTTTAGTAGTTTGGGTAAATAACTTGAATTCTAGATACATTCTTAAATTAAGAAAACAGTACAAACATACAATAAATACAAAGATGGATTTTATAAATCTTGAGTTTTCAGGTAGCTAAACAGAAAGCATAACTATTTAAAAAAATAAAAACAATTACATAGGTGAGAGGCTGCCACAAGCCTGCCATCTAGCCTGCAGGCAGCTCCTTATATGGTATGGTTAGTTAACAGGAAGACAAACCTATGGAGTGAGCAAATGTCAAGGAACCGGAGGGGGGGGGAGAAGAGGAGGAGGAGGGAAAGGAGGAGGAGGAGGAGGAGGAGGAGGGAAAGGACAGAAAATGTGTTTTCTAGAAGCTGGTTCCATGAAGTCACCAAGAGGGAGCACCTTGCCAACTGAGGACATGACAGGAAGGGCATCCTCCGGCAGTTTCACATTCTGGATGTGAGAAAACATGTTTGGTCCCACACAAGCCTTTGCTCCAGATCCTATACCAGAAGAGCCCTGGCTGTGGTCCTGATGGTGAAGGACTTGGTAGCAATGAAGAACAATGTTCACTGGGACTTGGGGCAGGACTTGGGACAGGACGGTGGTGCCTGGCAGTCCTGCTTCCACGCCTACCAAGAAATCTCAAAGACAATAGTCAGCTCAGGCTTTTCTTCCTGGAGGGCTTCTAAGGCACGCTTTGTTTCATAATTTAAATACATTTCACCTAACCTGTGAAGACAGGAAGGAAGCTTTGAGTTAGACTCTTCAGAAAACTGCAAATTAATCCAGAGAAATTCTGATTTTTTGTTCCGAGGTCACCCTCCCTCCCCTCAGCACTCCAGTCCCCCACCCCATGAGAAGCTCTCAGCAAAGCACACTCACTGTAGGCTCTGCAGGAGGCAGCTCTGTTGCTTCAGAACCTCGCAGAGGGTCACCACACACAGATCGCCCAGGTTGTTGTTGCCCAGGCTCAGCTTCCGAAGGCTCTGGTTATGGGTCAGAATTGTGGAGAGACTCCAGCAGCAGTGTGAGGTGAGGCTGCAGTTGTCTAACCTTTAAGAAAAGAAGGGCGATATAAAGAAAATAGCCTCGACCATCCACACTTGCTGGTCTCCAAGCCTGCACTGTGTCGTGTGCCTAAAAAGCCGCAGATAGACCAGGGAAAGCTGCTTTATATGATACTGTTGCTTTTCGCCCCTCTTTAGATGGAAGTTTCTTTTCTCAGGTATTGCATTGTGCAGACCCAAACAGCTGACTTTTTAAAAACATTACCTTCCCCCAGATTTCCACAAAGTATCAATGGACCAAATGAGTTTGTTTGCAGTTCACAGGACTGTGGTGGCAGGCGCTCAGCTTTTAAGCTGTACACCATCTAGAAACCTCCCAGTTCTCACTACTGGACACCTGGAACTCCTCACTCCTCAGACACAGATTTGCCTCAGGGTTGCTCCACGGCCTGCCTCACACCACATATTCCCATCACCTCAGGCAGCCCATGAACTCACTCCAGCATCTGTAGCTTACAGTCGGGGTGCAGAAGTCCCTCACAGAGGAGCTTGAGTCCTGTGTCTCCAAGGGCATTGCTTCGTAGGTAGAGGTGTGTGAGGTGCGGGTTGGTTTTGAGCACAGAGGTCAGGGCTGAACAACAAATTGAAGTAAGGCCAGAATTCACCAACCTATAGGAAGAAAAGAAGAAGTCCTCAGTGCCCAGGCTCTCTCAGACACTGTGTCACTGTGAGCTGCATCCTTCCAACTTAAAGGTCAGAAGCCAGCATCTTGAATATAATCTGAAGCATGGTTCCACGTCTCTGAATCCCACAGGAAAGATGGACAACGGTCTTAGCATATGCTGTGCTCCGATGAGAGAGAGAGAGAGAGAGAGAGAGAGAGAGAGAGAGAGAGAGAGAGAGAGAGAGAGAGGTGTTTGGAGGACATCTTTGTAGAACTGATTGTTTTCTTCTGTGGTGGTTTGAATATGCTTGGCCCAGGTACTGGCACTATATAGGGAGTGTAGCCTTATTAGAGTAGATGTGGCCTTGTTGGAGTAGGTTATGGTCTTGTTGCTGGAGCCGGTTTGGAGACCCTCCTCCTAGCTGCCTGGAAACAATCTTCTCCTGGCTACCTTCCTATCAAGATGCGGAACTCTCAACTCCTTCCTTAGCACCATGTCTGCCTGGACGCTGCCATGCTTCCCACCTTGATGATAATGGACTGAACCTCTGAATGTGTAAGCCAGCCCGAATTAAATGTTTACCTTTATAAAAGTTGCCTTGGTCATGGTGTCTCTTCACAGCAATGGAAACCCTAAGACACCTTCCACTCTGTGAGTCCCAGGAATTGAACTCAGGTTGTCAGCCATGAAGGCAGGAGCAAGTCAAACACTGTCTACAACCAAATATTGTGCTTTAAATATATGTTCCCCTACAGACTCACTGTTTATGGTGCTGCTCAGTCAGACTGTAGAACCTGGCTTGAGGGAATTAGATCATCAGCGGGTGTGCCTTGTAACCCAGGTTCTGCTTCCAGACCCAAGCTCTGCTTCCAGATCCTCCCAGAGAGGAACAATCTCTCAATGTCATGGAGTCATCTGAATCCAAGCCTAGCATGTGTGAGCTCCTGAGTTCCATTCAGAAAAGAAGACAACGTCAAAGCCATGTGATTAGGATATTGGTAACCATTGAGGCTGAGGGATAAGTATGTTTAATGCATGATATAATGCTTAGAAAATCAAACAGACACATACTGTCAGCTCGCCCACTGGTAATAGCTCGGTCCCAGCCAATCCAGTTGTGATAACTCATGTATTGACTGCCAACTTGACAAGACCTAGAATCACCCTCGAGACAAATCTTTGGGCATATCTGTGAGGAATTTTCTAGATTAGGTTAACTAAAGTGGGAAACCCTTCCTTAAATGTGGACAACCCCATGCCATGGGCTGGGGTCCCAGACTGAATTAATGGGAAAAATGAAGTGAGCACCAGTACTCGGTGCTTCCTCTCAGCTTCCTGTTTGTAGACACAGCATGATCGGCTGCTCCATGATCCTGCCGCTGTGCCTCACCCCTCCCCCTCGCTCTCCCTCCCCCTCGATCTCCCACCCAGTGTTGAACTGTACCTTCACTGTGTGAACCACAATAGCCTTCCTTCCTTAAGTGTGCTGTCTGTCCGGAAAAAGCCACTAATCGCTGGTGGCTTTGTTCTGTGTGTCTTGAACACAGATGCTATTTGCTGCATTCTGTCAACTCTGTGTGACTTTTCTACTTGTCGAAATCCTCCTTGTTCCCTAAAAATGCCTCCCGATGAAAACCGAAGTTCCAACAGTATTGGCTACTTACTTTGTGGGATGATGACATCAAGTGTGATTGTTTTATTTCAAGATAGGAGGGTTATTTCTATTCCTTTCCTTGTTTCTTTTTGAGACAGAAGCTCCTGTAACCGACAATGCTGTCTAACTTGCTGTATAATCTAGCATGACCTTGAACTTCTGATCCTCCTGCCTCTGCTTCTGGAGTGCTGGGATGACAAGCATGCACCACCACACCCTACTTGAGTGCTAGTGATCAAACTGAGGGCTTTATTCTCTCTAGACAAACACTCTGCTGACTCAGCTACAACCCCAGCCGCCATAGCTCTACTTTTAGTTAGGAAAATGGAGATCAGAATAGTTATTTGAGGACTGGTGAGATGAATTGGTAGAAAAAAGATCTTGCTGCCAAACACGATGATCTGAATTTGAACCCCATGACCCACAAGGTGAAAGAAAGAAGAGACTAAGGCCCTACAAGTTGTCATCTGACTTTCACATGCATGGCACCACTATACACACACACACACACACACACCATAGAAAATAAATAATTATCATAAAATTGCCAACCAGAATAATTACTTGAAAAATAATTGTCTACTTGTCTATGGGAAGAATGGGATCCAAATTTCCATAAGAAAGAGATTGTGAATGATAAGGGAAAGCAGAACAGACCAGGCCTTTGGAAGATAAAAACTAATTCCATATAACATAGAACCAGAGGAAAGTGGGATGAAGGCTGGATTTTCTCCAAAGGAAAGAGGAAGGAAGGAAAGACAGACAAAGAAGGAACTGAGAGTAGTGAAGTGTGTAAGTGCCCTCTGTGAACCTGCTGGGAAAGCTCTGGAAAGTCCTCTACTCAGCAAGTTCGAGCAGGGGCAGGGAGGGATTTAACAGTGGCAGAAGGAAGGGGTGTTATAATAGCTAAGCCCAGATTTATGTGTCCATGTGTGACACTTCTGTAGCACAGGAGAAGTGAGATTAGAATATAATATGCAACCAGAGTCTAGAACATATTATGCTAAAGTTCAAGAGAAGAAGATAATAATATATAAAATGGCTAAAATTTTTAGTTCATTTATGCTACACATTAGGGAACCTATTGTGAAAGAAATACACATACACACACACAGACACAAACACACACACACACTCGTGTATACACACAGGTGCACACACACATGCATCCAGTCCCATATACAAGCATATACATACGTTTTACAGAGTGACTTGTAACAAGAATGTAGAGACTTACCCAGAAGTTCCTGACTTAATGAGCAGCTGGGTAAACGCTGGTGGTGGGTACTATGGGATTTTGTGCTCCAAACTAGAAGCTATATGGAAGTGTATCCAGATAAATTAAAAACAAGTCAAAGAAAAATACTTCTATTGTGTTTGTAGTTTGAATAGCTAACTACAGTGTTGGGTTGGATTTTGTTCTTCCAAAAACTTCATATATTGAAATTCCAGTTCTTTAAAACGTGACCATAACTGGACACCAAACCTCACAACCTCACGAATGTAATTAGTTAAGATGAGGTCACCAAGTGGGCCCAAATCTGGTATGACTGACATCCTAATCAGAACCAAAGCTTCTGACTGGAGAGATGGTTGAGCAATTAAGAGAGCTTGCTGCTCTTCCAGGAGACCCAAGTTTGGTACCCAGCACCCATGTCAGACAGACCACAGCCACCTGCAATGCTAATTCCAGGGGTCCAATGACTCCTCTTGCCTCCTTGGCACTGTACTTATATGCAATGGTCTCCTCAACACACACTCAAACACATCATTAAAAATAAATAAACACAATCTTAGAAATAGAACGTGGGACTCAGTGTTACACATAGAGGCACAGAGAGAAGCTTGTGTGAAGATGAAGGCCACAATCAGGTGATGCCTCAACAAGGCAAGGTACCAAAGACGGCCAGTAAGGGAGACAAAGGAATGTACTCTTGCTCATAGCCCTCAGAAGCACCAGCTCTGAGATGCTTCCTTAACCCCAACCTTAGTAAACTCAGACATACAGAATGTTTGGATAAAAAGATGGATAGTTGGATAAATATATTGGTGAGTAAATTCACATATCAATATGTGGATTGATAAAGCAATTGACAATGTATGGGCATGTGGGCGGATGGGTGTTTCTGTGTATGACATAGTTTCTCAAATTTTGCTTGCCAGGTTTGTAAGTGGCTTTTTCTAGAGGCAGAAAGATTTTTTATGTTGTTTTTGTAGCAAAAACAAAACAAAACACCTCACAAGTGGTATATGGGTGTGAGATCTACTTGGGAAGACATTTGTCTATGAGTAGTCATTGGTGTCTAGGGGTACATAAGATATCTCAGAGAGTATAGAAGCAATTAATAGAAAATCAACGGCAAAACCCAAAGATCACAGGAAGAGAATCCAGTGCAGAATTTACAGAAGAGGAAGCTATCAAATCAATGAGAAAACACGGGGAAAGGAACTCGAAGAGGAGGTGATGGATGAACTAAAGCTCAAGGCAAAAGCCAAGCTAAGGATGGACAGGAGCAACACAGACTACATTCTGTGCTGTGCTCTAGTGGGTCACCCCTCCTCACAGTGCTGTGTGTGCCAACAAGGTCATTTCTGCCATCGGCACCCACAACACAGTCCAAGGTACCTGGAAAGCTCAGAGACCAAATCACATCTGCTGATCAAACAAAGAGCTTCGGGAGCCACATTGCTCTGGCAGAATCATGGCAGCACCTTAACATTCTGGGAAGGCGATTTGGTAACGTCTGAGGCTGTGCTAACAGGACAAGCCCAAGAAAGTATTAGAGTTTACAACTAATATTGGTTATTAATTATGGATAACTGATTTTCCCTCAGAAAAAGTCTCTCGTCAGTCTTAGGGTTTTGGTTTTCTGTTTTGCTTTGTTTTGATTTTTTTTTAAGACATGGTCTTATATAGCCCAAACCCTGTGGCCATCAGTCACGTAGGGCTACGCCCCAGGCCCCTAGTGTTCTGACTGGACTCCACCCTCCCTCACAGTCACCTGGCTACAGCCAGGTTTTCCCCCCCACCAACCCACAGTTACAGCTCACTATAAAAGGGGCTTCTTGGCCCCTCCTCGCTCTCTCGCCCTTCTCTCTCGCCCTCTCTCTTGCCCTTCTCACTTGCTCTCCCTTTCTCTTATCTTTATCTTTCTCTAGTCTCTTCCCCCTCTTTCCATGTGGTCATAGGCAGCTTTTATTTCTTTATCTCCCCTCTCTCACTCTATTGTTCTATAATAAAACTTTAAAATCATGGGCTGTCTCCTCTTGTCTAAACCCACCGTGTTAGAGAAATGGAACAGGCCTCACAGCATCGCCACCAGAAAGGACCAAGGACTCCCTGCCCAGCTGGGCTTCCTCTGCAGGTACTCGGGCACTTGATCCTGTGGGGCGGAGGTCCACAGGATCAAGTCCAGATCCCCCCCAGCTGGGTAGCCTCCCTCTACAGGTACACGGGCACTCGCCATCCCTACACAAGCTAGTCTCAAACTCCCTGTTACTAAGTATGACCTTGAACTTCTGATTCTCCTGCCTTTCCCTCCTAAGTGCTAGGATCACATGAGTGTACGGAAGGCATAATATGTGCTAGACAAACTAACAAGTGAACCACATCTCCAGACTCATTTTTTTGTGTCTATCTTTTACTGAGGCAGGGTCTTATAGTTCTAGCTGACCTAGAACTCAATATGTAGAACAGGCTGGCCTTGAACTCACAGAAATCTACCTGCCTCTGCCTCCCAAATCCTGGAATTAAAGGCTTATACCACTATGATAGGCTTGTTATATTGTGCCCTAAATATTTATCTAAATGCCATTTCTATCAGTAATGTGAATAAAGACATTCAGTTTGTTTGTTTTATTTATAGATATAGACATAATGGACATTTAACCTTTCCTACCTGATTCAGTAGAGATGGGGTAAGGTTAGGAGCAAATGCCAAAGTCTTAAAGAGAGTAAAATTGTAAAACATAACCAGGCTGAGAGCTGGGGAACCACACGAGGGTGTCTACTTCCTAGCCAGCAGCTGCAGGCAAAGATCTGATGCTCCCCTTCAAAATATAGGCCTTGATAACTATTTAGCTCCATTTCCCTGAGGTCAAATGAGCTGATTCACACAAGGATCCAGAAAGGGCAGTGAGTGGCCACTGGTGGTTGTCTGTGTTTTTATTTGCTGCAGAATTCCAACCTCAAAAACCTGATTTGGGGCCAGCAAAATGGCTCAACAGGTAAAGGCACTTGCTGCCAAGCTGTATGACCTGAGCTCCATCCCTGGAATCCATGTAAAAGTAGAACTGACTCCATAAAGTTCTTTTGACCTCCACATGGATACTGCGGTGCACATTAGATAAGTAAGTGGATAAATACATAAGTAAATAAGTAGAAGTAGTGAGTTAAAAATAAAGTTTAAAAACTACCAAACATAAGGAAACCACCCTGAAAGCAGAGAGGCCTGCCACAGAAGGTAAAAGTCTCAGTGTGTCTTCAGGTCTGGATGCCAAGAGGAAGATCCGCAGTCCAGCTGTTCCCTGAGAGAACACGGCTAGACTGGTGCTGAAGCTGGGCTACACCACAGCTGAGGATTTGGAGACATCTGCGCCACGTGAAGGAGGTCGTCTTTGGGAACCAGAGACTGGAGCTGCTGCTCCAAGCCCTGTGGAGAAGAGTAAGCACCAGGGCCCAGAACCTAAGAAGGTGTTGTCAGGGTGGGAACTCAGTGCAGAGGGCTTGCTTTGCAGAAGTAATGTGCATCCTTGAGAGTGTTCACATTTTAAACGGGTTACTGTTCCTGTGCGTGTCTTAGAAGCAAGTTTTGTGCTCCATGGGGAAAGTGGAGCTGCCAACTTCTAAGAAGCTCTGATTATACAGCCATAAGTCAGGAAACCTATCTCACCAGCAGTAATACAACTGTCCCCCACTGTCCTTGGGTAACTGGCCCAAAGACACTACCATAGGTGCCAAAATTTGCACATGGTCATATCCCTCATGTACAATGGCGGAGTGTTTGCATATCACCTCTGTGCATCCTCTCATGGACTGTACTTATCTCTAGGTTACCTTTGGTACCTATCACGGCATGTGAGCTACACTGTAAGTAGTCATGCTGTGTTGTTCAGAGAAGAATGTCAAAGAGGGCGGTTCATACATGTTAAGTAATAGATGTAATTTTTCCTACTATTTTTAACCCACAGCTGGCTAAACCCATGGCTACTTGAATCTGAAGTACAGAATCCTAACTGTGTGCTACGTGAAGCTGGAGCTTCAAACCACTTCTGATGCTGATGCTGCGATTCCCACCTTCATCTCCAGCAGATGAACATCCTCTAGAGGGGCCCCATCCGTGCTTCCCAAATAAACGATCTCTGAAAAGAATTTGACTTACCCCAGCTTCTGCAAGTTACATTGTGGGTCCTTCATCTTTTCACACAAAACTTGAACTCCTGAGTCTCCCAAGGCATTTTCTCCAATGTACAGTCTGGTCAGAGAATGGTTGGAGCTCAGAACCAGTGCGAGATCCTGACAACACGCAGATGTGAGACAGCAGCTGACCAACCTTCCATGCAGAGGGGACAAGGTCAGTGCCATCTCTCATGTACTCTGCACCACGGGCTAGGAGATCTGTACCTGTTACTGCCCTCCTCAGCTAAAATCTGCACCTTAGCTCTACACAGTCCTTATCCCCTTCCCCGTCTGAAGAAGTAACATACAGTAAGTCCATTCCTGCACAAGAACATCTTTACTTCTCCCTTCATCTATTTTATTGAAATAAAATGTATATATAAGGTCAAGGGAGACGGTTCAGACAGCTCAGTGAGTAAAAGCACTTGTTTCCAAGCCTGACAACCTGAGTTTAATCCCAGAACCCACAAAGTAGGAGAGAGCTGACTCCAAAAAGTTGTCCTCTGGGGCTGGAGAGATGGTTCAGTAGCTAAGAGCACTGACTGCTCTTCCGAAGGTCCTGAGTTCAATTCCCAGCAATCACATGGTGGCTCACAACCATCTGTAATGGGATCTGATGCCCTCTTCTGGTGTCTGAAGAGAGCAATGGTGTACTCATATAAATAAAGTAAAAAAAATCTTTAAAAAAAAAAGTTGTCCTCTGACCTTCACACAAACTCCATGGTATGCACATATGTGCACACACACACACACACACACATGCTAATATAAAAACAGATTTTTAATGTATGTGTGGTAAAATCTGTCATCTTAACCACTTTCAGAGCAGAATTTTATTGAGGCCTGGTAGCAGTCCCAGCTACTCAGGAGGCTAAGGCAAGAGGATCCAAAGCTAAGGGGTACCTGGGCAACTTAGCGAGACCCTGACTCAATATGAAAAAGGAAAGGGGTGGGGTATAGTGCTTGCCTAGCCTTCCTAGTGCTGCGACCCTTTAATGCAAACCCTCATGTTGTGGTGACACCCAATCATAACATTATTTTCGCTGCTACTTCATGACTGTGATTTTGCTTCTGCAAATATCTGTGTTTTCTGGTGCTCTTGGGGAATTCCTGTGAAAGGGTTGTTTGGCTCCCAACAGGGTCTCTATCCACAAGTTGAGAACAACTGCATTAAAGAGACAAAAAGGTCTAGTTCTCCAAGTCCTCACCAACACTAGTCTGGTTTCTTACTTGTTTGTTATGGGTTTGTTTTCTATAATCATGGTGATGAGCTATGAGCCACCACCTGATCAAGTCGGTTTTTGTTTTTATTTGGTTTTGTTTGTTTGTTTGTGTTTTTGTTTTAAGACAGAGTCTCATGTAGCCCAGGCTGGTCAAAAATATGTAACCAAAAATGAGTTTGAGCTTTTGATCCTTCTGCCACCACATCTGGTTTGCTGGTTTTATTTGGTGCTGAGGATCAAACTTTGGGCTTCACATATGCTAGGCAGGCGCTCTCAGCCAAGCTGCGTGATCAACTCAAAAGCGCTCTCTTACCCTTTTAGAATTCTCGTCTCCTAGAAGCATTCAGTAAGGACCCCACACAATAAATGCTCCATTGTTTAAGCACTGCTTTTATTCTATTTAGTGTGAGGATTTATTATGAGCTCTCAAAACCGTTCTACCACGATGCTTTGCAATGCTTCTGTTTTCTCAGGTATCTTAAAGATAGGCATTGTTTATCTGATTATTTATGAACATACACACACACGCACACACATACACACCACTGTTGTATTTTCACATGTAACTTCCCCCACAGCAATCACTGGCTGACTGAACGACGGCAAACTAGCCGAAGGGAGCGCAGGAAGTCCTCCAGACCACTGAGGATGCTCTCATCCTCACACCAGAGCTGATAGCTCATGTGTGTCCCTGAAGCAGAGTTCCTGAAAGGGTCCTCCACGCAGGTCTGCCTGGGGGAGGTAGGCCAGACTCACCAGAGTTTCTGTAGGTTGCAGAGCGGATGCTTCAGGCCCACACACAGCAGTCTGACTCCAAAGTCCCCCAGGGCATTGTCACTGAGGTCCAGCTCCACCAGCTTCTGGCTGCTGCTCAGGACAGAGGAGATGTCGAAGCAGCACTGATGGGACAGTCCACAGCGCCCCAACCTTCACAGCAAGTGCAGAATCAGACATCAGAGTGTGGCCTCTCTCAGAATCTAGAGCCTACATGTGCCCCATGCTATATGTTGAAACTATGGGGAGGGAGTGAATCTGGGAAGTGGAGCCTATAGGAAGACATGTGAGACGTATGTACACTGATGGGGGTGACCTTAAAGAGATATTGACATACTGTTCTGTCTCTGTGTCTGCGTCTGTCTGTCTGTGTGTCTGTGTGTCTGTCATGTCTCTGACTCTCTGTCTCTTTTACCCCTGCCCCCTGCTCTTGCTCTCTTCCTCCTTTGTTCCTTGGCCATCATGATGTGCATAGACTCCTCTACCATATAATCCTATCACGATATTCTGGCTCATCACAACAGACTGACCACGGGCTAGAACCATGAGCCAAAACAACTCTTTCCTCCTTTTAAATTGACTATCTCAGGTGCTTATCTAACAGATGGAGAGCCGGCTCACACAGCTCCTTCCTTGTCATTGTTCTTCAGTCTGGATGCAGTTTCTGCATCGGGCAGGAGCAGATGTGTTCTGGGGTAACCAGTCCTCCTGAGTAACGCACAGGACACCTTAGAAGGGGGAGGGGGCCTTGTGGTGAGTGCACCAAGCTCATGTCGATCTATGTTTCAGGTGCACAAAGGGTACCTCCTGGTTTGTAAATGAAAGGATGGTGAGCCTGGAGCCCCTGCCTTCCCGAGTTTCCAATGGTTGAAGCTCGCTCGATAGGCACGTGTGTTGCTAGAGTTCTTGTCTCCGTGACAAAAAGTCTTTACATGCACTATGACAATTTAATCCCAGCTCTCTCTACACTGAGGAGAAATTTAGGAAGCAGAACTGACAGGTAATCTCATAACGTTCCTATTCTTCTGGGTGGGTCAGGGACACCAAAGCCACTCTCAGGAAGACACAGATAGGAAGGATGGGGAAAAGTTAGAGGCTCTCTATGCTTCCCAAAGTGACAACACCTTGGTACATGTGGCCTTCACTGAGTTTCGTTCTTGGTGAACAGATCTCCGTGAGCCACAGAGAAGAGCTGTGGGGAAATGCCAGCAAAGTTAAGCTCAGGTCTGTGTCAGTGCCCCAATTTGTGAGTCCCTTTACTGTTCGGCTGTGGTTTGTCCCCAGGAGGCCACAGTCAGAGCTTGGTCATCAGTGTGGTGAGAGAGGCTGAAACCTCTAAGGGGTGAGGCTAAGTCCAAAATAATGATGTCACTGTAAGCACAGCTCTCCAAAGGGGTGAGAGGGGTTTTCTCAGGATTCAGTTAGTTCTCCACAGTAAGGCCAGGTAAATGTTCTTGTCACCCTAACTTAATGACCTCAGTTCTATCTATATCAGCCACCAACTTCCAGACTTGTCCTCTGACTTCCACATGCATATTGTGACATGTGCAGGCCCACAGATATACAGACATAGATAACACAACACACCACACACACACACACTCACACACACTCACACACCACAAATTTTTAAAGAAAAAAAATAAAATGTTCTTTTTTAATTGTATAGGTGTTTTAATTTTAAAATGTCTTCTTCCATATATTTGGAGTTAAACATAAAGCACAGAATGGGGTATATGCGATTCAGAAGCATAAGACAGTTATATAGATCACAGGCTAGAAGGGGAGACATTGAAATATACTATGGGGCTGGAGAGATGGCTCAGTCAGTTAAGAGCACTGACTGTTCTTCCAGAGGTCCTGAGTTCAATTCCTAGCAACCACATAGAGGCTCACAACCATCTGTAATGTGATCTGATGCCCTCTTCTGATGTGTCTGAAAACAGCTATAATTGTACTTATACATAAAATAAATAAATAAATAAGTCTTTTTTAAAAAAGAAATATACTATGGAATGGAATTTGTGGCAATGCTATAGTAAGTTAAAGTAGGGAATGCATCCAAAAGAAAATTCATCAAAATAACACAGCAAAAATCTATTGCTAACAAGCCAACAAAGGAAAATGGAATAATTATTAGTTTTCAATAACACTCAGAAATAATAAAATAATTCACAATAATATAAAGCCACTCAGAAAGCAAAATGGGGGAATTAATTATTTTTATGTGCTATGAATTTTGTGCCTGCATGTATATCTGTTTACCAAACTTGTGTCCTCTGCCAGTACAGCAAGAGTTCTTAGCTGCCAAGCTATTTCTCCAATATCCCACACCACATGGTAGCTTATAGCTATCCATTACTACTGTTCCAGGGAATCCAGTACCTTCTTCTGGCTTCCAAGGGCACCAGGAATGCACACATGCTCCGGTGTTGCAAAGACCATAGCGAAATAACAGGAATTCTTCACCACAGTCATAAGCTAAACTTACTACAACATCCAGCACAGTGTTCCTGGCCCTGAGCTGGCCAAGTGAGGATGAGAGAAAGTGAACAGCAGCTTATTCACGAAGTAAAATTGAGTTTAAAGAAATGGCGTTGGGATGGTGTATAATACGAGCAATAGGAAGAAATAGAAATACTCTAAAGAAATGAACTTAATGTCCAGGATGCCACCTTACACTCATAGTCCCACTAAAGAAGTTGAGGAAGAGTGATGGTTGGAGCCAGAAAGTAGAAGACCAGCTTGGGCAACATACTGAAATCCTGTCTTTTAAATAAGTAAACAAACAAATTTAAAAAGCTGTGTAACTTGTTAAAATTTCAGATGCTACATGCATCCAGAGTATGTGTTAAATAGAGCTGGAGGGACACCCAGGGGCCCAGCTGGAGACTCAGACACTCAGACCAAGGCATGTGAATCGCAGTAGGCTGAACACATGAGTAGTTCTGGTGAGGCCAGCCATAGGAGATGTCCTTTTCATCTCCTTAGCAGCATCTATGATGAAACTTCACAGTTCTCACCCAGAAGCCTGGTTCATGAAAAAAAAATGGAAGACACAGCCTTTGTTTTGCCACCAACAAATAGCTCTTTTCAGTTCTTCTTCATCTTCCCCATCTACAGATTTCTAAACTCACTTCCAGTCCATTCAGTCAGCACACTTATAATAGAGTCAAATGTGTTCCTCTGAAGTTTCATGTATCAACGCTCCACCCCATAAGACCACAGTGTGTGACCATATTTGGAAATAGGCACTTCAAACAGGTAGTTGAACTGAATCCAGTGTTAGCCCTAGTGCAGTTGGATTGGTATCATTACAAGAAAAGGTTGTTAGAGGTTAGAGGACAGACACACGGCTGGAAGATGATGCAAAGACTCAAGGAGAAAATGGCCACCTACAAGCCAGGGAGAGAGACTCGGAACAAATCAACCAATGGATATATGATTTTGGACTCCTAACATACAAATCTGAGTTAAAGCCATTAGGGATTGGTCCTTGGTCCTTTTTTATAGTAGCCCTGGGGACAACTGACCAGACCCATCAACAGTCTTTCTCTACTGTCTCCTCCTGAACATTCTACACACACACACACACACACACACACACACACACACACACACACACACACAGACTTACCACAGTCTCTGAATGTTACAGCCTGGGTGCTGGAGTGCCTCACACAGCACCCTCATGCCCGGATCCCCCAGAGTATTGTCACTGAGGTCCAGTTCAGTGAGGCTCTGGTTGGTGCTTAGACTTGAGAAGAGACCTCGACAGAAGCTAGACGTGAAGCAACTGTTCACCAGTCTAGAATGGCAAGGGAGGAGGACAGAAGAGAACAGAGAACATCAGTTTCCAATAACAACAAACTGAAGCTTAGGACAGGGGTCCTGGCACCTGTTCCCAGAAGAGTCTCCTAAGGGTTAAGCCACCAGTCACAGATCTACTGTTCATTCAGAGGAGAGAAGCAAGCTGGTCTTGGGTAGAGAGGTTCCTTTTGAGATGCAAAAGGCTGTTTGACTTATTGCAAACACCCTCAGGCACCGCCTTCCCAGTTTACACTGCTGTTGTTCCCCTGGCCTGAGCTTGCAGCTTAAGTGGCCAAGGAGGGTTATCAGGAGTGATGTCAAAAATCTTGAGGCCAGGCTGCAACCACAGAAGTAAAGTCTGTGTCTTAAAAAAGAGACTCAGCTAACCTGGCAGTTTTAATTTTTAAAGTCATTTCCAGGAAGTCACATTAGAATAACCTGTAGCACTTATTAAAATGCGGGACAGGATGTAGCTCAGTGGGTAGAGCATATTTGTCTAGCCTATTTGAGGCCCTGGGATGGGTCCCTAACACTACATAATGACAGAGCATGTTTGCCAATGCCTATAAATCCTAGTACTCAGAACATGGAGGCTCTCCGTGAAGATAAAGAGTTCAAGGTCATTCTCAGTTAAAGAATGAGTTCAGGCTCAAGGCTAGCCTGGACTACAGGAAACCCTAGCTTTAGAAAAGAGTTGAGTTTCTTTGTATAGATGCAGGACTGGGTTTGTGGCTCCTGACCTCTGATAGGGGATACACTCTTAGTTAGTCCTCTTAGAAGGTTCTGTGATAAACTTAGCCTCTACCCTGCAAGAAAACTGGCTGTTATCTGAAGTAAGAGTTCACTTCTCGGGGGGCTATAGCAGAGTCCCTGTCCTTCCTCATCAGTGTGCGGTCCTTGTCAGGCCTTTTATCATTTCTCCACCTTGTATTAGTCCTTAAGGAACAAGTCTTCCTCTCTCTTCCCCTCTCCCACTGGTACAGTCTGCATGTTCACCCTATCCTAAAAAACCCAGCTAGACATTGTTGTCTCAGAACGACGGGATCAGGAGGTGACGAGGACGGTTGGCCATGCTGACCGACCCTTACAGAGAATATCAGCATCTTGTGCAAGGGAGACCTGTGGAGCTGCTTTCTTCCTTCCACCAGGTAAAAACAGCCTGTGGGACCTCCTGTCTTTAGACTTCCCATTCTCCACAAATGTAATAAATAAGCCTTTTATATTCAAAAATAACCTAGTCTCGGGCATCTATTACAGCAGCATGGGTTGAAGAACAGTGTGCTAGAGCTACACAAGAATATAAGCAACGGACGTCTACAGACATATCCACGCCATGCCACAGTCCACCCGCTACTCTGCGCTGAAACGGTATTCTCCCAAATGCTTACTTCCGAGTTCATTGGGTTTTGTTCTCAATCCCATTCATTCATCTAGCATGAGTCACTCTCAACCAACGAAAGGGTGACTGGCAGTTGTGTTATCATGAAGCTTGGCAATTATATTTCAGAAATAATTGGAAATAGAGGAGAGGAGAGGAAGGAAAGGAAGGAAGGAAGGAAGGAAGGAAGGAAGGAAGGAAGGAAGGAAAGACCAAGAAAAGTAGCCAGAAATCATAAGGCACATGCTACCATCTGCCTGAAGCCAAATTTCCTTACCTGGAAGAACAAGCGACATGAGGGTCTAGGGAAACACACTGGACCTGGTCCAAGGATTGACTTCCTCTTTTCTCTTCTTCCTCCTTGGGTGAGTTGTGGAGAAACCCCAGGGAAAGTGTTTTTACCCTATGACAGTTCTTAATACAAAAGGAAGAAACCACATGGTCCATTCTGGTAGAGAGGTTGATCTCAATTTTGGGAAAGTGGCCCATGGCGCGCTGAACAAAGTCTTCCTCCTGCATCTCATACAGGCAATAGAACAGTTCCAGCTGGCTGGGCTGCCTCTGCAGGTTCTTGGCCTTGGCTTTCACTTCAATCCACTTCAGCAGCTCCAGTCTGACTTGCTGAGAGATCTTGCAACTTAGTTTCTTCTCCAAATAGGAGGTTCTCTCCTGGTTTACAAGGCCAAAGAGGAAACGGACAACAAAAATCAGATAGCCTTTCTCAAACTTGCCATAATTTTCTAGGAGGACCTTCACGTCTCGGTTCAGAAGATCTGAACAACCTGCCGGCCCCTTCCTCACGGTCATCCCCTCTTCCTCCTCTTCCAGCAAATAGTACATAGCAGCGAAGAACTCCTGGAAAGTCATGTGGCTGAAGCTGTAGAATCTCTCGCAGTCTACCTCCTTCTGGAACACATTCATCCGTAGGAAAGCAGAGACGTCGGTCTTCTGCAGGCCGTGTTTCCGCAGATCACACTCCTCGAATAGGATTTTCTGGTTCCAGATTCCATCCGCAGCCAGCGAACAGAGCCCCTGTAGGTAGACAGAGAAGAGATGCTCCTCAATGCCACCCCGGGATTGCAGCAGGCTGGAAAGGAAGAAGACATAGACGGCGGTAGTGGTTTTGGAGGTCTGGGCCAGGCTCTTTCCGGTCTCCATCTGCTGCTTCAGCCCCGTGCACACGATCCAGCAGACCAAGGGGATGAAACACATGGTAAAGAGGATCTCGTTCTCTTGGATCAGCCTGAAGGCCTCCCTGGCCTGCAGCTCATTTGAGAAATACTTAAAGAAGTACTCTTTCCTTTTGGCCTCAGAGAAACCTAGAATCTCTACATGGCGGGGGTGGTCCAGGAGATGTTGCAGCTTCTCCAAGGCTACAGGCCTCGTCGTAATCAGCAGAGAGGCCTTGGGAAGCAGTTTCTTTCGGATGAGGCTGCTTAGCAGAATGTCTCCCCGCACAGCCTTCTTCCAGTCTGTGCAGACCTCCCCAATGTGCTCATCGAAGGCCCCTTGCAGTTCATCAAAGCCATCCATGAGGAAGAGGATCCTGGAGGGCTTACGCAGGATCTTGCACACTGGTGGGTTTGGGTCAGGCCAGCAGCTGACAATCAGGTCTGCTAGACTCCTGGGTGTCCCAAGGCTCACCTCTCGACAGTGGATAAAGAACAAATAATCGAATCTGTCTTTGAAGAGCTTCCCCAATGCCCAGTCCAACATAATCTTCCTGGCTAGGATTGTTTTCCCAATGCCTGCTGCTCCCTGGAACACCACTGTGTGCACAGGCTCTGAGTGCTCATCCTCAGGCTCAAACAGCAGCTCCAGTTTAAGGGAACCCATGGGGCTGTCCCACATTTTAGTCCTGCCGATGGTCAGGAGTTCGCGCTCCCTCTCCTGCTTGCTTGGATGCTCCTTGACCAGTTGGAGCTGAGTGTAGCGTCTATTGAGGTCCACACTCTCACCCAGACGTGCATTCCTGTCTTTGATAGAGTAGAACCTGCTCCTCACGTGTCTTCTGTACGTCTTACAGTAATCTGCAGCAGAGACAGAAAGGTAGAATACAGGAGAAGCCCACGAGTCTATTCCCCAACAATAAGCTGTTAGCCGACCTCTGCTGTTACAGGAGGAACATTAAGAATTGTAAGGATTCAGGGCTGGAAAGATGGCTCGGTGGTTAAGAGCACTGACTGCTCTTCCAAAGGTCCTGAGTTCAATTCCCAGCACCCTCATGGCTCACAACCATCTGTAATGGGATCCAATGCCCTCTTCTGGAGTGTCTGAAGACAGCTACAGAGTACTCATATAAATTAAATAAATAAATCTTTAAAAAAAAAAGAATTGTAAGGATTCAAGAACAACAAAAATAAATAAATATGCAGAGTGTTGACTCTCAACTAGAGAGCAATGAGCTCACCAAGCATTCAAATGTAAATAGCGAGCTGTAGTCATTGAAACAATAGTGGCACAGTTGTTATGGCAAGAGCCAACCATCTTACGATTGGTTTGAAGCCTATGTGGTTGCGATCCATAAGCCTTGGCGTCAATGTATTCTCCAGGGATCTCATTACATCTATTACTGTTTTCCAAATTTGTATGGAAGCAACATAAAATATTTAAAACAAGTAAATATTTAAAACATATGCTTAAAAGGAAAGCCAGTGACTTATACTCTAGAAGAAGTACAGATTGGCTTAGAAAAATAGGTGGTATGGCCGGACAGAGGGCTCAAAAATATAAGAAAAATAGGAGGTATAATTTGTCTCTACTGCTCAAGTGTATCAGGTCCCCAAAGTTCTGGTGTCAATTACTTCCTGTTCATGATAGGGCAGAAAGCCAGCACTATGGCCTCCAGCCAGAAAATCTTGTTATTTAAGCCTTACACTTTTAGTCTGAAGCCCATATCTACCTGTAGCAAACCCCTTCCCTGGGACTTCAGGAAGTCGTGTAAATGTGCATCTCCTTCTCCAGTGAAGGCAGACTTCCTGAGGAAGGTCTTGTTCTCTGCAGAGTAGCCAAGCTTCTCTGCTTTCCAGGTCCTTGGCCCCCATTCCAAGTCTCAGAACAAAGTTGAAAGCAGCAGCTTGATGCATACCTTTCTTTTTTTTGCAAACGAAGATTCGGGAGAGATACCCCAGCAAGTCCATCCACTCCTCTTCAAGGCTGTCTTCCTGACATACCACAGAGAGATTAGGTGCACATGCATCATCTAAATACAAGAGAAAAAAAACACCACGTACATCAAAAAGTCCTAACACAGAGGATAGAACTGAGCCTAGTCTATGAGGTAAGTCAAAGGCCCCTACTCCTTATTCCTTCTGGATTAAATGTGGCTTAGTCAGGCATGAGAGCATATACCTCTAAGCTCAGCACTTGGGAAATGGAGGCAGGAAGATCAGAACTTCAGAGTTATCCTCAGCTACATAATGAGGTCAAGGCCAACCTGGGCTACATGAGATCATGTCTCAAAGAAAAAGATAAAAAAAAAAAAAACAAAAAACAACAGGGGGAGAGGAAGTAAACACGGCTCAAGGGTTGCAGACACTTGATAGTTATGGCATCAAAAGCCTGGTAGGCATGCCTCTGCTGGCCTCACTCTGAAAGGAAAGCTATCAATCATCAGACAGAAAAGTTTGAAAATGCTGGGTAACACTTTACTTGAAGCAGTTCTTTTTACTCTGGACTGAGGCTTAGGCATCATTATCCATGGAAAAGTCCAAGGTGATTCCAACAGGTACCTACAGCCAAGAACTGCATATCTGAATAATATGGACTTTCCTCCTAGGGGAAATTCAGGAATATAACAAAAGTCCCTACCAGGAAAAGACATACAACAAATCAAAGACACAGACAAACTCCTGTGAATGTAGAATTATTCTGGAAGATAATGTCAGGGATGTAGCTCAGTTGGTAGAGTGCCTTCCTAGTATGGATATAAGCCAGACAGGGTGTTAGAACACATACCTAGCACCCAGGAAGTAAAGGCAGGAGGGTCAGGAGTTCAAGGTCATCCTCAGCTGTATAGTGAGCTTGAGGCCTGACTGTTATATATGAGACCCTGTCTAAAGAAGGACAGACAGGAGAGAAAGAAGGGAAGAGAAAAGAAAGCACCTCTGGCCCCGGAATCACAAAACAAAAATCTAAACATTCGTGCAACATCAGACCTCAGCCCAGTTCTCACGTAATGTCTCACCTCAACCCCCCAAAGAACGTCAAATACTGGAGACAATTTTTATGCCTAAAATCTAGATATAAAAGCCAACATCACAGGGCTATACCTTTATAGTCTTGCCTGGCCTTTTGCTCTGACTATGACTGACCCTGACTGGGGAGCCCTGAGTAATTAGAACCCCTCCCTGGCTCACGTCCTTCATTGGATGACAGCACTAGGAACTACACCATGGAGTTATTGAAAGAAAAACAAAACCCCTTAGAACTGCCTTGTACAGGGTGCCTGGAGCGGGGCTCGGTGATTAAGAGCACTTCTCTCCTCAGGTGCCAACGCATGCATGGTGCACATAAGAGCATGCAGGAAAACACTCACAGGCATAAATTTTTTGTTGTTTTTCTGGTTTTTGTGTTTTGAAACCTGATCTCTTTATTATATAGTCCTGCTTGTTCTGGAACTTGCTCTGTAAACCAGGCTGGCCTCTAACTCCCAGAGATCCACCTGCCTCTGCTTCTCAGGTACTGGGAATAAAGACATGTACCACTACATCCAGTCCAAAATAAATCTTATAAAAAACAAACAAACAAACAAACAAAACCCAACTACCTAGTATAGAGTCAGAGAGAGCTGGTTCAGGGAGTAAAGGCACGGACCAGATGACCTGAGTTTGATCCCCAAGACCTACACTGTAAAAGAAATCAACCCTGCAAGTGGTCCTCTGACCTCCACATGTGTGCCACAACACACACATCCAAGCACACAAAATAAATAGCTAAAAACGTTTAATGTTTTAATTTGAAAATAATCTAAAATTGTTCAGTCAGGACTTCTATTGCTGAGATTAACACTTCACTCCTGTTGTACACATTCTCAGGACAGGAACAATACGGCTATGTCCTGATGTGCAATGGGATTGTCACATAGCTCTGTCTCTTTCTCCTGGATCACCACTGCCTTGCCACGCACCTCCTCATCTCCAACTGGCCCAATGGTGTAGAGACGGAACCCAGGTCCCTGTGCATAACAGGGAGGCGCTCTACTACTGAGTAACACTACCCCAACATCCTTATCACCTCTGATTACTTCCTTCTGCCACTCCCACTCAGCATCCTCTGCTGGGACTTCCCTGGTTATTCTGAACCCCTTCTGTTACTTCCCTGGTTTAGAGCAGACAAGCATCTGTTATGAGCTGGTTGGGGAAACCAGAGGAAAACTTCAGCACTGAGTAGACTTGAGAGTGTGGTACCAGCCCCAATAGGCTCCTGGGAGTGAGTGAAGACTATGCCTAGAGTTTTTTACAGAATTAGGAAAAGCACACTGCTCCCTCCCACCCTCTCATACCTCTCATATCCCACCAGGAGAGAAGGAAACCCCATGATAATAAATTAACATTTCAAACATAGAAATAAGACATAATCTCTTAGCATTTAGAAAAGAGGACTCTGAGTTTGGAGCCAGCCTGGGATACTTGAGACTCTAACTCAAAACCAAAGAAAGGGAGACGTTGAATAAACATAGTTATCCATAACAAATGGATATGCACAGATGAGACAAGCACAATATAACAGAGACACATGAATATTCATCGTTAATCCTTTTTTTTTTTTTGGTTTTTCGAGACAGGGTTGCTCTGTATAGCCCTGGCTGTCCTGGAGCTCACTCTGTAGACCAGGCTGGCTCGTCATTAATCCTTCTAAAGAAGGAAATTCTGATAGACCTGAAGACATTATGTTAAGTGAAATAAGTCAGCCACAAGAGTCAGACACTTCATGACTCTACCTGCACTATGAATCCGTAGTGGTAAAGTTCACAGGGACAGAAAACAGAATGGTGGTTGCTAGGAGATGGGGTTAG
Organism: Tokudaia tokunoshimensis; assembly: GCA_036184795.1. Taxonomy (NCBI): domain Eukaryota; kingdom Metazoa; phylum Chordata; class Mammalia; order Rodentia; family Muridae; genus Tokudaia; species Tokudaia tokunoshimensis. The sequence goes on from BTHU01000010.1 coordinate 62,278,137, forward strand.
GTAATGGAGACTTATCATCTAGTGTGTTAGGAGCTTCAGTTGTGTAAGATGAGAAGTTGGTTGCACAACCATATGTTTCCTTGTTGCTAAGCCATATATGTAACATTTCTAAAATTCTACCTTTTATGTCACATGTACTTTACTGTAAGAAAAAAGAAAGAAAAAAAAACCCTTCTGCTCACTCACTCCACTCTGGTTGGTCCTTCTTTGCTTTTTCCCAGAGGTCTCGCCTGTTGATCGCTGCAAAGATCCACACAGCCATGGCCCACGCCTTCTCCTCCCCATTGAAGTCAATCATGAGTGTGGCTAGATCCAAGTGATCTGCCTTCTCCATCTGACCCCTGGGGATTGGGATGCAGCCTTTCTCGGGCGGGTAATCTTCTAAATGCATTTTGAATTTCTTGAGATCCACATCTTCAAGGTCCTCTAGATACTGGGCCAGCTTGCAGCGGACACTTGTCATGTTCATCAGCAGCCCTTTTGAGGGTCTTTGGGCTTAGGTCCAAATAATCAGGAATGAAAACTCCACGGGAGTAAAGAACCGTATTAAAATCTCCACTTCCAGAAAACGTTATCAGACGTTATCAGAAACCCAGAAAACTAGATGCTAATATTGAAACATCTAAGGGTACCCCATAGATTGCTACAGGTTTTTAAGTTTCTTAACTCAGAAAATTCAAAGGGAAAAAAATACCACTTTGACTCTATGAATCACCATCTCCGACTTAGTAAGAATTGAGTAAGCCAAATGTTTTTCCAGAAAGTTCTCTTAGCTTGATCCAGGAGTATGTCCTGAGCCATGGAAGAAAAGTTCCTCTGTAGAGATAAAAGTAAGAAAACCATTAACACAATCAGATGTGGTACACAGAGAGCAAGCACATACAGGTCACCAGGACTCATGCATGACCAGAACCCATGGTGACAAGGCTGGGACCTGGTCCCAGTCTTCATTGTTTCTCAACCTCAGCTTCCTCATTCGGTCACTGAGAAAGCAGAAGAGATTGCTTCCCAATTTCTCTTAATGGAAAGCTCTGGTTTCTTGCTTTTATTTTCATCTGAGGGAAAGAAAGGAAGGAGAAAACCAAGAGAAAATACGCCATAGTAACCGCAGAGCAACAAAGTGAGAGACTCACAGCCCAGGCAGATGGACAGTCAATCCTTCAGTGCGCCTCCATTTCCCACTGACAGACAGAACCCGATCAGGTGGAATTGGGTGCACAGAAAGGGGACGACTACATGTGTACATCGCTTTAACGGCTCTTTGAACATTTCACACCTATAGCGAGCATTGTGATTCACATTTAGTCAGAGCTCCTCTGGGTCTAGGTGATGCCCTGATTCTTTTTATTTTTCTCACCCAGTTTCTCAACTGAGGTGTATAGAATCCTTCTGCTGAGTATTAGAAACACTAAGTGGCTTTCTCAGACTGAATCCATAAATGGTAGAGGGAAGGGCCTGGAAGATGGTGACGGCCTCCAAACTGATATTCATGTGACAGCAAGGTGACATTCGTGGTGCCCCAAGCTCATCGTTCCTATTTCGTGTCCACTCTTGCATCTCCTCTCCCTGTCTCCTGAATACATCACATCTTTCTTTCTGTCTTCTCTAGTGTTCTTGCTGACTGCTGCCCCAGCTCCACGGATCCACCTAGATTTTTTAATTCTTTATGGTTTTTTGGTTTTTCGAGACAGGGTTTCTCTGTATAGCCCTGGCTCTCCTGGAACTCACTCTGTAGACCAGGCTGTAGATCCACCTGCCTCTGCCTCCGAAGTGCTGGGATTAAAGGCGTGCACCACCACTGCCTGGCTCTGCCTAGATTTTTGACCCCCTCAGTTCCTTCCCAGGAGCTTTCAATCCTCTGCTCCCTGCTACTAAGACCTGCTACAATAGCTTTGCTCTTTACATTAGCTGAGCCCTGGGCTTCCAGCACATTCCCAAATAGGCAGTCCCCCCTCTGCTGCCCTGAGTGGATACTGTTGAAGTCCTAGGGAGCTATAATTGCTTCTTCTGCACGTACACACACACACACACACACACACACACACACACACACACACACAAACCTCCCCAACATGCATGAACCACATAAAGGCAAACAGAACATCCCAGAAATACTTTAAAGTTAGATGAGTCTAAAAGAAATTCCTTGTTGCCGGGCAGTGGTGGCACGCGTCTTTAATCCCAGCACTTGGGAGGCAGAGGCAGACCGATTTCTGAGTTCAAGGCCAGCCTGGTCTACAGAGTGAGTTTCAGGACAGCCAGGGCTACATAGAGAAGCCCTGTCTCGAAAAACAAGAAAGAAAGAAAGAAAGAAAGAAAGAAAGAAAGAAAGAAAGAAAGAAAGAAAGAAAGAAAGAAAGGAAGGAAGAAGAAAAAGAAAAAGAGAAATTCCTTGTCGATTGACTAAGATAAATCATGTCATTAAAAATAGCCTCCCATTCCTTCCCTGGATCTTTTACCCACACTGCTCCATGAAACTGTACTCACCCAGACAGCAGCCTTGGGTACAGATAAAGCGGAAACAAGATAAATATATAGGGGTCACTGTGACACTGGAGGCAGGAAGGATGTGGCTTCAAGACGTGAACAGGCTTGCATCACTGACAGAGGCAGACTGACAGTTATTCATCTGGATGGATTTTCCAAACCCAAGCAATACAGTTCTGAGTCTAAGCCCAGGCTGCAGACCAGAATTCCCCAGGTTCCCTGCAGAAGCCTTTAGAAACAGTGGGAAAAGGTGAAATCTCAGAGCTCAGAACAGGCTGCGACAGTTCCGTGAGAACTGGGACCCCAGAGAGAGGGAAGTAAGCAGAACCGGAATGTGGAGAGTTTAGGAGAAGGTCAGGCTCTGAAACTCCAGATTCCAATTTCTTTCTCCTCACATGGAGGTGGTCAGCAGGCAGCTCCAAGTGTCCTGCATCTCCTGTTATTTTTGAAGGCAGGAGTCTTACTCCATGACTTTTGAACTCACGTGTCAGATTGATGTGGAAAATTGGCTTTGTCCCAGGAAAAAGCCCAGGTGGTTGGCTTTCTTTACCCCTGAAGAACGAGGGAACTGATGACCACACAGACCTGCTTCCCTGCCGCCCTTGGGAACTGTAGAACCACAGTCTGACAAGGACACAGACTCCAGGCAACTCTGAGTAAGAGGGTCTCTCAGTGTCCTGAATGACTCCTCTACAGGAAAAGGGCAGACCCACACCTCAGACTGCGGATACAGGGGCAGAAGCAACAAGAATTCAAATGCTGAAGCTGAGGAGAGGTATACCAGCCATACTTAGGAAACGGGAGCTGCCATCCACACAGAAAGCTTTTTCTTATAAGTCAGGTTGACTGTGCTAGATTTTGCACGCAACAAAAATCCACACCTTTATGAAAACAGATACATAGATCAATGGAAAATAATAGAAAGTGCAAAAATAAACCTGAGTTATGCGAGCGGCTGATTTTTGACAAGGAAAACCAAGAAGGTAAAAAGGCAAGGTTGATCTCGCTGACAAATGTTCTTCAGCCAGACCCAGTGCTGCAAATTCGTAATACCAGCTGCTTGGGAGGCTGAGGCAGGGGATTGCAAGTTCAAGGCCATCCTAAGCAGCTTAGTGGGACCCTGTCTCAAAATAAGAAGGAAGTGGGGTGACACAGCTCGCTGGTAGAGCCTTTCCTAGCATGCCCGAGACCCTGGGTCCCATCCCTAGTACTGCAAAAAGTAAAAAGTAATAAATGATTGGTCTCCAGAAAACTGGATAATTACATGCTGAAGAATAAAAGTGGTCCCTGCCTGATCTCACACCACATTTAAATCCACTCAAACTGATACAGGTCTAAGCAGATCTGAAGCCCTAAAAGCCTAGAAGACAGGGAAAACCTGTTCATACTGACAGTGGTGAGGGCTTTTAGACATCTCTTGAGAAGCAATGCTGCAAGAGGCAAAATCAAACTCAAAAGGACCAATCAAACTAAAAAGCTCTGAGGACACAAGGAGTGGCGTGAAGAAGCAGCTAACGAACTTGAAGAAGACATTTGTAAACCACAGATTAAATAAGTGGTTAATATCAAAAATATGCAAGACCCTAATTTAACTACATAATAAAGGACATGAGCCAACACCACTCACAAGGAATCCAAAAGCCCACAGGGGTGCGAGCACTGTTCAGCAGCACCAGCCCTCAGGGAATAGCAAATCGAAATAACAGGAAGTTGTAAATAGGGCGTAGACAGAGTGCTTGCCTGGAATGTATGATGCGCTCGGTTCTGTACCCAGTACCACGTAAGAGTTGGTGAAGGGTCAGCAAGATGGCTCAGCAGGTAAAGGAGCTTGCTGTGAACTTGATGACCCCAGTCCAATCTCTGAAACCCATATGGTTGAAAGAAAGAACCAGTTCCTACAAGTTGTCCTCTGACTTGGGCTGTGGCATGCCTCGTCCCCTCCAAACAAGCAAACAAACAAATATAATTTCAAGGATTATAAAATGTTCATCAATAAAATTGACTATAAAAATTATTATTATCATATTGTTGTTATTATTATTATTGTTATTATTTTATTATTATTGTTGTTGTTGTTGACAGAGTCTCTCTTTGTAGCCCTGGCTATCCTGAAGCTTGTTATGTAGACCAGGCTGGCTTCAAACTCACAGAGATCTGCCTGTCTCTACTTCTTGAGTGCTGGGATTGCAGGTATGTACTACCATACCCGGCCTGAAAACATCTTTAAAGGAGAGATGCCCAGTCCTAGATGGGTCAGGTATTTCACTTACTCATGGCTTGGGAAACACTGTGAACAGGCAGGGGAAGAAAGAAATGTAAGAGGCAGGGGACAGAGTGGGAGATATAAAACGCTGTCTCCTGGGTATGGAATGGATACTGCATTCTTTTAAAAAAAAACCATAATTTTAGATTTATTTATTTTATGTGTATAAGTGTTTTGTTTGCATGTATATAAATGCACCTGGCATGTGCTTAGTGCCCAGGGAGGTCAGAAGAGGGCATCAGAACCCCTGAAACTGGAGTTTGACCATGTTTATAGTACTAAATATGGATTCCCTCTTATGTTCAGGGCTCAAATCTAATAGGAATTGGTTGGTTACTTCCTGTTCTAGCACCAGTAGACTCATCTTGCCTGGTTTTCAACACTATAGAAAATAGTAATAGTAATAATCATCATCATCTTTTCATCTGGAACCAAGCCAAGCACAGAAGCACATTTTTGTAATCCTAGCATTCTGGGGCTTGAAACAGGAAGATCCTTATAAAGTTGTGGCCAGCCTGAGCTACACAGTGAGTTCGAGGCTAGCCTCAGTTATACATCTCTGCCTCAGACAAGCAAACAAAAAGCCTAATGGGACATTAACTCAAGCCTTGTAAAATAAATATTACCAAAAAGACAATAAATGTTGGCTAGGGATAAAGGAACAGCCCCGTGCTGCTGAAAATAGAAATCTGTACTGCTGTGGTGGAAAACCAACATGGAGGTTCTCAATAAATTAGAAATAGAATACCAACTGACTCAGCTATCCTTCTGGGTACAAAGGCAAAGGGATTAAATGTGCCTCCTCTTCGTGCCCTCTCCACACTGCTATTTGTATTAAGATCAAGGAAACTCAGGTCCGTTACTCTGTTACTGCAGCGCAATCTTGATTAAGGTATTGCCAGACTACTTGGGAAATGTCTGTACTAACTTTGCTTCCCATAGCAGGGTGTGATGGCTCCACCTGCCTCGCCTCCTTGCCAGCATGTGGATCCAGAACTGGTAGTCTGGCCGTCTTATTTGCAAAGCCAGTCATTCTAGTAGATTTCTGTGGAGCTAGGAAGTCAGCAGAAACGTTCTGAGGAGGAATTGCGCAATTGCAACCTGGTTGCAGCCATTTCAGAATGTGGATCTCTCAGAGAAACGGGAGGCTCTTGAAGTACAGGCAGTGTTCCAGCCTGCAGGCTCAATAGTGCCCCCAACTCCCAAACACGGTGACCACTTGATGGCCCAGCCCCTAGTCAGTACCTCTTCTGTAAGACAACGGTCAAAAGTGGAAGAACAAAGTGGTATTATACAGTTCCAATGTCTTAAAAAAATGCCCTAATTATAATGACAATTGGTCAAGAAGACAATCACCACACTTCCTTATTCATTTCAGATATGAGAAGATCAAAAGTAACAAATATTGCCAGGACACACCGATTCTCTGCATATCCTGAAAACACAAGCCACGCAGCGGCAGTAACTTATACATGGGAAAAGAAAAAAAAGACTGCCTTTATTGAACCCCAAAAGCTTACTCTGAACAGTGACCTGAGACAGAGGGCTAAACTACCACAAGTCATTTAAAGTCGCATAAACTCGAGGGAAACAAAAACCAAGTAAAACTCACTACTAACATTTGGTACAAAGACAACCTGCTGAAGACAAGAGGAAAGACTTAGGCTGGGGCAGCTAGCTACATGATACCCAGGGCAGACTTAAGTCCTACAGTTAGAGGAGGGTAAGATGATGCAGTAGGGGAGCTAAACGGAACGTGGGATTTATAGGTAAGCTGCTCACACTAGCAGGACCTCTGATCCCTCCTCATAAATGCTATATTGAATTTGCAAGCTAACCCCTAAAAAGGCTTTGACCATCATTATGACAAGCTAAGAGGGGTGTGTATATGATAGAAGCAGGAGGTTTTCTGTGATCAGCAGGGAGAGGAAGCTTCTGCTCTGGGACAGCAGAGTAGCCTAACTTAAATTAGAAGAAATCTGTGGTGTGCTGGGTTGGATATATGTCAAGATTCTCATCAACCTTCAGAGGACCACGCCCCTCAGAGCAGAGCTGCAGAAGTAGATGAAAGCAGGAAGACTGGATTCATCTGCCTGCGAAGCAACCCCACTGTGGGCCCAAGGCAAATACGGATCGTTTCTAGAATAACATTTTTAAGTACATCAAATAAACCACAGATGACCAGGGGTTAGGGTTTGAATGTAAAGTGTCTACCAGAAGCTCATGTGTTCGCGCCTCTGATGCCCAGCAGGTGGCGCTGTGTCGGGAGGTTGTAGGACATTTAGAGCATTGAGCCTGAGAAGGAAGGTTTAATTCTTTTCTGGATCAGGGCTACACTCTGCCTCCTGCAGGCTGCAACCATACACTCCCACCTCTAGAGATGGAGCTACTCCAGGCCTTCTCCACCATGAGGGACTGAAATCCCCCTGAAAACCTGAGTTAAAATAAACTGCCCCAGGGCTGGAGAGATGGCTCAGTAGTTAAAAACACTCGCCGCTCTTACAGGGGACCTGGGTTTGGTTTTCAGCAGGCATGAGACAGCTCACAATCTTCTGTAATTTCAGTTGTGGGGATTCCAATGCCTCTAAGAGTACCACACACATGTAGTGCACAGACATACAGCAAAACATTCAGACACATAAAATAAAATAAATAAAATTTTTAAATGTTTAAATAAACCTTTCCTGCCATAAGTTCTGGGGACCAAATTCAGATCCCCTCAAAAAACAACAGGTGCTCTTAACCACTGAACTATCTCTCGTTTCTTCTTTCTTTCTTTCTTTCTTTCTTTCTTTCTTTCTTTCTTTCTTTCTTTCTTTCTTTTTTGAGACCGGGTCTCACTATGTAGCCCTGGCTGTTCTACAACTCACTATGTAGACCAGACTGGCTTTTAAACCTGCAGAAATCTGCTTGCCTCTGCCTCCTAAGCTCCACAACCACTTTACAACAGAGCCGGGCTGAAGGAGGTATGAACCCAGTATTTCAAATAAAAGTGATGATTTTCTTAAAGAAACCATCATGAAGACTATAGAAATTAACAAAAGAAAATACAGCAAGAGGGGGAAAGGCATAAACAGAACAACAGCAGGAAAGGCCTAAGGCAGACAAAAGGCACAAAAGCTCAGGAATGGTGGCATTCACCACAAAGTAGGTGGAATCATTGCAATAAAACTCTTGGTTTGTGTGTGGTAACCCCGGAGCCTTTTGTTGGATCCTAGTGCTTGGTGTGGTCATTTTCCTGGGAGTGTTCCCTTGAAAAAGATCAAGATAGACCTTGTGGAGCCCCTGAGCTCTTGAGTTATTAGAAAGATAAGCCTGGCTCCTAAATGCTCTCTGGCTTCCCACACTTGATATGGCCCTTACTGTGCATTAGGTGATAGAGCCAAGAAAGCCACACAAGAACATACCTGTGGACGGACTTTCAACACACACACACACACACACACACACACACACACACACACCATCTGAGCCAACTGAGATCAACAAAACATCTTCTAAGTTTTTCCTTTTCTTTTTTTTGGGGGGGGGGATGAGATCTCACTGTGTAACCTAGAGAGACTCAATGTGTGATCCCCCTGCCTCAGCCTATAGAATGTTGGGATTATCAGCCTGTCCATCACGCCTGGCTAGCTTCTTAGACATTATTCAAATTTTCTTTAAAGAAAAAAAGTCTTTTTCTTCCATTCTGCATTGACAACAACAAAACACAGTTTAGTGGGTAGAGAGAGTGCTTACTTCCGTTGTACAGATCACTGTGGGTAGCCACCAGATATGGATGAACTGGACATCGGTAATCTTAGCATTCAGACTGAAGGATCAGATATTCCGTTCGGTTTCAGCTACACAGCTAGTAGGAGGCCAGCCTGGGAGTCATAACACCACATCTTAAAAAGATAAGAAATAAAAAAAAAATAAAACAGCTGGAGAAATGTCTCCAATGATTCAGTGATTGAAAGTACTGGCTACTCTTCTGAAGGACCTGAGTTCAATTCCCAACAGCCACATGGAGGCTCACAACCATCTGTAACTCCAGTTCCAATGGATCCACCACTCTCTTCTGACCAGCATTGACATGCGCACGGTATACAGACATCCATAGACACAAAGATAGATAGATAGATAGATAGATAGATAGATAGATAGATAGATAGATAGACGGACAGACAGATAGGAGAAGTGGAAGAAAAGAGAAGATTCCCATCTGTCACTGAGGAGATTATTTCTAGCACCACGTTCCACAAGCGACCTAGAACCTAGAAATGCAAGCCAGATAAACCTCTATTCTTTTTAAATTACTTGGACTCAAGGATGTGGTTATAACAAGAAGCAAATTAAAAGAAGAAGTATGTTCATCATCCTCTGGAAGGCGAGGACCCCAGAAGCCTCTCAACTATACATTGGCCTGTCTCTTCACAAATTCTCATACTATAACTGTGAGCACAGGTTCAGCCAGCAGCCCACAGAGTATCATGTCTAGTTCCTTTCTCATATTCCCGAAATTATTTTGTTTTAGTCAAGATCCTCTAGAGGAACCAAGCATGTGTGTGTGTGTGTGTGTGTGTGTGTGTGTGTGTGTGTGTGTATTTATACATATACACCATATACACAGGCAGAATTCATTAAGTGAAATTAAGTAGTAACTGAAAAGAAAAGTATCAGCCCAGGAAACCCCAAGACAAAGTTCTGAGTACAAAGATTTGTCTGCCCCAGAGGGACAAAGGACAGAAGATAAGAGACAAAGGCAGGAGACAGGGGATGAAAGAGAAGGGGAAGGGAACAAGGGAGAGGCGGAAGGGGTGTTCGTCCCGGAATGGGGCAAAGCACTGACTGCCTCTGGATAGAGCGGAGACATTAGTGGTACATGAGCAACTGATGGCTTATGAAGGTAAAATGGAAATCCTGTGCTAGAATAAGGTGTTTGGTTTTCAGTGGACATGTTAATCAGGTGACCCAAATGGGGTTTTTGATTGTTGGACTTCAATACTTTAATAACTGGACCTTGGTTGTCAGCCTTAGGATGAGGAAGTGACCAAATAAGGAACTAGATGTCTGGGGGCTAGCTTTAGGGATGTAATCTTACAGTTTTTAGCAAGGCAGAGGAAATGAGGGATAAGGGCAAGGCCTGCTAGAGCCATGTTTGCCATACTGGGATGGCCAGAGCCCCTTTAGTAACAATGACCAAATCACACCTTAGACACTGAGAACCCCATACTTGGTACTTGAGGCTAGGTGCCCAACAATTAGACTATCCCAGAATAACTGTCTCTCTGGGAGAGGGGAATGGGCAATGACCAGTAGCCATTCAGCCCACAGGGCAGGAAGCCTCAGTAGTTCCAGTCTGTTGCCAGAAGCCAGAAAGGTGCCTGAACAGCTACAGTCCCTACTCCAAGATGAAAGCTTAGAGAATACTGTTTCTACTGTGTTGAGTAGCAGTTGCCTCGAGATGGAAAGTCTCCATCCTGCTCGGAAGCTTCTTGAAACAGAAAATAAGCAACTCGAAAAACTTCAGGAAGTCCCTGAAAGTGATCAGATTCACTAGGCCCCTCAATCGCAAGAGCGGGCAGTAAAAGCTGCTGAGAGTCAGTGTCAGACAAGACAAGCCACAAAAAAGAAGCAAAGATTCGCCAAGCTGCCTGGAAAGAAGCGGAGGCCTGCCAAGCTGCGTGGAAGAGCTGCAGACCATTTGAGGCACCAGGAAGAGACACTCTCTAGCCTGTCGAGCTGCCTAGAGGTTGGACAGCATGCTCCAGGTTTGCAACTCAGGCAAAACATCACCCATTGGGGTGACCTTTGGTGATGCAACTGTCTTCGAGTCATTTCTGCTCCTGTAAATAACCAGCTTCACTCGTATCCCTGCAAGTAACCCCAATAACAGCGCCCAGGCAAACTCTCCAGCACTGTTCTGACCAGGCCACTCAATGCAATAACCAGCAGGAGACAGGGTCAGCTCTCCTGCTCTCATTCCCTTGGGGCTGGCTCACCCATACCTTCATCAGGCCCAGGCCCACTGTGCTGCCAATCAAGGTTCAGGTCCACTCTCCCAAGTGCTGTGGCCTGTGAAAAGGCTGGGACAGCTCTCCCACTCGCACATCCTTGGGGCCGACTCACCTGTGCCTTTGTCAGCAGAGCCAGCTCCACTGTATTGTTCTACTCTCCCAAGTGCTGCAGCCCGCGAGGGGCACCGACAGCTCACCGGCTCTCATGACCTCAGGGCCAGTTCTCCTGATGGCTACAGAGGTGAGGAGCAAGCGGGAAGGGCATCACCTCTGGCCCTCCCCCCTGCACCCAAGCTACCTCACAGCAGAGAAATGTCGTGGCCAGCTCTCCCTTGCACTATCCTCGGGGATGGCTTACTCGCTCCCCCCTGACCAGGGCTGCCTAGGCAAGGTGCAGGGTCCGCTTTCCTGAGTGCTGCTGCGGGTAGGAGAACTCCACATCCAGTGAGGGGCGGGGCCAGTTATGCACAATCCCCGGACATCCACGAGGTCCCTAGGAGCTGCCCTAAGCAGGAACATCCTCCTGCTCCCTGTGGTAATACGAGCCTCGGACATCACCATCAGTCTCTGCCCTGACTCTGCACTGACTCAGACCTGCCCTCAGTGGTAGTTCAGGCTGGTCCTCACCGTGGCCCCCTGGGGCGGGGGTGGGGCGGGGCGGGGCGGGGGCGGGGCGGGGGCGGGGCGGGGTCAGTCCCTCGTAACAGACTAGTCTTCTCCACCCTCCAGTCTCCAGTTCCATCTCTCTTCATAATGTTCAAACTGATCTACTTTCTCTCCCATCTGCCTACCACATATTCGCACATTATAGTGGCTATTCCTGCAGGCTGGCCAAGTGGCTGGCGAGCTCCTGGACAACATCCTCCATCTGTTCTGCATGGTGTGGCGGTAAGCAGGTGTCCATGGCCTGCCTGTGCCACGGGCCGGAGGGCAGGTCTGTGGGTGGCACGGCGGTCTGCAGGTCTCTGTCTGGCTTCCTCCTCATGTGCTGCACTGCTTAGATTTGATTTGATTTTTATGTCCTAGGCATAAGACAGCTTTGACCACCAAGCCAGACATCAAGCTAAGAGGAACAGAGGACCGCCATCTGCTCTGCCCCTGACTGATCTAAGAACAACACCACCAACACAGCGTCTCTTTGACCACTGCCAGAATGAGAGGGATGAGGGGAGGGTTGGATAATGTCGTTTTTAAAACCCAGACTTTCAGGTAACAGTACACTCTGATGAACAAATTCCCAGAGTTCCACTGGGTCCTTCTCCTCTCATCAAGCCGGCTGCCCCAGTCCACATGGCCCATGCCTGCCTTGCCCAAGTTCCAAGAATCCTTCCGACACATCTCCCATACTAGAGGTCTCATTACCTTCAATGTCCAACCCTGTTACATTCCCCCAAAATGCTTCTCCTGAGCCTTGCTAGAGGAAAGTCATTTCAAATCTGCTAAGGTCAGCAAGGTGGACCCTCTTCCGAACCTTAGCCATCAGGTTTTATAGTACAGTTTGGGCCTAACTCCAAATTCAACAAGGATAACAAAAACAGAGCATCTCTTGAAGTGGAAACTTAAAGGTTCTTTGGAAAGTCGGTTGGATGGTGTTTTGCTGTGGCAAACACGTGAAGGAACGTTCTTTAAAGTGGACACAGGTGTGAAAGGCTAAGGCCGACTCCTAAAGGAATATTTCCGCTGAAGCAGACACAGGAGAGAGGATGTTCTGCTAAAGCAAGCACATGAAAGGACACGTGATGGAGGATTCTTCGCTAATGACACACATGTATTGGTCCTCCTTACATTGTGTAGTTGAGCTGCATTTCTTTGGACTCCATAGAGAGAAACGCACCAAAAAAACTTCTGGTGGTGTGCTGCAGTTTCTTGCTGCTTCCCAGGCTGATTGGATGGATGCCTGTGCCGAGGCGAGGCACATGGAGGACACGTGATGTCTGGAGGGTAGAAATAGGACTCCACGGACTGACGGAGACAGAGCTCGGCTTGCTGGTCCAGCTAGCTGTGCAACACTTGTGGGTGTCTAATCTTTGCTGATCTTCGCTTCCCTGAGAGGCACATCTGAGAGCTTCTCCTGGAGTTCCTCCAGGTCCCTCCTGATGACTGGAGCTGAGGCTGAGGCCTGGCTGTCTCTGCTAGGTCGTGTCACCACTGTTGCAAACCTGACTCTCCTTAACTGGGCTGCTGGTGTATCTGTGAGGTGTTTGTGAGTGGATCAAGCTGCTGCTGCCTGCTGACCTGTGAACTGAATTGCCGATTTCCAGACAACACAGATGGGAGTTTCTCCAAAGATCCTTTCTAAACAGGTCCAACCCGCACCCCCGTATCTTTTCTTTTCCACTACCTCTGGTGGGTGGTGGGCTATAAGGAAGGTTAAAGTGTTTAAGAACCATTGTTAAAAATAGGATTTGAAAAATTTAAAGTTACAATCTCTGGCT